>RCWM02000432.1:0-600000 GCA_003667255.2 Euschistus heros | reverse complement strand
ATGTTGTAGTTACTTTTTAGTTTGTATTTCAGAAAAATTTAATTTAAAAAAATACCAGCCCTTTGGATGTTTATAAGCTAATAAGCTCGTGAAGTTGTAAGACATGTGAATTCGAGTGGCTATGGAGCTTATCATGGAAGGATAGGTATCTGGTTTGGGCCAATTCTGCAACATATGTGCAATTAAGATCAATATGGACAAGTTTACTTGTAAAAGTTATAAATCTGTTGTTAAACCGCTTATTAATGGGCCTTGAATGATCTGTTTGCGATAACTGGTAGGTTTTGTTTTAAGTAATTTTAAATCCATTGTCATTCAAGCAGTCAGAACACTATTTATAGTTCATCTTGAGTCAATATTTCCTTGATCTCCCAGTGTTTCATGACAGGAAATAAACGAAAAATGATATGCCTAACCATGAATGGGACAAGGCTCACTAATTGACTGTGGAAGATTGGACAATGGCGGCGGGAATAGACAACAATGCTCTCTGGGAAAGGGGAAGGATCCTCTAAGATTACTTTCTGTATGAATAATTCCCTGAGGAGACCAGTTGCCATCATTTTTTTTTTTTTTTTTTTTTTTTTTTTTTTTTTCATTGAACGAAGAAATAAATGTCTTAGAATGCATTGAGACAATACTTCATTACAGAATGTGTCGTTGATTTATTTAAAGGTATTGAATGAGAACGGTAAATGAATGTCCTTGATAAATTATTTGTCTCGTCAATGTATATTACATCAAGGAATTACTGAAGAGAAATTATAACTCCGAAGTGTATAAATTCAAAATGTTAAATATCTTCTACTATGGAGCGTCGATTATCCGAACGTCAGTTCAATTAACAGACATTTTTTTTTATTATGATTTTAATTAAAATGATTATCTGATTACTTATTAGTATTGTTAAAATTATTTTTATTTAAAAATATAATTGAAAAAAAAAATATATATATTGTTTTCTATGAATGTCTATAAGAGATAAAATATTTATATTGATTTCTCAGAAACTGCAAAACATGAACTTCTGTACTTGCCTACATATTTGTTTGCTGAGAACTGTATAATTAATTAGACCATTTCATTTGTTTCTCTCTTCCTAATCATTTGGTTTGTAATAGATCTCACCTTGTCTTAAATCGTTCTTTGTGAGGTTTACATCACCTTTGTGATCACTTTTTGTTTTAAAAACTGCTCATCCATGCTAACGAGAAGGAAACGAGAGCTCTTTTCATTTAAAGACAAAATGAAAATCATTACGTTGCTAAAAAAAAAAAGTGAATTGGGTAAGACATTAGTTATCGATTTCAAGGTTGGTAAATCAACAATAACGGGAATTAAAAATAATTCTACTAAGGAGATGAATTTGTCAGGGGTGCAGTCAAGGTTGAATAAACACAGCCAGTTTTTAAATGAAAAACTTATATTTTGGCGTACCAACGTTTCGACCTGCCTTGCAGGTCTTCATCAGGGCTAAAATATCAAAAATTGGATGTGACCAAGATGATACTAACATTAAAAAAATAAATTATAAAAATAATTTCAAAATGAAAAAGAAACAAGAAAAAAAATTGTAGTTAATTAGGTAATTAAATACAAAATAGTAGTAAAGTATAGTCAAAGATACAGTTGTAATAAAGTAATTAAATAGTTTAAATTCAATAATATAAATTTAAAATTTTGTAAACTAATACAACAATTCAAAATAATGTTACAATTTTATTAACAGATGTTTTTTATTAGGAATTAAAAAAGGTATAAGGGATCTATCTGGAAAGGAAAATGGTAACATAGAACTTCTATCTTACCATTTTCCTAAAAGTACAACATGCAACTATATAGGATGATTCCCTCTTGGTGTAAAAAAAAAAAATTGAGTGAATCTAGATCAAAAATGAAGAAAAATGGCGCTGACCTCACATTTATTACCTCACTATTCCTATACGTTGCAGATATACGATAATTCAATGATTTTGTTGAGGGAACTACGTTCAAAACTTCAACCTTTGGTACCGACCGCTCTGAGCCTCTGTCTCTAAATCGCTCGGCCATCGAATTCAAAAATTCCTTATTAAAATTGAATTGAGCTTTAAAACTAAAGACTATAAGTTATACTATAAATAAAACTATATTTCCATAAATATTCCCTAACCAAGCATAATGTTATTATATCTATTGTTTATCATTAATATTAATTTCTATGGTATTTTATTATTTATGAATTTGGCAAACATCGATTTCTGATGCTGATATTCATTTAGTATGAATGAATCAGATATTCACAAAGGTCGTATCTCAAAAAACTTCATTGTACTACAGTTACATTTCATGTTATAAATGAACAATGAATACAGGTATTAAAGTCTGTTTCATTTATAAAATGATTTAATACCTTAGGTAATACATTTATGTATATTTTAGTAAAAACAGCATATATGTCATTTACCTGTATTTGCTATTTAAATATACATCAGCAAAAATCATAAAATATTTTTATTTAATCATAAGTAAATTATGAAAACTCAAATAATCTTTATATTATTTTTTTTTATTATTATAATTTATTTCTCAGTTAAAATAATCAGTGTATGGTTATTAATTGAAGTATACTGGGAAAAAACAGATAAGACATTATTTTCTGTCTAAAATTAGTTATTGGTACCGTCGAATTCAGAAAGCAGTGATGAATCTCTTAGATACTGAAAACGGAAAAAAGCAACTGAGCTAGGAAACATCTCGCCTAAAAGATTATCCGTACGAGGAAATAGCTTCACTGTTTCTAACAAAAAAAAAATTTGTTTTTACCCGTTGCCTAACTAGCGTCTGCTTTTTCCTTGTGCACTTCAACTGAAGGTTGTAGAGATATAGATTAAACGAAAATGATTTAAACCATTTTATAAATTTACTTCATCTTTCTTAGTTAGCATATCTTTAATACTTACAACTAATAAAATAAAATATTCTGTTCAAAGGTGTTAAAAGGAATATATTTTATTTTTCAAATTGAGAATGGAACAGGGGTATGATATCGCCAAGGATTAAAATTAAAAAATCGTATTGTTTTAAAATTGCTACTCACTAATATAACTCTCCCGATTGAATTTTTTTTCTCCATAAAAAATATTAAGAAAATAAAAAAAGGACATTTTAAATTTATTTCTAAAAATAGTTCTGGGTTTACTTATAAGACTGTATTTCGATCATTACAAAACCTCTTTCCAGAAATCAGTTTTCAATTGTATAGTAAATGAGATTGTAATTTATTATTTTGTGATTTTATATATATCTTTTCCTTGAAATTAATTATTTATAGAAGAAAAAAAAATCTGATTTTCGCTAAGAAACATTTTAGCGTAAACTAAACGATTATTAGATTAAGTAGAAAAATAATTAAAACTAAAACAATAAAAAAAAAAAATCAACATATATACCATAATAAAAATTTGCATTTCATATAATTGAAAATAAACAATACCTTGTCACGTAAACGTATAGTTATTTGGTTGGTTATAATCATACCTAAAATGTCGTTTAAACCTTTCAAATAATTACAAAAGACTCATTTACATAACAGTAATAGACCAATTTGGATATATGGAGTTAAGCTTTAAGGCTTTACTAATCCATCCAATTCATCTCGTATCCAATCCTTACAATCTAAAATACTTCGCTAAATCTTGATTGCTCCATATTATATCAAAAATAAACTTATCCATAAAAATCCTCAATTCTCCTTATTTTTTCACAAAAATACTTATCCACAAAGATCTTAATATACCTTACGTTTCTGTCTTAGCTCAAACCAGATATCAATCCTTACATAGCAAACTCCACAACCATTTAAATCCATTAGTATCACAATTTGCTTCTAAGTCCATTCCAGATAACCCTCCGAGGTGCCTGAAAAGAAGATGGCCTCGAGACCTTCTAATATTGTACTTCAAGTGCTTCCAATGGGTAGTTTCTTTAAAAACAAATAACGTGTCATTTTTAGCAATATCATCACATTTATTTGATTTATTATTTTATTTTTTTATATTGTATACAGTTATAAATTTCAATAAATGGATTTTAAAAAATTCTGTAACACAATAATTATTATTAATAATTATAACAAAAGATAAAATAATAATAAAATAATTCACTATAGTTAGAATAATAAAAACATTTCACTGCTTAAATTGCTCTTCTAAATGAAATTTTACTGTATAGTTATTATTGCACAGTATAATACAACAAATATATTTTTGTACATCACATAGAAAAATGATTAATATGTTACTATAATCGCTTACACAATATATTTAAGCAATCATTCGGCCTGGTAGAAAGTAAAATCATCGTCTTCTAGATCATCCCAAGGTTTGAAAATGTCGTTTTTTGTTTTGTTTTTTACTTAAATTGACTTACATTCAGATGTAACGTCGTCTCAATAATTGAAAGTAAAATCATTTAATGTTTAGTTTTAAATTCATACAAAATCTTTCAAATAATACCAAAAAAAATGTCGATTATCTGCTGATTTATAAGAAAAAATAAATATTATTTGTCTTGCTCAGAATCGAATCCGGATCCAGGAGTTACCTTTCAATCCTTCCTTAACCCCTGAGCTTTTGAATCTCTCAAAATTTAATACAATTAGATCTAAAGTCAACAATTTTAATTATAATCATAACAATTATGAAGACTACTGACTACAAAATTAAGTATAAACATTGGAATTTGTATTAACTCTATCATATCATCAGATCTTAGGTAACGGAATGCTTAATTTTCCTTAACATTTTTAAGTATATGTTTAAAAATATATAAATACAAACTCTATACCAGTTATTAAATAAACAGCGAAATACCAATTGAGATCTAGATATTGTGTACACAAATTTTCAAAGTTTAGAATAAATTTTCAAGCGAGTCTCAACAGCTAAACACACACCATCGTCCTGTTGATTGAGTTCGCTGGATCCGATATCCCGATTGCCTTGTTCCATCTCCACAAAAGCGAATTATGAAAAGGAACTTCCAATCACGCAAACTGACCATCTGAGTTTGATCCCCTTTTCAAACGAAAATTAGATTCGGTGTGCTTCCATAGAAACGTTTTAACGTGCTTCCACAGATTTGTTTCTAATTTTCAGTAGCAATAGACTCAGAGTTTTGGTTCCCTTCAAAACTGCTTACGTGCTGTGATAGAGCAACTGGCTCCCTGCCAAGAATCTCTTATTCTCCTCAGCTTTTCCCGGGTCTGTATCAATTCATGCCGTCCCGGATGGATCGTTTCTATAATCTATATAATAGACATAAGCAATAGCTGAAAAATCTATTGACTATTTCTATGGAAATAAGTCTATATGCTAGAAATTAATTAATATTATAGCACATGAGTATTTTAAACATTTAACTTTCCGATAGGCGTATCTCACAGATACCACGTGTTTGTAATAAGCATGTCTGCCTTTTTTATCTCCATTTCTATATTATATACATGTTTAAAAAGGCGGAAATGTTAAGTGGTATACCTCATGGGTATATAAAAAAAAAATTACCATAATAATTTAATTTAAAAATAAATAGTTTTGTTTTATTACACAGGGTTTTATTTCCACAGTTTCTTAAGGAACTCATAAAAAACAATAAAATTACATTAAATAAACGATAAGCTATACAAGATTATACTTAAAAACTAGTTCTATCGTAAAATTACTAAAATTTTATCGAATATTTACTAATACAGTAATACCTCCATAATCCGGTACGCTCGGGGGGGGGGGGATCCGATAATGCCGCATTATTGAATATGCCGGATTATCGAGGTCTTCCTTTAAAATGGTTTAAACAGGTAAATAAACGCACATACACCATATTTATATATGTGTAATTGGTTTGTACAACATTGTTAAAAAGTTAAACATTTCACTTGTCTAACATTACAACAAACTATTACATACAAACATTTCAACACAATAAACAAACATTACAACACATAAAACAAAAACAGAATCAAAAGTTATGTTACTTCTAAAAAAGATGTACAGTACTGTAGAATTCAATCAGATTCACTGTCTGCTGCTGGCACTGATGCTGGTCCAGTAGCCCTAGATGATGTTGAGGGAGTAGGCAATGGCAATGTTGCTACACTTTCATCTAGCATCGTCTTTTTCTGAGCTCTTTGGAACATTGAAGGAATATCAACCTGTTTTTTTGATTGGTTGCGAATTTTCTAAAAAAAATTTATAATGATGTGCAGATTCATTATTTCAGTAGCATCATAATGTTTGCACGTTTCAACAAACTATGCAAATTTATTCCTCCAAAGCATCAGCCCATGTGAAGTTGGTTGGTGCCGTTGCTTCCTCCTCATCACTCTCGGTTTCTTGTGAATCCTGTGGGCTTAACACATTTTTTATGATTCCCAAATCACTAAGCTCCTCATCTGTTGGTTCACCTTTATCAATATCGATCGATCCATTCGTAAAGTTCTTCTTCTGGAAGACCGCTCTGTGGATTATTTGGAACAGAAAAAATGGCATTTACAACCTGTGATTCCCCGGTTGATGGGTCATCAACGTTTTCATCTTCCGAAGACGTTTTTCATAATGTTTTGGCCATAGCTTGCGCCATGCCTAGTGCAATGTTGAGCGGTAGATTTTTACACACCGTTTTAGACGATGTGGAGCCAACAGATAGCCTAAATCACTCAATAATTACAAAAACTCTAATTTTTATTTTTCAAGATAATGGATGCCGGACTATAGAGAGCCGGATTATCGAGGTCTTACTGTACAATTATTGCAAACAAAACATTTGTACTGATATAATGATACTAAATATAGTAATCGCATGTTAATATATCTAACATATCTTATAATACTATATTTTAAAGAATATACATAATACTAGCTTATTATTTTAACTTATAATAGAATTTCACCACATATTTATCTCTTTTTAACAGCAATTTAATCTGAAATCTGTAAATTTTATTATTGGTATACCTTCCTTGAAGGATGAAGATGATTAGGTTAAAATTCCGTTCAGATTGGTTTAGTAGTTTTCGCGGTTAATGTTCACAAACGAAAAATGGCTTGTCCTTTTATATAATAGTACAGACAAAAAGAAATAAATAATGATATTTCTGCTAAATTCTTTTTTTTTTTTTGTGTGTGTGTGTATTTTTTTCCTTCCATAATAACGCTAGGGGATGGTTGTATATCATTATTTTTTCACAAGCTCTATGAGAAATTGCAGGTTATCGATAATTAACATGTTATGTTGCAGGAGAATAATTGGAAGGGATTAAAACAAACACTAATGTTTGTAGTAAAGAAAATCATTAAACGAATAAAAAAAAATACTAGATCAGAAGTAATGGGTATAATCCATTCTGCCCCAAGTTGGTGGAAGGAGTCGATTGGTGATCTTTTCTTTTCGTGGTCCTACTGTTGGATTGATGTAGTGAAGTTTAATAATTGATTGCTTCCAGTATTTCTTCCGAAGATTTTCTTCCGTAACGGATCAAGTGACCCCATCCATCGGCATTGCCTTGATTAAGATGTATCTCTTGGAATTGTGAGGTTATTTCTCTCGCAAACATCGTTAAAGAAATATGTCCATGCTTTTTACATGTAAACCGTGAAAGAAAAAGATATTTCAGTTGAGGTACGCATGATGGAATAAAAAGATAACACAATTAGGATCAATGAATAGTTTGCCACTTCTATTGGTATTTTTTTATTTGAAAACTAGTTTCGAATGTTAAACATTCATCATCAGTTCTAAGGAATCAATGTCTTCATTTTTCAGGAAGCAGCTCTGTCACATTGTTCCCTTAGAATTGATGAAAGTTTGACATTGTTGAAAATACTCTTCGATTAAAAATACCTATAGATTTACATTAGTAATTTTTTTTTTTTTTTTTTTTTTGTCTAAGGTCCCGAGTCAATCTTTATTTCATACGCTCTGGAGGATTATCTGTTACCGAATGGGAAGCAAGTTGAGAGACTAGGGGATTTGAATGGTTATGGAGTTCATTATGGATAAGTTTGATTCTGACAATTAAGGAACATAAAGAACTTATCGTAGGATTCGATATGAGAGGTATCGGATGGTTTAGTGGAGACTCAAAGTTCAACTCCGTATGTCCAAATAGGTTCAATTACTGCCACGTAAATGATTATCTTGTAATTAATCGTGAGGTTTGAACGTTTGTTATCACACGTCTATTATAAATGGCGGGCAGTTTTTTGTCTGGCATAGTAAAACTGTAGAAAATTCATTTTGTCTATAATTTTAATCACACATAAAATTCTTTTTCAATGTACATTTGGAAATGCATTGTACACTTATTTATGGATAACTTTACTTGTGACAAAATAAGGAGCATTAATTGATTAATTGGGATACGAGAATAATTGAAAGGTTTAGTAGAGCTCCAGAGGTCAACTCCGTATGTCCAAATAGGTCTAATTACTGTCATCTAAATAAGTCTCTTGTAATAAAGCGGACGATTTGAACGTTGTATCGTAAAAGTTGAAGTCATCGAAAACCGCGAGTAGTTTCTTGTCGTTTTAGTCTTGTATGTGGGTACCGAGTTTGTCCAGATGGAGTCCTAGGAAGAATCTGTTAGACATGGATTAATAGAATATTATTAAAGGATACTGTACGATCGATCCTTAAGAGTAATTTTTGTATTTTAACTAATTGTAAGTGATTCATTGTTAAAATAAATTTCATGAAACTCCTGATAATTAACCAACGGCTTACACTACACATTCTTTTACCTAATAATATAAATTAATTAATGAATAATAGTTCATCTATATAATATTATAATACTGTCATAACATTAAAAATTTGTATTTACATATCTCTGCTGTTTTGAAAAAACTTTTTTGGCCTGTTGTCGTTATTTAAATCCACCGATATCCTTTCAACAGCTCGGGTGTGATTTCCAACTTTGTAAAATATTTAACATGCCTTATTCATATATGCCGAGTATGTAGCCTAAGGTTTTGTGTATTTTTCTCTCATACTATAATCTTGGAGCTGTTTAAAACGAAAGAAACCAGAACGCCATCAAATTCAGTTTTGCTTCATGATTCACTTTGCTATGATTAATATCTCGCGGAGACGGCATTGCTGTATTTTATAGCGATACAAGTGGCAGAGAGCCAAGTCCTCGGGGGACGAAGACCCTCTCCACCGAATAAGAGGAGCTCCTAGATTCGTGGAATCGATCCTATGTCCCCTTCCAGTGGCCCTTGCAGTGGCGGATGAAACGCATCCATCTCCCGCGGGACAGCTGTTCCAACAGCTCCCTCTGCCATTGTCAGGTGCTCTATATCAACTTATCTTGATTTCGGCTAGTTCCGAAGTTTACCACTAACTTCAGAATTTGGGAACGAATACAAAAGAAGTTACTACAACTTAATCTAGCGCATCCCGATATCCTTACTATTTGTAAGTTAAATTATCTAGTGATAAGACAACTTTTAAATCAACTGTGATAAAAATAATCAGTATTTATAATTAGTTGTTAGTTTAATAATTGCATCATATTTGTATGTTTTAATTTGGAAATAGAAATTTATTTTGTTGTTGTTTATTGGTGTTCACAAAAACGGGAGGAAGGAAGGACTGGACATCCCACAGGCCACTAATAGTCCAGTCAATAAAGAATTATTGAGTACGTTTTCTGTAATCCAAGGGTTTTCTTCGGAAACATGTTCATGGTAGTTAAAAAGTAAACATACTAAAAGCCCTGGAGTTTTCGAGCCTGGAAACAGGAATGGGGGGGGGGGTGAAAGGTCCCTTTTTTAGATTTTGCGCTCATATTTCGAAAACGGTGCGTCGTATGCAAAACATGACTATTTACTAAATTTATGTTTATTAAATTCTCTACAACTTTTATTTTATACACATTTTTCATATTCTCTACCGTTTCCGAGATATACGCTTTGAAATTGTAAACATTTTCGAGAAAAAAATTTCACCTCAAGTTTTCTGTTAAACTTCCCTCCATATCTTCTAAACCGTTCATCCTACGACAAAACTTTTATAAATGATATTGTATAAAATTAAATTTTCTTCAAAATACAAATATATATTTTGATTTATCTTCAACCTGTCAAAAGTTACATCAATTTCAACTCTTCTTGGTAAAACATGCTAAAAGTTCTTCACATTTTCTAAGCGTATATCTCGGATATGGTACAGAACATGAAAAATGTGTGTGAAATAAAAATTGTAGAGAATTTAATAAACATTAATTTAGTAAATAGTCATGTTTTTCAGACGACGCACCGTTTTCGAGATATGAGCGAAAAATCTAAAAAAATGGACCCTTCGCGCCCCCTCCTTTCTTGTTCCCAGGCCCGAAAACTCCGGTACTTTTAGTATGTTTACTTTCAAACTACCCTGAACATGTTTCCGAAGAAAAACTTTGGATTACAGAAAACACAATCTACACCCTATTTCAGGCCATCATTGACTGGACTATAAGCTATTCTATCCAGAGTAGTAATGTCAAGAAACATTCCTTGGTTCCACCAAAAAGAGATTTCGATAAATAAGTAAATTCAGAACCGGTACGGTAAAGAAATTATGAATTGCTGAATTGTTTACCAGTTTTGTTTCCTATACACTGACATGCATTATGTTCCTCCTAATTCATTTATTCATTTTCTTGGCTTCATTCGTCTTGAGACATTTACGTCCAATATACCGTAGTAACCTTGTGTCGTAACCTGGGCATGTAAAAAGTATTATGATTATTAAAAACATCGATCAAATAAAATACAGCTGAATAATAAAATAATAATAAGTTTATATCGGCCTCTTGCTTCCATCACGTCTCGCATTCGATGGCTTATAGGTCCGATGTGGTTTTGAATAGATTATTGAGGGATAAGCCCTGTTGATAAATTATACATGTTATTATTTTCGAATATCACTTTTTGGATCGAATATTTCTATCTTTTTTATCAGTTAATGATTGACTTATTTATTGTTAATTATTATTAATAATAACACTCATATATAAAAATTAAAAATAAGATCCAACGTTATTAGAAAATAGTCGACTAAATTATCAGTTTTAACGGAATAATCTATCAAAGGATATGTGAGCACTGAGTTGGTCAAAATTTAATCATAACTAAAGTTTAATCAAAATTAATCATAGCTATTCGACAACAAATTTCAATCAATCACCTAATTTAATAATGATTAAATCTCTTAGTCTAATAATCATTAAGCGACTAAAAAATGACTGAAAGATTTAATCATTATTAAATTAGGTGATTGATTCAAGGGAATTAGTTGTCAAATAGCTATAATTAAATTAAACTCTGTGTTGGTATAAGTAGGAATTACAGCTTGTAATACAATTATAGTGAACATAATGTATTTGGTATCACTTAAAAAATCACTGGGGACTAAAAGTATAATATAAAAGTCACCTGGTTTCATAGTCACGTAGGCTATGATTAAATGATTATTTAAGGCATAGGTGAAACGTTTTAGATGCTGTTTTTTGTTTCTATGTTAATTAACTAATCAATCTTATCTTTATCTATTGAACTGTTTGGGATTGTGTGAAGGCATGTACTTCATAGTCTAGGTGACCACGAAACTAGGTGACTTTTCAATCATACTTTTAGTCTCCAGTGGTTTAAGTGATATCGAATAAATAAACTTCACCATAATTGTATTGTAAGCTGTAATTCCTTCTATACCCACATATCCCTTAATAGATTATTCTCTTTTAGCTGATTTTAAAATTGACTACTTTATAATGACGTTGGATCTTATATTTTTATGTATGAGTGTATTTGCAATTTACACTCAAACATATGTAAGTGTATACTATTTATTAGGAAGAAAGAATGGTTTTATATATATATATATACATTATAAATCGGATATTATACATTACGGGATCAAAAATACGGTTGAAAAATGGATGATTGTTAATTATACTTGTATTATTTGTATTAGAATCGATCCAGTGGAAGGATGTGAAGAGAAGGTGGAAGAAGTGCAGTAGTAACGGGTTAAAAATTAATTGCAGTGAGCCAGAGGTAGGGTCTTGCTTGGAAGCAATTAGTGTCCTGCCCTGAGGCAGTCACAACAAAACCAGAAAAACAATGGAAAGTTTTTTCTTTTCTTTGCTATTTCATTGTAGTTTGTTACATTTAATTTGATTTTAGATTGGGACTAGCTGGTTTAGAACAGAGATTGGAATAAGTGTGATTCTAATTTAACAAGCATAATAAAAAATAAACACACTCATATATATATTATTAACAAATTAAAATGTCAAATGTTTGATATTCTGTATAAAAATATGATGGATAGGCCTTTTGTTGTAAGCACTGATAATTCATTCCATTTCCTAATAGTTTCTGTCCATCTGGATTACCAAATCAGATTAAAATGAAAAATAGGATGTCTAATTATGTGTTTACTTAACCTTCAACCCCCAAACAGTACAATTTTAGCCAGGATAAAAATGACTATTATTCGTGAAAATATCATTTAGGAAAAATGCTTATTAATTGGAAATAAATCTCCAATCTTTACAAGCCCGCTGCGCACAGTGGGGAAACGTAGAAAAAACTCTGAAAATGAATTTATTATTTTTGCTGTTTTTGATGGGCTATTGTACTCATTATTGGTTGGTGCAAGCATTTTTTTTTTTTTTTTTTTTTTTTTTTTTTTTTTTTTTTTTGCGACTCTGAGGCCTTCTAAAGTTGGAAAATATTTCTCCACCTGAAAAACGGCCTATTTCTATTGAGCTGCAATTTGAGTCACTGTGGATTTATTTTCATATATAAACCTATGAAACAACAGGTTTATTTGCATAAAAATAAGAAAGTTGGGATTTGTACGTTCGTGGTCCCAATGTTTATTTATCAGTTATTAAATAGTTATCAGTCTGCTTTCTTTTCAAAAGGTATGAACTTGGATATTCTCATTACAGGGACTATCATAACAAAATATTCCTATGTATAAAAGTAGTTTCTAGTGACGGATCATTATAAACTTTAGTTCTTACTTTCGGAAAGGATTCTTTGCTAACTTCAATGAGTGGGAAAATTAATAAGTGTTTTTCCCCTTTACAAACAAAAATTAATGTTAGTTTTAATTTAATAGGTATAAGTTTACTTAAGTTTCGCAAAGACAGTTAAGTTGGGCATTTTTCCACTTCATGCTAGAATTACATTTATGGAATATATTCTTCACCTATGCTATATTCTGGAATTCCAGCGTTGGAGAATTATCAAAACTATTATCCCAATAAAAGAAGCCGCAAAGAAACTAATACAAAAATGGTCTATCACTAAGGATAAAATTTGAGTTTTTAAAGCAGGGATACGGTTCCAGTAACACCGGAAATAAATCAAGAATATTTTTCCGAAACCCTTCCTTAACCGCCTAAATAACTCAAGTTAGATATGAATAAGTTATGAATAAAAAACATAAGCACTATGGTCTACATACACTTTACTAGGAAATGTATGAAAATCGTTCACTCATTTTTAAAAATATATTCTACAACGAGATTATTATAAAATCCAGACAGTAGAACCAGTCAAACATCTCTCAATACAATCATACTTCGAAAAGAAAAAAAAATGAAGCATAGAAATTAAAACTTACTGGGGTATAAAGTCTGTTGACATAATTTCCCTTCAGAATTCGTGACGGTTTCATTTCCTTTAGTTTCCAATGCTTTCTCTTCTGGGCTGGCACTAACCCCTCCCCCTCCCCTCCCCCTCAATAGATAAAATACAGCTTCAGACATCCAAGGAGGTTCTCACACGCGAAGGACCATTAGTAGCGGATATACTTAGGCTAAGGAATAAAATCATTGACCGTCGTTTATTTACTTCCTATAAATATGAATGTGTTTGATAGAATTTGTTTCGGGTGATATCACAGATCTCTCTGGATATGAATTCACTTAATCAGGAAACAGAGCATGATTCTTGCACAAAGGGGAGCGGTTTGATGATGTTGAAAGCTCTTACAATATGTTATTAATCTTCCGTTACGAAAATCTTTTTGATTTTTGAATTATTTTAACTACACAATTAAATAGGATTTATTAATTGTGCTACAAAAAAGTGCGTCCTTCTTTTCTCATTAATTAACATGAATAATGAAGAAAATAATAAATGTCTCAAGAAACAAATAAAGTGATATATATATATATATATATATATATATATATATATATATATATATATATTTATTATTTTATTTATTTTTTGAAGTTAATTTAAATTGTTAAATATTAGGGAATTTTCAGCTCTTAAACTAAAATTCTACACAAATAAAATTATCTAATAATAATTAACAATTTGACTTTAAATTAACAACTTTATAATTTGACTGAAAACTCAATAGAAATATTTGAAAACTTTTAAAGATTAAAAAACTTAATTAAACTTGTATGAAACATTCCTTATTAGTTCCTAATTATTTTATAATAAAATGGATATTTTCATAAATGATTGCCTAAATTGTTACCAAATTTCCAATCAACACTTTTGAATATTATAATTTCTTCTTGACCTTCCCCCGCAGGTAATTGCGTACATCATTGGGAGTCTGGTTATTTTTATTATTGAAGTAGTGCCTCTTCATAATTTCTTCTTCTAATAACTTGGATAATTTATTTTCCTTATTTTCCAAAATATAACTTGGGTCTTCTCTATTAACATTTACATTATATACTTCTTTTTTAAACAAATCTTTTCTTTTTGTTTTGCTATTATTATACTTATTTATTATAATGATATGATTATACATACTTCTGTTAAGCTTCTTGTTCATGTTTGTTTTCAGCTTATTATAATCTTGAACAGTTACCTTTTTAAACCTTCTAACAATTTTAACTCTTCTTTCTGCTCTAAATATTATTTTTCTTATTTTAAATATTTTTCTATATCTTGATTTTATTATTTTTTTATGGTTCACATTTTTCTTCAATAATTGCTTAGTTTTCTTTTTGTTCTTCTTCTTTTTCTTAACTGCCACATTTGTTATTTTTTCTTCAATTTTAGTTGATTTATCATCCTTTTGGTTATTTACGTTTTTATTTATATTTTCAATTTCGGTATCTGTTTTTAGATAACATCCTTCTGTAGACTTAATATGTTCTTCTATATTGTCATTAATATTGCTCCTATTACTCACACTATCACTTTCAATATTTTGTAACTGTGAATTTGTTTCACTACTTTCATTGTCAAATTTTATATTTAAATGATTTGAATCTATTGATTTTTCAGATATATGAACGATTCTATTCTCAGACATATTTCCAAATTCCTTTCTCAGAGTCCCTACTTCCTGTAATAAACTTTGTTGGTTATCAATTACTTTATTCTGCAAAGCATTCACTTTCTCTTTTTGGGTGTTAAATTTTTTCATTTATTTCTTCGACCTTTGTATCTGTCTGTTGGAATTTTCCTTCTGTACTTTTAATATGCTGTTCCATTTTGTTATTTATACTACTTCGACTATTAACACAATCACTTTCAATATTTGATAATTTAAAATTTATTTCATCAATTTTAGTGTTAATTAATTTATTTAATTCATTTTTCAAATCAACAGTAGTCTGCTCTAATTTCATATTAAATTTAGTTGATTGTTTATCAAATTGTACATTAATTTCAGCAAATCGTTCCTTAAATTCAGCAGATTGTTTATCAAATTTAGTTAACAATTCAAGAAGTAAAAAGTTAGTGTTTAAATCTACTGGTTTTTTTGTTAATTCCTTATTTGCATTAGCATTTGTTGGTTTTTCAGTCAAATCATTGTTTAATTGCTCAGAATCATATCTATTTTCTAAATTTTCCACATTAACATCCAGAACATCACTTTGTTTATACCTTTTAATAACACTCTCATCAGTTACTTTTAAATTGACTACAGTACCTTCCATTTTTAACATTAGTTTACTTAAACTTAAATAATATGCTAAATTGTATAAGCCCTAAGAATATTTATATCAAATACAAAAATCATAAATTTTGTTGACACATTAAAAATTATAATAAAAACCTTGAGTCAAAATCCTTAGAAAAGTCCTTTTGACGGGTGCCATTTTGTTATGTTTATATCTTTGTTGTAGGTTAGTTTACTTTAATTTCTATTATTTTGAAGTTAATTTAAATTGTTAAATAAAATTTTGAGGGAATAGCAAGGGTTCAGCTTTTCAAAGATAATGATTTTGACTCAAGAATATATATTTTCAAATAAAACAAATAAAAAACATTTTACAATTAGATTACATTTTTTAATTAACGTAGTTATAATTAAAATACCTTCTATCTTCTCAATGACTGTATGTTCTCACAACCCAAATGTTCCCCAATTTGTCCTTCTTGCATGAAACTTCCTTCGCCAGTTTATTCAAACACTGCTCTCATCCAGACTGCTAGTATAATTCATTATTTCTTCACACATGTGACTTGTTAAATCTCAGATAGATGTGGATGTTTCAAAATCCGAGAGATGAGAGCGAGATGTGTTGTCGCCTCGGGATCCATACGAAGAGAGAACGATGTTAACGTCTCGGGATCCATAAGCTGAGAGCACGGTGTTGACGCCTCGGCATCCATAAGCATATCTGAGCTAAAAAGAGAGCGTTGTTGATTCATCGGGATCCAGGAGCATATCTGACTAAAAAGACGCCAAACCCCAAGCGTCCTTTCAAAAAACCGTTAACGGCCAAATCTGCTTCATCATGGCCTTCATATTTATTACGTCTTAACTTACAATAACTATATAAAATTCAAATTATACACTAAAAAACATTTTAAAAAATCCTAATCATTTTTAACATATCCAAACTTAAACTGATAAGCAAAAACCACGTAACAATTAGATCGGCGGCGAACTCTCGCTGGCGCCAAATTCAAACTTGAATTCTTTTAAATTACAATTTATCTCGACTCCGAAATATCATTACAATATATATATATATTCCAACATTGTGCATTGATTGCCGTTTTATAATATTTTTTTTAGAATATTTTTGAATGAGTTAGTCTCAAAAGCATACTATACCTTTGACTATACAAAGAAAAACTAAGAAAAAAGCTAAAACCACACTCTCTAACTCCTCATGCACTAGACCGATATTTCTGTCAACTATAAAATATCACTAAAAGGAATGCTACGTGGTCATGAAGACAGCAAAAAGTGATAATACATGCCTGTAGTTTCTAAGCTGAATTATTTTCCACTTATTCTAATTAAAGTTCGTTTAATCTTTAATTTTAATTTTAATTATTTTTTTATTTTATTTTTTTTTAATAAAACTTACTCTATTGATGAAATCTTTATTTCAATAGCTTAATATTATTCATGTTTCAATTCGTTGAATTTATTTTAATAGTGCTTCTTCTGTTGAGTTGAAGATTACCTGTGAATACTAAGATAACCATATTGAACTAACTAATAACTGTAGAACTCAACTTTTATAAATTTTATTTATTTATCTATTTTTAGCTGAAGGAACAGCGTTGGGATCTCTTTGTGTCGGGCTTCACCCCCAATATGTGGGGGGGGGGGGGGTTGCAGGCCTGTGGACAGGTTCTTAGGTCAAAGTGTTGTGTATATGTTGTATGCATAGTATGTTTGTATCTTAATTCGTGTATATTTTTTTTTTTTTGTTTTATTATTTTATTAGATTATTCGAATATTACGGATACTTTTATTTTAATGATATTTCTACTGTTGACTGTAGGATATAATACGTATAAGTGAAGAAATGGTCACGGGTGCAGTCAAGTAAATAAACACGTCCAAGTTTTTAAATAAAAAAACTTTATATATGGTGTGCCGACGTTTCGACCTACCTTGCAGGTCTTCTTCAAGGTGATTGTGGTATGGTTGAAGACTTGACTAACAATCGCATTGTTTCAAGTCTTTATTTACTTGACTGCACTGACCATTTCTTCACTTGCAATTATTTTATTATTTGCTCATATTGTAGAATGGAATTATTGTCTATCTGTTACTTATTGTCTTTTATTAAGGCAGGTTGTATTATTATTTCATTAAAAGCTGAATTTCTAAAAAAAAAAAAAATTGAATTTTAACCGACCTAAATTCTGAAATGACTTAACTGGGCCCTGAATTACAGTTATGTTATTTTTCAATTAAAAAACAAAATATCTATCTATGGCTTATAATTTAATACGATCAGCTGAAGGACTTTATTGATAGGAAGTGGAAGGTTATAAATGAAGTCCGTAAACTTTTTTTTTTTTTAATAGATAATTTTAAAATGGTAATCTGAGAGAGAAGGAATTTGGTTTCAGCCCTCGTATTCGACCTGCCCTGGGTCACGCCTCACCTCGAGTATCCGATAATTTCAGTGTCAATATTCTACCCCCCGTCCCCCCGTCCCCCCTCGCAGCTCTACCTCCTTCCACTAAATAAGGTATTTGTCCCCGCACTGAGAAATTTAATACCGCGGTTAAGTTGTTTCTTTACATTTTTTTTTTTTTCATTTTAGATCCTTTCTTACGTTCAAGGAAATTTTTACTCCTGCTAGTGAATACTTTATTCCAGTAGGGTTGCCATATTTCCTTTTTTTTCCTTTCTGCTCGAGGCAGTCGTAAGTTTTTATTTTTTTCGTGCTCTCAAATTCTTTGTGGTCTTAATATTTTCATTTAATGCAACATTTTGGACCTAGCCTTAATATTAAGTTATTAGGTTTATTGTTATTCTTTTCGCTTTCATATTGTTCTGAAAGCACTAAATAATCATAAAATAATGTATATCATTTTTGAAGGTGTAGGTAGTTGGGGTTTGCAGTCCCCATAAATTTTAATTTATAATGCCGAAGTTTCCAAAAAAGCAGAGAGTATAAAAAAGTATGAAATAAATAACGGTATGAGAATAAAGACTATAACATATAGCCAATATATACAAACCAAGAAGACATTGCATAAAGACTATTGAATTAACAATTTTATTGAAAAGGAATTAAAATGAGTTTTAATTAAATAAAGGTTGATGAGTAAATATAACAAATTACTGGCTAATTATAAAAAGCATTAAATTAGTAAGTAGATACAAAGTAAACGGTTTATTGAGTTTAAGATACTAAATAAATACAAACGATACATAACAATAGTACGAAGTTGACAATATAGTTGATAATAAAGAATAGCAGTAAAGGAATGATGAATATTGGGACATAAGTAGTAAAATAATTATAAACGTACATAGTGGTAAAAAAGGAAAAAAATAAGAGGCAGATGTGAGGAAAAGTCGCTAAGAAAAAAGAAGAATCGTTATATTACAAATCATTTTTTTTTTTTTAACTAGTTTTTTTTTTTTTTTTTTTTTTTTTTTTTTACAATGCCGATTACTGATTTTTTCGCCATTTTGATATTACAAAAATTTATAATAAAAATGATTAAGTTTCGATTTATCAAACTCATGTCCTGAAATACGAATAAAAGCTTATGTAAGAAGATTTCATTGGTGTAGTAGCGTTACGTCAAGGATCAGTGAAAAAAGAAGAATCGTTATATTTACAAATTTTTATTTTTATTTTCATGCCGATGTTTTATTCATATAAATGATGGATATCATTAGGGCAACGAAAAATGAATTCCAGATGAATAATAGTATTATATTATATAGTTCAAATCGTCTTCGAGCTGTGTTTTATGAATTAGAGAACTTCTTTAAACAATGGTATTATATCTTCGGAGTTGGTGTTTCTACGGAAATTAGCTGCAAGATCTAGCAATGAACACATTAGAAACAAAACCGTATGAAAGACCTGAAGAGTACGCACGGTTAAAAAGTATTGAAAAAAAAAAACAACACAAAAAAGCAATGGATCTGGAACATATTTAGGAATCATGATGGCAGAGCGATTACTTCAGAGCGTACGTTATGGAAGGTCGTGGGTTCTATTTATATCTGAGTCGGTTGATATTTATTATATTTGCCTTCCTATTCGGCCTAGAACACTATGGTAGCCGGTTGGATAACACCATTTTCCTGCAATAGTTAGAGTACGAAGAATGTTTAGCGCAAATAAATATACATAGGATGAACAATATCAGAAAAGCTTGCTCGTCCTCCCAGGAGGAGACCAGTACTGCACTGTAAACAGATTGCATGAAGAAAAGAGGAAGAGGGTGTGGTATAACCGTAATGACAAGCAAGGGACCGTGAGTTATGGAGGTTGCACCAGGCTGCTTCACATTTATGTGAGTGCGATGGAGATAAGTCTTATCATGTTTTAGTGATAATGAGATAAAGTATGGTTTATTTTAGATCATATATAAAATCTAAGTCTAGTAATATGAAAGCGTGCCACATAAAGTTTACGATCACATTATTTTTTCAATAAGATGTATACGACTGGAGAAAGGCAGAGTACTACATTACTTATCGAATCAGTAGAACCATCAAATTTTTCATTATTCTAGATTTGTTCTGAATAATTAGGTAACATATTGGATACTAAGATCAGTTCGGATTACTTTATTAGGAAAAGCATTGCAATACACTTCACGTCGGATATTGTTTGACTATTCGTGAATTTTGTTGGTCCTAGTCTATATTAAGCCTTCGCGGAACTATCTCTATTGAAGTAAAATTTTCTTAGAATAAGATTAGCTCACGAAATAAATAAGAACTATTTTTCTTTGAGACTGAGTGGGAACGAAATACTGAAGTGATAGATCTATTCTAAGACTATTTTAGTACTCTCCTCAGCTAACAAACCACATACCAATTATTTAAGCTCGCAACTATCTGAAATTTGAATACACATTTATTATCATACCAGGCCTTTTTGTGTTCAACAAGACCATCATATTCCTCTCCAAGACTATTACTAAAAACCAAATGGAAACATGTGACAATTCTAAAAAAAATAAACCACTATATCAATTAGGTATTGTTATTATTCGCTAATGAAATCATACAAAATAATCTGGATTATTACGTTTTAAACATGGCTCCCAGCAAACTTCAGCATAGCCTCAATAAACTTCAAGGATTCTTATTGCTAATATTCATTCTCAACCAGTTGCTTACGATTTTTGACAGCCGAAGGATATCATTGGCCACTCCTTCCCGACAAACTAATGTTCATCCTTTTTAAAATTGATTAATTTTTTCGTTTTTTAAAAGGAGACTCTCTTCGCGTTGATCCTTTTTAAAATACCACTGAATGGTATTTTGAGTTCTACCAGGATGTAACGGTTTTTGATCTTTGAAGGATATCATTGGCGACTGCTTCCTGACAAAACTAATTTTCGTCGTTATTAAAATTGATTAATTTTTTTCGTTTGTTAAAAGGAGACTCTCTTCGCGTTGATCCTTTTTACAGGATACAGCACTGTTGTTTTAAGTTCAAATACTGTTCAAATAACTTATTGAATAAGTTCAAATAACTCTTTTTTTAAAAATCGTATCCGATCTTCAGTTGATTTATTATTTTCAATATACAAAAAGGCATTTTTTTAATCATAGTTCCATTTTACAAAGTAAATAAATGTGTCCCACAAGATATAATCCAATTACAAAGATTCCCTTGGTGTTTCTACTATCATCGATTCCAGAAAGGCTGTTTTATGTTGTGATGCCCCTTAGAGGCGGGGTGTTACAGAGATTGGTACAGGATGGTACTGTACGGCTGGAAGGAAACATTTCAGCTCTCCTGAGAGAAAATTGGATTGACCATCTTGGTCTACGCTCACTGACCACCTGCTTCAATCCACTTAGCTGCTTTATGTTCAGCTTGTTTAACACCGGCTTTTGAAATATGTTTAGAGGTTTAGTAATGTGTAAAACTTGTCTCAAATAATTTTTAACCTATTTTTATATTTTGTTTAGTTAATACAAGTTATAAAATATTAAATACAAGGCTTTCCTTTTTGTAATTCGTTTATTCGGTAGTTCAATTACATTATATACAAATATTAACAATGTAACGAATTTTGCCTAAGAGTGTGGGATGAGGATCCCATGACACCTGGTTCAGAGCAGTGAGGGTTGGACTCTCCATTGGTTAAGTTGATTTTTATTTTGTTAAAGTTTCATGAATTTTAACCCATATTATATGTTTGATTTATAACAAAAATAAATAAATACAAAAAAATTAACTTGATTTATAGTTTACAGCATCGATTCCAGTAACACTTATCCAAGTAGTTGAGATACTTAGCTATGTAACATACTCATGTACGGTTTTACTACATGTATGATTATAAAAGTACCAAATTTAGAATTATTAGTTATTTAAACATAAAGTAATAAGATTACAAAAAATATATTAAAATAAAAACAATAACAAACTAAAAAGAAAAAAACAACAAAATAAATCATTTAGCCAACAAGAACCTACCTCCACTGCTCACCATTAGTCAGTTTCGTATAAATACGAGTAAATCAGTCTTAAATTTAGAAAACAAATTTTGTTCTGTCTCTGGCCATATTTTTAATGAGATAAAATCTTTTACATAAGTCACATTTCTAAAGTGAATGTCTACAATTTTGAATCTGTTCGTTTTTATTACATATCGTCCATACAAATGCAACTACAAATATGAAAATATGCGGTTTTTGCATTCGATCTTTAGCGATTCCTTACACTGATTTGTTATAATCAAATAGTTTGTATAATCGACCCTTTGACAGAGTTATTCCTCCCCTTTCCAGAGTGAATCCTCATTTGAGAATTCGCAAAAAAAATAAAATGCATTTGTTTGCAGTTGTTGTGTGTTATGTGAGGTATAAATCTGGGTTAACTCAGTGACTTTGGTGAGGTCACCCACATTTGGTTCCCTCTTTTAACCACCATATCAGAGCTTATGTCCCGCTCAATGTAAGATAAGAATGCTTTGTTATATGAAGGTAACAGATCACTTTTAGCCGCTTCTTTGGCTGGGTAATCGGCCCTTTCGTTACTGTCAATCCCAGAGTGTGCCTTAACCCATTTTAAAGAGACCATTTTCCCTTTGTTTTTAATGCTTATTAAATTTCGTTTAATTACGTTAGTCAAATAGTCATGAATGTCAGTATAATAATCTAAGTTCAGTAAAATTTTATTGTCTGTATGCACGTTCGTAAATTATGTATTCTGTCACTTTTAAAACAGTTAATTAATTTAAAACAGTTCTCGGATTGGTTATTCGAGGAGTAGTATTCTGGTTTGTACTATTGCTCTATGGTTCGGCCATCTTGAGTTTTCAATAACCATCTACATCCAACGCTCACGCTGTCTTTATTACCGTCCGGATATATTTCTGTTTTGTCCGTATTTTACTGCTGTCTTTATTACCGTCCGGATATATTTCTGTTTTGTCCGTATTTACTGAAGAGCATCGGAGTGTAGTCAACACATTTTATGTTGGATGTATCCAAAACTTACAGTCGGTGATTTTTCTATTTGTTCTAATCTTGAGTCTTTGTATGTTATAGTCTGTCTCTTCTTTCTTATTGTTGTATGAAGTCGCCAGTTTCTCAATTTTTAATTGAATTGGCAAAAGACCAGCCAATGGTGTCGAGGCATCAAATTATAGGGTACGATAACCCTTGCAGATTTTTATTGCTGTAATCCGTTGTAACTTTTGTAATTTCAACAGATTTTTTTTTACGCAGTACAGCTAAATGCCAAATAAGTCTTTTCGGAAGGATAGCTGCTTCATAAATTACTTTTAAAAGTCATTTTAGAGATAGTCAAAATGCCTGTTCCAGTTTAGTTTTTGACCGAAGAGTATTCCTAAATATTGGAAGGTGTCACGTGGAGCTAGTCTGACTGTATTGAGTCGAATGTTCAAGTCAGGTACTCTAGTAGTTTTCTAATAAAAATAACAGATTTAGTATTTTTCAAATTAAAATATAATTTATCACGTCTAGTCCTATATCCTAACCTTGATAATGTTTGGTTTGCTATTGTCTGTCGCTCATCTAAGTCTTTCCTTTTTATGAGTAATAATAAATCGGCAGCATAAGCTAGTAAGGTTATAATCATGTTTCAATCTGAGGAGTTTTTTACTAGTGGTAATAAACTCTCACAAAATGAGAGGAGTTCCCCTAAATAAATGAATATCAAAAGATGTTTAAGATTAGTTTATTTTGTTGTATATTATAGAATGGATTGTAGCTGACAGCCTTTTCCACTCCTTGACTTCTCAAAAGTTTGCGACTGGAAAATAATATTTCATAAGATTCTTAAGCCACAATAGAAATAGGGGAGAAACATAAAGATAAAAAAAATAGTTGAAAATTGTCCAAAATGTACAAAGGAACATATATTTAGAATTAAAAAAACATATAGATTAATGCACCTATATATTTCTAAAAACGAACTTGAAAGTTAGATTTAAATAAATTTTTATTTATTTATTTATTTTATTTAACCACCCCTTAAATGGATGAGATTACGCTAGGAAGCTTTGGATGTGACATGATAATCACCCTTCCCTTGGGTTCCTCAGTAATCCTATTATTTCCACCTCATCGTAATCCGTCAAATATCACCTCGGCCAGATCCTCATCCCAGCAGCTGTTGAACCTGAAGTGATCGCGGAGCCAGGAATTCGTTCCACTTGAATTAATTCCTACAAATAGGTTCCTTGTGCATTAATATAATGAGTGATACCACCCTCATTAAATAGCGGTTTGTATGTCATTATTAGGTTTAATTCTCATTCCTTGAAATGCGTTTTGAAGGATTTTAAAGTCACGCGATAGCCCTGATAAGTTAACCACACACACACATATATATATATATATATATATATATATATATATATATATATATATATATATATATATATATATATATATATATATAATACAAAATATTAATAATTTTTGTGGAATCGAATATTTGCCACTTGTATTGGATTTGTTTTTTATTTGTAGACAAGTTTGGAATATTAAACATTTATCATCAGTTCTAAAAATATACAAACAATTTCAAAACCTCAGCACTTTACTACATAGATTGCTTTTATTTATTTTTTAATTGCCTAACGTCCATTTGTAGTCCAACAAGGGAAGGAAGGACGGATTATCCTTCAGTTTACCAACTTCTTTTAGTCAAGGTAGAAAGGTTAAGATTCATTCAGAAGAACCCAAGACCTTACAGTAACAAGTGCGCTGAGACCCTCGCCCCAACTCGCTCGGCCATCTACACTCCCTACATAAATTATATACAGGGTGAGTACCTCTTAGTGTAAAATTAAAAATTGTGTGAAACTAGATCAAAAACTAAGAAAAATGCCGCAGACCTCACCTTTCTATTCCAATCCGTTGTAGAAATACGATAATTCAAAGAGGTTTTCGAGGAAACCACGTTTTTATGCTATTATAGCGGTAATATCTCCACTGGGTTTAAATATTTTTCAAATTTTGAACACATTTTCGGATTTATTATTAAATTTCCTATTAGAGAAGAGTATATGTAACCCTGAATTTTACAAACTTGGGACCTAAAGAACAGCTTGATATTTACCTTATTTAGGGAAGTTACAATGTCTTAAAATACTTCAACGCTCACTATTTTTCGAAAAACCTATCCACAAAACTGTGAATCTCACAAAAACTTGAAAATTTAATTAGCTTTCATATCGTATGAGAAAGTTAATGATTCTGTATTGATTTAATGGAGAAATTTACTTTTAAACCGGAAAGACATGGTGTTTTCGTTTGGTATACAAATCAGTTACTTGTGTAAATAAGACATTATGATAATCGCTTAGTGGAAATATGTATTTTGAATATAATACACACTTTATTGGAATAAAAAGCAAAGAAAAAATTTATTGTTTAATAGAAAATAAAGGAAAAATATCAATAAAACGACACCATTTTTTGTTACTACATTTATTTATTTATTATTATTAATTAGGATTTATTTTATTAGATTTTAAAAGTAAGGTTTAAAACCTAATAATAATAAAACATAGACCTCAATTTTACCGCTAGCTTCTTAATGCAGAAGATATTGAAGAATATTACTTTTTGAGGTGAATTCTTTGGACAGATGAGGAGGTTTTTAATGGGGAAGGCTTTTCTACTTATCCTTGTGGCGTATCGTAGGATAATTTTTTTTTGTACTGCTGTCGAGTAGTGATGGAAAATCACTGTAATACAATAGGTTTTGTTACAAAATATCCTACCAAAACTTCATCATGATATTCCACCTGAAGTTCGGCAAAATATAATTTTCCATCCTTCATTTTTTTTAATTGTTATTGGGTATTTCAAAGGCTCTGACTATGAAAAAATACTGGGAGGTTGCTAACAGCTTTATTTTGTGAAATATACTGTTTTGATTAAGAAATGTAAGGGAATTAATACATATTGATAACAAAATTTGATTGAATGTTATTATCAAATGATCTTTAATTGGATTTCCTTGAATAAATGACTTTAGGTAGATCTCTTTGCATAATATATTTGTGTATTCTTCTTTCAAAGTCGTAGAACATACAATAGGTATGGATCCGTACTTGTTACTGTTACGGAGCAAAACTCACTTTAAACTTCTTTCGCTGCCATAAGACACCAACCCTTAGGCTTGTAGTTTATTAAACCCATCTGTTACAAAATACCACCAACATCGTTACAAAAGACTAAACCCTTCTCTTGTGAAAAATACGGTAACAGATTCTTTTCTCAGGTACGATAAAAAGGGATCTTGGTTTCGGGATTAAGCAATTTTTTTTTTTCAAACGAGATGCAAAAATTTAGGAGATTCTTTTGGTAAGTTCAGATCCCTCATTGTCATTTATTTTTTTCTGATTAAATGGTTCAGTTTCTAAAAGGCTACATTCGTAATATGAATCAGAGTCATCACTTCATATATTTTGTTCGCGTTCACAGGGATTTAGATTATCAGAGGATTTTAGGATGTACCTTTCGTGATTTTAATTGAGGTCGTTGAGCAGAAAATAAGTTAGAATATGAACATCAATTCAATTCCCAGGGTTAATTCCGTTTATTTTCACAAAGCAGAAGTAGCAGTCGTCATCATGGTTTTGAGATTCTACCCAAATCATGGGAGTTATGAACTTCACTGCGTCTCTTTTCCAACTGGACCGTAAACACACAACGCATTTTTGGCAAACGATATGAGGAACCCATGGCTTGTCCTGATTGTACAAATCTATTTTGAAGTATTGATATGCAGTTTTCAAAAATTCTGATATAGGTTTTCGATATTTTTCAAATATATATTCGCCACAAATATAGCATAAACAATCTGAATTAAGCACACAACGCCGTCTGGACGAACGCATATCGAAAAAAACAACAAAATATATTTTACTGTCCAACAAAAATTTAAAATTCAAGTAAAAATACTAAATAAAATCGGTAATCTATAACTTAAAAACAAAAGCTGTTAGAGAACAATTGTTGTCATATTTACAACATATGTATCAAATTGAGTTAGAAACAACAAAATAGTCACAGGAAACAAACAATTTCTTTGTTTTTGTTGACCAGTGTAATCAATGTTGCATAGTACTGTTATTTTGAATTTTGTACAACATTTGAAACCAGTTTTCAAATAATAAACAAAAGAAATGGTAAATAAATCATTAAACCTCATTGTATTTATCCGTATATATCATCATGCGTACCTCAAGTAACTATCCTTGTGTCGCCTTTCTTAGATTGAGAATATACCTTAGAGCTTTTGGTGATCCGTAATTCCAAGAGGTAATGAGGTCAGCATCACGAACAAACCACCATAGGCTCACGTCCCAGGAGAGCCTCCATCGCTGAAAGAACTGAAAATAAATTTTCTACTTTATCTGTGTTCTGAGATTGGGTCCTGGAGAATAGAGGCCTCCTGCTGGTCCGCCTCAGCTTCACATAATGTCTTTGTCTTCCCAACTCAGACAAAGCTTCGAAAAGAACCAAAATGTCGATAAGCTACAGATTAATTATACAAATAGTTTTAACAATTAATTCTCTATGATTGACTGTGTCAGTAATATTTCGCTATCTGATACCCTGTGAGAACTATACAACTACTAACACGACTATAACAATATTATATTTATCAGATAAGATCACGACAATGCTTTAAACTATAATTTCTGATTCCTCAAAAAGATCTTAAAAGCATGTTTTAAGACGCTTTACATTGGTCCTGCGTACTTCCTGAATATTCGATAAATATCCCTGGCTGTCCTAAAGAAATGAATAAATAAAATTTTCGCTTGCACTTTTCATCACATTTTTGATCGTATTGCTAATACTGCGATCACTCTAAACATGCCATCTGCGCCAAAATACTTTAAGGCCGTATTAAGAAGCGCAATTTTACCTGATTTTTTATAATCAACAATATCAGGTATCAATAATCCTAGTTTGAAGGTTGATAGCTCGTTTTCATGGTAATTTGGCATATTCTCTTCTTGACGGCAACCTGGGATCAATATGTGCTTATATCATAGCTTTAAGCTACCACATGCCATAATTAATTTTTACCAAGTTTACAGGAGAAACATAAACTGATTTATTCATATTATTAACATCGTCCAAATAAAGCCAAAAAAGAGAGTTTGTCACTTTAATTTATACGAATAAAAAGGCATGCGAAGCAGAACTTTAGGTTTCAACAAAATATATAAATATTTTTAAAAATATACAAACCCAAAAAGAAAGTTCAAGAAATTCGAATAAACATCAAATATGACAAGTTATAAATGTGAAATTATTAAATCAGTAAATAGACAAATACCGAATGAATTAGAAGAAAGGTTACTATAGAATTGTTGAAAAATGCAATAATAACTCTTTTTAAAATATTTTATTAAATTTTCTAAATTCCATCGCTGATATTACATCTTTAGGCGCTGAAAAATTAGAATAAATTATATTATAAGTACAACATCAAGTACAGCAATATAAACATGTCATTTTCAATACCTAAAAAGAACACTAACTATAGTTATAACAAAAAAATTTCAAAACAAAAGTTTTACTAAACTTTTTATTATTTGTTTATTTAATTTACTATTTTGAGATATTTTAATAAATGTAAAAATTTTCTGTATTTTTAAAATCTGACAAATTTAGAGAATCCCCAACGGACGTAGGCTCGTGATATGGGCCATCAAAATCACGCTACTGCTTATCAATGGTACAGATAAACAATAAATAATTTACAAAACAGCTTCTCATCACGTTTTCAACAAAAAAAAAGTGTTCACTTGAAATCCAAAAAAAATATAAGGCATCAAGAAGATTAGATGTTTATATCTAATAAATAATATTTTTATTGGGAAATCTTCGGATAAGATTTTCATATCTATCAAGCAGTTCCCAAGTAAAAATGAAATTTTCAGAACTGAGAAATAGATTTGTAAATAAAGAAAAATCATTACCGACTACTAATTGGATTCAGCTGTTTCAAAAATATAATAACTAAAAAATTAAAAAAATAAATTTCTAAAATTAAATTTGTTTGTTTTTTCAGGAAATATTTTTTTTTTAAATATTGATTATCTCATCATCATCTTTATGATTTAACAAGTTGTTATATGAATAAGTGATACTCCCATTTGCCTCCCATGATACCTGAGGTTCATGGACCAAACCTATTTGACCCGGGTTGTGGCGGGGGGGGGGGGGGGGGCATAGCTAGGGGCTTCAGGGGCAGATATTAGAAGAAAGGGGGAAGTAGATATGGCACATGAAATATCTCCCTCAAGGAGGCTCCATTAGTTGGAGATTGTCTTCATATTGATTCCCCTCGATCGGGGAGTAGTTTTTCAATTTTTCCCTTTCTGTTGCTCCTCACACCTACACATTTCAAAATCATTTACCAAAAGTTGATAAATATTCTAATCTATCAAAATAAGTAAAGAAGCACGTCGATTTATAGAAAAGGGAAATATTTTCTTATATTATCAGAGAATAAATGGAGCACTGCTCTAACTTTGGAAACCGATAGGAAATTTTATAACGTAATGTCGGTAGAACTCAGGCACCTTTTCGATAGCTTTTTTATAAAGTTTGAATTTTTTTTTTTTGTTTTATATTAATTTCTGGTTGTATAAACATGTTAGAAAGCATTTTCTTTTTAAATCCACGAAAATTATATTTGTGAATTTCAGCAAAAAAAAAAAAAAAAAAAAACAACCAAAAAATCCGGATAATCAGATTTACTATTGAATTAGGGTATTGAAATAAAAAATACAGACATATGTAACAAAGCATTTTATTGAATAATAAAAAATCTGGCTGTTTATAAAATTATATTTATGCAACAACAAAGTTATTTGTTTATTTCGTTTAATGTCACTTAATGCTGCTATGGCTAATCGGACGATGCTACGATGGGAGTCCTAAATTTTGCCTATCCAAGTATAATTAGGATAGGGATCTTTAACGAGTACCTGACATCGCACAGGCTCGGGACCCCCATTTTACGTCCTTTCCGAAGGACGAAATAGCTAAGGATTTTTTACTCCCTTTAAAAAATCCTAAGGCCATCTGCCGGGCTGCGAACCCGCGATCTTGGGTTTAGTAGGTTGCTATGCTAACCACTACACCACAGGTGACCCCCACAACAAAGTTTAGTAAACATGTCGGAAATCATGAATTTTCCGACACAGAACTCTTCTACCAATTTTTTCCCAGGTTCGCTTTTCCTAAGACATTCTACATTGGACAGTTTTAAAGTTTATAAAGAGACCACTCGCGACGACAATAGGGCCCAGACTGGGCAAAACTCGTGTAGAATAGATGTGCTATCCTTTTAGAAATTCACTAACATAAGTATGTTTAATCAGAACTTGACTGTTATGAGGTGTGGGCTCCGCCTCTAATTCCGGTAGCTGCCGCTTGGTCTTTTTAGTTTTATGTCCCCTGGTTTCCCTGCACTAAAGTCAACTGCCACAATTTTACTGCGATTTCAAGGCTTTCGAAAAATTTTCTTTCGGATACAATCTGGCTTGGGTTAAAAAAAAATTAATAATCGCTTAACTTGACACCGTCCCATTAAACTGTATAAATAATGAAAAAAATAAAGAATGTAGTATATAAGGCTATACTAGTTCAACAAGTATTAACTGATCTATAGTACATACGCCTGCTTAAGTTTGTTTCCAAACTAAATAACAGAAAAATAAGCAATTATAAACTTCGCAGCTGCAAGCCCCAGCTCAAGTATCACCAGCTTTACAGCCAAAGTTAGCAGTTGAGCACTTCATATGGTTTTGCACATACAAGTTTTAACTGTTTGACATTAAGTCCCAACTTGGAAATACCGTAAGAGACATAAAAAGGCCATCGTTATAATTTTTAGTTTAGAACCCATGGTCGCTCAATAGAGGTTATGTAATCCTCTTAAAAGGGAACAACAAGTGAAGACAAAATATTCTAGTGCAATCGGCTACTGGTCACGTAGGAGAATATAGGAGCATTGTATTCAGGGATATTTCCTTATCATATCAAAAGGAGTCTGGCCTTGGCACCATTGGCCATACAGCATGGGAGCTCTCGCTAAGTACGGCACTTATAGAAATCTATATGACATTATATGAATCGTTCAGGATCAAAACCCGTTAAATCCACTTGTTTCGAAAAATATATTTATTCTTTTTTAAATGTAAGTTTAAAAGCTCCCTTACATAGATCAAAAACCGCTGTAGTCCAGTAAAACAAAAGGCTCCAAAAGTCAACAGATCTTTATGTTTTTTGCTGTGCTGAATCCGAATCTGAAATTTACAACCGCGGCAGACGTCGACTTCATATCGCAAAAAAACACCCAAAATACCGGTTAATTTCGTTTTTTACTTATAACACGAAAATTAAGCTCTTTTCGAAGAAAGCCTTTATATTTATTATAGCTGGAGTTACTTCCTACGAAATGAAAAAAAAATAACAACTTCGAAATCATCGGACCATTTTTCACGAAGATCTTGGGAAAAAGTGTAGAAATTGGCCAACAGGCGGTCAGTCCCACCTTTACGCGAAAACATAGTTGTCGTACTCCTTTGTATATAACTCCAAAAATATTCGTCCGATTCAAAAAAGCTGATTAAATTTACTATTAGACTATTACACATGAAGTTTTAATAATGTCTCTTAAAATACACATACCAGCACGCTAAAAACCCGTACTGTTGTGAAATCCACGTTTTTTTGGACATTTTGCAACTATTACTCCGAAACTATTCGTCGGATTCAAAATTTCATTATTTTTATCTCAAATCCGGTTGTTTACTATTAGATCCTATATATGTAATTTATATTAAATCAGGTGAAACATCCACGTCAGCCCACTGAACATGTCACAAATGTCATATTTTGCCAAAACACACACATTTAGCGTGCTAGCATGGTTGTTTCACCGGATTTAATATAGATAACATATATTGGACCTAATAGTAAATTTAACCAACTTTGAGGTGAAAAATTGAAAGTCTGGATCGGACGAATAGTTTCGGAGTTATAGTTTATTGGTGACTAAGTAAGGACCATTGAGAATTTTTCGAAGGATTTCAGATTCTAAGGATGGGAGAAGAACTGAAAGGTTTAGTTGAGCCCCAATGCTCAACTCCTTGTGTCTAAATATGTTTTATTACTAAAGATGGGCAGACTATGACTTTGGCCGACTAGTCGTCAAATCCAATCATCGCTTATGTTTGAATTCGGGTAACATCGGCAATATTCGAGGCACTTCGTCTATAGCTTTATAGCCGTTTTTACATGTAGCTACTATACTATAGATTTGCCTTTATACTTAACTTAATTTACTGTACTTAGCTTAGACATTTGATTGATATATTTTATTCCCAAAAAGATATCGTGGTAACGGTCGGGTTAAGAGGAGGCAGCAAACTGCCTTGACCAGCGCTACACCGACCAGTTCGATCCTTACGCTTCACTTCGAGTTTACATTTATCGATAGCTCTTTCCTATAATCTCACATGTAAACAATCACTTCTACAGTTTCAACTTGGATTGTGTTGTTTAGTGTCTTATATTGATATTTATTCTTCTTAAATGTAAATAACTGAAACATAAGTTAACAACATGAGTTTCATAAAGGATTAAGTGTTTTATCAATTCATGTTTTCTTATTCCCTCTTATCTAGAGTGTTACAAAACTTAAGAACATTAATTTGTACATGGATTTGGTGTTTTTATATATTTTTATTTGTTGTATCAATTTAAGTGATAAAATTTCAGTATGCTTATTTTGTGAATGCATTCTTGTCATCCATAATACTTATTGCCCTAAAGTGAGACAGATTGTATAATTATTTCAATAAAACATATCGATCTAAAAATAAATGTGAGAAAGTATATCATAGGTTTCATATTTTCTTATTTCCACTTCCCTTGAGAAAATATAGCAGAAATTAACATCATCACTTTCAACTAGGATTCTGTCTTATAATGTATAATGGATTATAACATGGAGAATAGACAATGTTAAAATAATCACAAATTAAGAGGTAAATGACACGTTACTATATAATTGTAAAACTGTTGGTATAATGTTATAGATCAAAGTGTTTTAAAGAAAATTTAGAAGCCTGATGATGGAGCATTGTCTCGGAAACATGCAGCTACAAATGTTAAATAAATAGGAGTTATGACAAATAAATACTTAAGGATTCTGTCTTTTAAATATTTATAATTTTGTTATTTACATTCCCTCACATCACAAAGTTTATCAAGAATTAACATTACTGGTGGTTTAGCATTATATTAATTTTCATTTAATCAAAATTTATTTAGTGTCTTATATTTTGAAATTTTCTTATTTCCACTTCATTATTTTCTTATTTCACATTTTAATATCATAAGGTAAACCGAAGTTAATGTTACTTTGAACAGGGGCTTAAAGTTTCTCCGTAAATAAATGAGAATAACCTTTCCCCTCTAAAAGTAGCGACTAAAACACCGAAATAAATCGGAAGAAGGTAAGAATCGATAAAAGGTATTCTCGGCGGGCGTAGGAGCTGCCTCCTCTTAACCCGACCGTTATCGATGTCGTGTTTATGGACTTTATTTGACAGATATGTAATATATATCACAAAATTACCTTAGATGTAACTGTAAATAAACAGGTTTGTAAATTGCTAAAATAGTAAATGTCTTAATCTTACCTAAAGTTCGATAGTTTACAACAAAAAATAAAAAGTCCTTATTCCTGGATTTCTATAAAGATGATCCTAAATAAAAATTATAATCAATAAACATCTTATTTTCATTTCAATCAACCTATTTTAAAGAGTGGAATAATAAATTAATCAAAATGGCCAACTAATCGCCGTTGCCGACTTCAGAAGCAGCCGATTAGTCGGCATTCCCAACTAGTCGGCTCATCTCTACTTGTTACTTTATTAGTAAAGTTTGAAAATTCAAAATTAACTGAAAAGCATCGTTTACTGGCTTTCTGGTTTCAACAAATCAGACATCAAATTCAGATTACCTGCATATATGAATCTCTTTTTATAAAAATAAAACTTATAGGTTCAATATTGATTAAAAGAAAAATCCATTAGATGAACTTTTCTTACATTATATTTTTCTCTTATATGACGGCTGAGTGCTGGAGTGAAATGGATCTGTTTACTTTATGTATTCGTAATGTTGTATCAGGTGGTCCTGATACGAGGTAGGACCAGCTGATATCAGTAAACACCACTAAAATATCGATACCTTGGCCCTTACTTTGTTTTCATAAAGGAATACATTTTTAGTAGTCCCTTTGTAATAGCATCGAATCAATTTATAATAATGCACTAAAAGGTTCCCCGCAGGGAAATGGTTTCTTAGAATATTCCTTGGATCAGCTATTGTTCTCAATTTGATACACCTCTCCTTCACTCAGTCTCTTTTATCATAGATTTTAGTCGCAAATAGATCTTTTTACATTTTTCTACAACTTTATTTTGTTATAACTCAATGTAACCTTGCTAAAATGTTATTATAACGGCCTTTTTATATTATTGTGTTTCGTTATAACTATATCTTTTTATACAACTTTATATTATTTGATGCTTATACTCTGACAGGCTAAATTGATTTTTTTTTTTTTTTTTTTTTTTTTATCTCGGCTGAAAGCATCTTTTTTAAGGGCTTACATCCCCATATACTGAAACCAGGGAATATGAAACACATACGACAAATGATAATCTTTTGTCATATTGTCCATTAATAATAACAAAGATTTATATTAAAATTGTTTGGCTGCATAGACTTCCGACAAATACATCAGTATTTATATTTTCTTTAAATCTATTTATTGAAATTAACTGTATACAATATATAATTTAATACATCAAGTAAATGTGATGATAATGCTAAAAATGACACTTCATTTGTTTTTAAAGAAACTACCCATTGGTAGCACTTATAAAGGTTCTATATAATGAAGTACTATATTAGAAGGTCCCGATGCCATCTTCTTTTCAGACGCCTCGTAGGGTTATCTGAAATGGAATGAGAAGCAAGTTGCTACTGATGGATTCGAATGGTTATGGAGTTTACTATGAAAGAATAGATATCTGATTTGAGCTAAGTCAGAAACGTAAGGTATTAAGATCTTTGTGGATAAGTTTGTTTGTGACGATGTAAGGAGCATTGAGGAATTTTTTCTATGGATTTTAGATTGTAAGGATTGGATACGTGATGGATTGGAAGGTTTAGTAGAGCCCCAAAGCTCAACTCCATATGTCTGAATTGGTCTAATTATTGTTTTGTAAATGATTCTTTTGTAATTAATTGGAAGGTTTAAACGTTTGTCAAGTAAATGTTGAAGTAGTCGAAAACGACGGACAGTTTCTTGTCGTTTTAGTTTTGTATGTGGATCATCAGTATATTTAAAAATAGAACACATATATATGAATGTATAAAGTAGGAATTAAAATAAAATAACAGATCTTCAAGAATTAAAACAAAGACACTTAAAACTCTCATTTTTAAAGGTTTTACCAGTCAGAAATCAGGTAATTTCTTGCTTAGAATACCGGCTAGATACCTGAGACCTCCTGGGGTACTGAAGATGAATATAAAAGAATGTATCAATGCTATCATAAAGTTAGTAGTTTGGATGATGGGCTCTGGGGGATGATTTGAATTTGAAATTTCCTAAGTGGTTTTCATATAAGTTTTACCAATGAATTTTCTGAATTTTTATTACATCTTGAATTTTATACTGGCATTGCCATTGATTTTAACTCATTTCCTTTATAATATGCTCATCTATTTATTTTTATTATCTCAACATAATTATCATTACATTTTGATTTTTGATTTTCCTAAAACTCGTGTCTTCTTTAATGTTATCTTTTTTTTTTATATTCATAGACTGTTTAACCTATGTTCCTGTTATTTTTATTTATTATTTATAATATCCAGAATTTTTTTTTTCCATTTCCATGTATCCTGCGTATATTATTTTAGCCCCGACCATCATTACTACACCGAAACTTCGGCATTAAAATAATGTTTTTTTTTTTTAACTTATCCAATCCCCCTTAAATCCTACTAATCAATATTCATACTGATTTTTTTTTTTTTTTTTTTTTTTTTTTTTAAGTAAATGGGCTGATAACGATAACAATAACATGGTCAAAGCTTGAAAAGAACTACTCATCAGTAGCACTTTAATAAAAATCCTTCACTAGAAGATCTCTAGGCCATCTTCTTTTCAGACGCCTCGGAGGATTATCGGGAATGGACTGGGAAGCAAGTTGAGAAACTAATGGATTTGAGTGGTTATGAAGCTTACTCTGAAAGGATAGGTATCTGGTATGGGCTAACTCAGCAACACATGGAACATGAAGGTCTTTATGGATAAATTTATTTGTAACAAAGTAAGGAGCATTAAGGATTTTTGAAGGATTTTGGTATGCAAGGGTTGGATACGGGAAGAATTAGAAGCTTTAGTTGAGCCGCAAAGCTCAACCCCATATGCCCAAATAGGTCTGATAACATGCCATGTAAATGAGTCTTATCATACTGATTTAAAAAAGAAAATAAAAATATTGAATCCTCTAGGTTTGGAAGAATGAATTATATCACGTTAATTTTTTTTTTTTTTTTTTTTTTTTATAAAAAGAAAGATCGTAAAAAAATAGATAAATGAAGGATAATATTTGGAAAAAAACAAAACAAATTAAAAAACGTTGAAAAGTGATATAGGCTAGAGTTTCACAGAGACAATCCAGTTCCTACCCTATTTAATCAAAATAAAAATCGATACCTCCATATTTTCTGATTTATCATTTAGTTACCTTATTGCTAGTAGCTGTCAAGAATTGCCTGAACTCATTTCCTTCCAAGGATGTTATACGGCTATGCCCCCGCGGCTCCCACAGACCAATAAAATGGTCGTTAAGGAAGAGGATGGGTTTTATGAAGCGGTTTACTAGCTTCTATACTCCCAACTCACCCAATTACATAAAACAACTACTCGAATTCTTTTCATTGCTCTTATAAACCAGTATCCCGACCACTAGGAGATTTTTATCCAATTGGAAGGTAGGATTTGGAAGTTGCCGATCAAGTACACATATATTCTTCCTTAAAATTACTCGATTTCTAAAAAATTGCTCTAATACAAACTCATCAGTTATGATGGAATCCTCTGGAAAAGAGAATCCTGTCTCAAAAGAAGAGATAAATAGTAAAAAACAAAAATAATCATAATTATAATTTTTATAACCAAAAGCATTGAAGGTTTTTATATCCTTGTTTGGTTTCGGATTTTCCATATCTGTGGGTAGTATTTCAATTTTAGGATTACTAACAAAATAACATAACCTAGAATTATCTTAGTAAGAGGATGGTATCATGAGGGTCGGTGGATGTCAAAGTTCAGATAGGTAAGATAACTACTGAGGTGGCTACATGGCGGTAAAAGCTAGACTGACCAACTAGGTCAGGATAGAAGGGCGTGCTAGACCAGAAGCACAAGAAACAAGACTTCGATAATATTTTTCCGGCCCTTTTTAAAGCATCGTTTCCAACTCCAGGCCTAACCGACACACTTACTTCTTAGTAGTTAGAAACAGGAAGTTGAATTTGGATATAATGTTTACCACGAATATTATGAAATAATAGCCCAGCTGCGTCTCTATTTCCGAGAAGGGTCAGTTCTCGGATCTTCTGCCAAGGGCTGTGAAGGGGTTAGCTTATTGCGTATCACGCGAATATTATGCTTGCTAAATTAAAACCTATAAGTGTGATATACCAGTACCAATTGTATAATTCCTGCGGGTGGTAATTATTTTTAATATATTGGAAATATTGCGTTATTACTGGGGTTTTTTCGTATTAATTTTTTTTCTGTAAATCTGAAAGTCTCTGAATAGTTAAGTTACACTGTGCATTTTGGGGAGTATCTATATTTTCGTTTAATTTTCTTTTCACTTGTCTTTTTATTCTTGTGGTATGGCTATTGGTTCCTAAATTATTATTATGCTTATTTTTATTAAATGGTCCGCTATCAGAATGGCTTTTCCAGCAGGAGAATAAGTCAGTGAAGGATAGTGGTTTCAGATCTACAGAATTTAACAATTTTTAAGATGACAGAAGGACATCCTTGACCACTCTTCTTCCCAAGAAATTAGTTTTTGTCCTAAGGATACTATTTTGAAATATTCCAGGATTTAACGATTTTAAAAGAGTCGCAGGATAGTCTGCCATTGTCCTTTTTGAAAAAATATTAAATATTTTCGTTTGTAAAAAGGACATTCTCTCTTCCCGTTTTATCCTTTTGGGTTAGCTCCTTTTGGTCCTTGTCTAACACATTCATCGGGAAGTTAGAGATAGTCTCTCAAACCTTGAATTTAACATATTTAAAAAATAACACGTTATGCAGTTCCTTATTCTGCTTCTGAACCGGAGTTCAGCTTGTCAACTATGATTTTCCTGGATTTATTGACCAATAATTTTAATAAAATGGTTTATTTTCATATTATGAGCACATTCTATCAAAATAAAGTCACGAATAGAGGCTTTTCATATCAGCTTCTTCTCGTCTTACAAGTACCTTGAGAAGAATTATTTTTCGTGAATTAAATCAGTTTTGGATTTTTATCAAATTATATTCTATGAGCAGCAGAAGTTTTCTTACGCCAACTAAATTAACTAAAACAGGGTTTCCTAACAAAAAAATAACACAGGTTCTTGAACATTTTTTGTTGGGAAACCCTGTTAGTGACTTTAGTTGGTGTACGAAAACTTTTGCTGCTCACTGTTTATATTTATATTTATGTATAACATTACTTTTTAATTTATTATCGTCGAGCATATAGTATTTTTTAACAATATCCCAATGATACCTGTTTCAAAGATCCACTACCCAAGGTATATTCTCGTCGTGTGTCTGCAATATAACTATGCAGAGGTTAAAAATTTTCTTTGACAATTCCTTCCTTTGTAACGTTATTAGTACTATCCACATTATACACATTAGGCATACCAATCGCTATATTTATTATGGTACAACTACTTATTTCCAAATTAATTTTTAACTAACAATTTCTAGTTTTAACTTAGAGCTATTCAATAGCTATGAGTTGTTTCAAAATGTTCACATCGATAACATTAGTAAGACAGTTTCATCATCAGTAACACACTCAATCAAACTTTGTATCTGATGAGACGACTAAAGGATTTCTCAACTATCTCATCTAGACCTAACGGCCTTCTCTTTTTGATAGGCTATGAAGCATAGATCGAAAATGCTAATTAATTTATGAACAATTTATGGATTAAACGATTGCAAATTGGAAGACAAATGAACTCACTGTAAGACTCTAACACCGAATTATTTGGCCAGTATACATATTGCTCTAAAGGCATGGAGTGATGCAACGTCAGGATCATATTCGCGAATATATATCCCTGGATGGGATGGATTCACGATTTGCATTCTTGCTTCTGAGCCGACCTATTTTTCTATAAATCAATTACAGAACTTCTCTATACAATTACTATTTCATTTGGGGAAATTTCATTAAAAATAGGAAAGGAATGAAATGAACAACTGCTTCATTATCACTTTTGTTCGTACCTTTACCAGGTTTAGTCCAGTCAATAGACATATCGTAGAGTGCATGAAATATGCGAAAATTTTGACTTCATAGTTTCGTTTGGAGTAATTAGAAGGTAAACATACTAAAAGTCCCCGTCCTTGGGAGTGAGCTAACGGTGGGGGGGGGAGGGAAGAACGTCCCATTTTTGGGTATTTCGATTATATCTCGAGAACGGTGGACTCTAGAAAAATATGTTTCAAATCAAAATTAAAGCTTATTAAATTCCCTATAAAATTGATTCTATATGGGGACTTCAATATGTTTACCTTCTAACTACTCCTAACGAAGCTACGAAACCAATTTTGCGCCTATTCCAAGCACTCTACACACCTCATTTCAGCACTCATTGACTGTACTAATTATGATATATAGAATAAAGAGTGAATCGAAAATGTTCTCGTTTGGGAAAAAGTAAAATGTGATAAAATTTCCTTATAAGAACGAATGAAATCGTGGGGAAATGTTCCGTCTGCAGTCGTCAGCTGGTGGGATCCAAATACAGTTTGGGGATACATATAATATCAAGTGAGCTGCAATAACGTCTTATTGTTTTGTTTTTACTTTATAATGACGATATTTAATGGAATAGTCAATTTGAATGAAAATTGATCCTTCCCGTTTCTATTTAAACTGGAAAATCCTTCCTAACCAAAAGTATAGAATAATAAAATATAAATATTGGCCGGAAAATCAGACTAATCGGCCATGATTTCGGTTCTAACCAAACCGGTTGAGAGGTGTTATTATGGATAAATAAAACATTTCAGAAAAGTACTACGTCTAATTGGAAAATATTTAGGTTTATGTTTCTAATTAAACTGAACCTTAACGACCTTAAGGATACCTCCTGAAGGGCACTGAGCCAAGACAGAAGGAGAGAGATCCACTGTAACCACTCCCTTTTGAAGGTCCCTATCCTATTTTGTCATCGGGGACTTGATTACACAGCATCCGGCCCTCTGCTACACGACCCGCTTCACGGATGTTTGACCTGGGCTTCAGTTCGTATTTCATAGAGAAATTTAGATATAAAACGGTAGAAAGATCATTCGGAGAAAATAAATTAGTGTTGCTTAATAATTTATGACAAATTAAAAATGACCATTACTAAGGACCTTATATTTTATATTGACGTTATAGTAATTAAAGTCTATAATCAATCATGAAATGATAACATTTTTTAACCATTTCTCGTTTAAGTGGGTACCCTTAATTGGGGAAAAAAATCTACTAATTACTTACGAATAATGAATCTACCGCGAATGATAAATCAAATACAAAAGTATTACTCAAGATCTAGGGCAGAACTGTTAGGAATTTCTGTTGAGAAAGTGAACTGCCAAATGAATGAAACTTAGTTCAATACTCTATAAAACTGATGTTATATTTTCAAAGGAATGCTTATTTATTATTAATAATAATTTAATTGTTTTTATCCTATACTAATATCTTCGACAATTTAACACTAAACCTACCGGCAGTTCATGTATACATTTTTCTACCGCAATTTCTCGGTAATCAACAACAATTAAAAAGGAGTGGATATTGAAAAAAAAAACACCTTTGATGTAAATCTTAATAAAAGTAGTAAAGTCAAGTAATTAATGCAAAAGCAAAAGCAAAGTAATGAATGCTGTTTCGTAGTTTTAGTGTTAAGCTATAATACGTCCAGCTGCCCAATATACGAACCACTTCTATTTCATTCAGTGGAGCTTATATTGTCAAAAGCTTGGCAGGTGTTTAGATAAGAATTCTCCTATCCTGCAAATAACGATATAAAAATAATGATGTATCGTGATTTTTTTATTTATTTTTTTTTATTTATTTATTTTTTTTTATTTTAAGAAATACCATTTCAAATATCCCCATCACGTTACAATGGTATTCCTATTTATTTTATCGTTTCAGTTAATTACAATAAAGACATCGAACCTCTGGTCTTCACAAATGTAAGATGTCATAGAGGTTAATATCAGTTTCAACAAGGATTTTGAATAATATTTTATGTATTAATATTTTATTTCCACTTCCCTAATGTGAGAATGTGCATTACTACCTAACAATATCATGTCCATTGTTACAAAATATTCCTTTATTTCAACCAATTTTATAAGGTTTTTTTACTTTTAAATATATATATATATATATATATATATATATATATATATATATATATATATATATATATATAGCTATATTTTGCATTTTTATATTAGAGGGAAACAATTTATCGTAAAGTAAGTTTCGATATATCTTAAGAAAAGTAATATATCGTAAAGGATTATAAAAAAAAATATATCGATATTTCGATGTATCGTGTATCAATACCCTTCCCTAGAAACATGCCTTCTGAACTGCGCCCTGGAGGATTAACACTCTCTCCACCGTTACTACCTCGATAATTGTCGTCCAGAGTTTAAAGAAAATTGGAAATTTATATTTTCGCTTGCTCTGTTCCGTCAATACTAAACATCAACCTTTTAAAACACACATTCCATATTTCACTGTAACATTCGACATTTTTTTTCTTGTATTAATTATAAATCTATTGTTAATGAATGGTCATGTCCAAATCAACTAAATTTATATGTATGTTGTTAATCACTTTTTATCAATGCTTTTATTTCCAAGCGACGTAAATTCCCTAACCCTTTGTTATTTCGTGGCACTGTCTAACTCTGTACTGTTAGAGACAGCGTTGACAATATCTAATCGATAGCCCAGACTGAATCATAATATTTTCCCCGTTGGGGGTGGTACATTAGGGGGAGCTGGCGCCGTCCACTCCCCCCCCCCCCTAAACCAGTAGTCTTTAATTATTAGCAGGCTCCTACATCCCGTCACCTTCCCACTTTACCTAAAATGGTTCCTATAAATATTAACAGTGTTTTCCCTCCCGCCCTTCCAACTCAAGACAATACTGTAATCTCTCAGAGAAACACTTGACCTCGAAAAACTAAAAAATAATTCATTTTGATTGCCGAATTCATAATCAATTACCGTGTGTATATTTAATTAATAATGACTTATTCTATCCAACATTCATCATTAAAATTAAATGCAAGATACTGATCAACCCATTGGCTCAGGATCAAATGATACACTTAAGCATATGCTACTATATCCTATTATTTGTTATTTGAAAAAGATTTTTTAAAATATAACATATTTCTTACCAATTCCTTCTGGACAATAGTTTTACATCAAATTTCAAATTCTTAAAATATGGAGATAAAAATATATTATGGTTTATTTTTCTAATAGAATCGTCCTTTTTTTTTTTTTTTTTTTTTTTTTTTTTTTTTTTTTCCTTTTTCTTTTTATGTCCACAGGGGTGTTCCTTGCCGGTAGGTTTTAGGTGAGAATGTTATTTGCTAAGGATCTTCAGTTTATCAGTTTGTTAGATTAACGCCTTTTTTTTTTTTTTTTTTCAAGTACTTTAAGACTACATCTCACCCTTACAACAATATTCATAGATTAACTCTTATCCATGTAATCACTGGCATAACCAAGGGGGGGGGGCTTGGGGGCTGAAATGACTAATTTTTTTAGTCGATAACTATGATTTTCATTTATATAGTCTCGAACACCACCCATATATATATATATAAACCCAGCCTCTCCCCAGATACTAATCCTGGTTGCGCCACTGCATGTAATAATAACATTTAAACCATTTGGGATGTCCTGGAACTGTTCAGGTGTTCCCATGTAATCTTCCTGTAGGTGTACTAAGATTCATGAAACAGTTGATTGGTTCATCCCTAATCACTGACCAATTGTTTATTGTTTAAACCCCTCTTCATGCAATATAAACACACATGCTAGAATTCTTTTGAATAATGCCCTTTATGTGGCATATTAATGCTTAAAAACAATTAAAATCATGAATCTTAAAATGAAAAACTATGAAAACTTTGTAAAAAAAAAAAAAAAAAAATATGAAATTTCAGAAGCAATAACTGGAAAGAATTTGAATTATTTATAGTTACAAAATATGGGTACAGCACGCATATGTCAGAGACTTATTTAACCATGTGTTACCGAGCAAATTTCTTACCTAATGTCAAATACAATAGGATTCTTCATGTTCATAATGCCCATATTACAAGAAAAACATTAAAGAAGTATATTTTAAGAAGACTTTAATTCAGAGAATTAAAACATGTCTGAAAGCCAGTAGAGGATAGGAGACATGTTCTAGTCCTAGACTAGTTCTTTTCAATTATATATTCATCCATCCTTCTGTGTGGAGGGATATAAATAAATCGTGACTCTTCTATTACTAAAACATACTTCCAATCCTCTATTTCACAATTGACCATTGTAAAGCCTGATAACTAATGTGTTTGTATCATATAAGACAATTTATGCTCCTTAAGAAATATCCTAATTAGGTATATAGTTATGAAGCGAAGAGTACAAATTGATACCTTTCACAAATTTTTTATTTATATGGTATAATAATAGTAATAAGTTTTATTGGCATCAATACCTTTACAAAAGCTTCTCCCAAAACGAGGAATTTAAAAGTTGGCTACAGCATAGATACAAAAAAATATGTCAATTCTATGGATCCAGATGTCAATGTCACTTCTTTAAAATAATAACACTTTCTAAAATAACAATTCTTTCCTTTAATTTATAACAAAATATTTTAAGTATTATCAAATCGTTAAATAACTTAAAAATTTGTATTAAAGTTTGAACTGTCAATTTATTTATGAAATGCCATACAGCAACATAATTATATAAATAACATTAGTTCATTATTCTTCCTGATTATGACTTTAAATTAATAAATCATTATATTTTGTTGCAGAATGAGAGAATATGTTGAAGAAAATGAAAAGAATGATCCACTGATCCATGCTCCTGACAAGAAGAACAACCCATGGGCTGAAAAGGGGAAGTGCATAATAATGTAACAAGAAAATGTATTAAATGGACTGTGAAACTGATGAACTTTGTACTATGTATTTATTACATTTTGAAATTTATAACTTTAGGTAACAAAAAATTCTAAAAATTAAAAAAAAAAAAACAGCAGTAAATGCAATGAAGATTAAGGGGTTCAATGATTTGCATTTGACCCACATTAGGGGCTTTAACTATTATTTTATTATAAGGTATTTTATTATTTTTATGGAAAGTTATTATGTTTTAAAATGGAAGAAATATTAAGAGGTTAATTTTCCTCTAAGAGGAGTTTGATGAGCTCATATTCAAGACATGCCCATTGTAGTTTACTCTCTTCGGGCCAGGGCTCTTGGAATAAAATTCATGACTTCCAATAGAACATCGGATATTTATAAAGTATTTATAATATCTCATAGGGCTACAAAATTAATGTTATTAAAATAAACTTTGAATGTTCATTAAAATAAGATTAAATTGTAAGCAAATAATATATTTATATTGTCAAATATTTTAAAACTAAACGAATTCTTTCTTCCACATTCTTTTAATTGTTGTCATTTTATAATAACAATAAATTTATAATAACTTTAAGTATTATCACACCAAAATCTGTAGTTTTTTTTTTTTTTAGTTTTTTTTTTTATTTATTAAATACATCATAATAGTTTACTTATTTTTAATTTATGACTACATTTGAATCTAGTCTTCTTGATGTAGAATATAAATATGCATGATTTACAATTATTTTGGGTCCACTAAAATCACGAAAGGAGTGATCTCAATTTTTTGGGCGTACTCAATATTATTACTGTGATTTTGTATTAGACAATGAAGTTATTAGTTCAATTTATTACTGGCTTGCTAAATTATATAATAAGTTACATATGCTGCCAACAATGTAAAAATGTATTCATTCCCCAAATAAACTATATAATATCCTTTTAAGTTATGAAATGTGATTTCAATAGTTGTATATTATTATTGCCTGTTTGATTTAAAAGTCTAATTTATATTAAGTATCTATGTGATCGCAATACTAGTCTGGAAAAATTGGCACTTTATTTAGAATGTAGAGCTAGTTGTAATTATTCACTATATAATGATTCTCTGTTTTTATATTAAATATAATATCTTCTAAGACTATCATTTTAATAACCTTTTTATTTAATAATTTTCATACCTTAAAATTTTAAAACATAAGTTAATCTTAATTTTATGGTAATTAAGTTTATCAATAGTTGTAAAAAGAAATAAAAATTTAAAAAACTGTAATCATTTCATTCCTATGAAATATCTCATTCACTTAAACAATCTTCACTCATTGGAGCACATATTAATTGTTTGCTTTATTTTCTAGGGCTACAAATGAAAATACATGATTTAGCTTATTTTATCAATTTTTATATATTCTGTACAATTTATTTATTTATTTTATGATGATATTATATAAAAAGTATTCATTTATTCTACACAGTCTAAACTACAATTGGCTAAATCTACAGATTTTATTTGATAGTGGTAAGAGATTAAAATGGACAAATGAGAACATGTCCTCTCCTTTTAGTTAAAGAATGGAGTTTGGCAAAGCTAGAAATTAAGTTGACCAATTTGGAGTTAAGCTGTTTACTTGAAATTTTGATTTGATAAGCTAGGGCTTAAACCCATTTTATCTGTAAGGTAGAGGGTTAGAGCAAAATATAAATAATTTGAAGTGAAAAAAAAAAGAAGTTATTTTCCTTATTTTTTCATATGCTATCAATCACTACATATCATAGAAAAGAAAAATAACATTGTGAATAGCATTTGATTAGCAATATTGCCTTCTTATTTTTAAGGTTAGTTAGTTTAGTTTAGAATTTATAAGGTTCTTCTTCTTTATTGGCGTGACAGACGCTTGAAGTTGTCCTTGGCCTGCTCTACAGCCTTTCTTCAATTGTCCTGATCAGCAGCTCGCCTTAAATATATCTTACATATTTTTAAGATTATTTATGAGGTTACCGCATCAGGATTAACCTTCAGACTAAGAGGCTAATCATTGATTTAATTTACTTAATATGATGGCAACTACATCAGTATGCCTTTCTATTTAATCCTTTAAGGGCCGTAACCATTTTAGTCAAACTTTTCATACTTGTTAATGAAGCTCTAGATAAAACACAAAGTTGTGTTTCAAACTGCCATTTGGCTATGATGGCCCTTATTGGGTTAACAATGTTTAGCAACCAAATTATTTAATTGGCAGATGAAAAATATTTTTGACAAATCAGACAGGTTATTAGAAGGTTGATAGAATGCCATATTCAGCAATAACTTCTTAGTTCAATTTTAGCTGTTTTTCCTTCATTCCCATGGAAGTGGGATGAATTCAGTCCACCAGTCTGTTTAATTGGCCAATAGAAACATTAGTACAAAGTTTCTTAAAAAAAAAAAAAATGTTCGTCATTAAAATTTTACGACAAAAATTTGAAAGTCTTGCACGATCTGATTTAAATGATTAACAATCACTTAGTTCTTCATCAATACATCTTGATAAAAAAAAAACCAGCTAAAGAAAACATTAATCTAACAAATTAAAAACAAACATTTCTTTTGCAACGAGCCAAAAGGAATCGATACATCTTAGTAAATATTTCATAATTGTATAATCCATTTAATTAATCAGGCTAAGATTTACATTATTAATAATTAACAGAAATTCAATAACTCTTTATTTGTATTAAACTATATTTTAATTACAACTTAAGTAGCAGCACTTTTCTCTTATGATCATTTATTATTTCGCAATAACAGTCAATCCTCAGATTAATCAGTTCCACAGCTTTTATTCTGAGGATAATATTGTACTAAAGCAAGATCAAATTAAATCTTATTGTGGACTTAAGAACTGGTACTTAACCTTCTTATTGAAATACTAAAAGCTATTTCAATTATATTGTGGCAAATACAAAGCAGATCTTGAAAGATTGGTAGACAACAACAAAGTTAAGTTATTTAGCTAATAAATTCCTCTAAATTAACATATCTATCAATATTTAACTATTGAAAAAAAAAAAAAAAAAAAAAAAAAAAAAAAAACTTCAGGAATTTTATACACACCAAAAAGAATGCCTTTACTCTAATATCTAAAATAAAATGAAGATAATTTTATACTAGAATCAAACTACATGCGACTTGTTCTTTTTTTAATGTTACTCTTCTATTGCTGTTGAAAGGAATTAATAAAGTAGTTTGTGGGTATAACTGTCAACATTCAGATATATAATTAATAATTATATTTACTAAACTAATTAGAAATCCTTAACAGGAAAAAAAAAATTTCTAAAATATTAATATGTCATTTTCTTTTACTTTTAACTATTCATTCACCAAGTAAGATAGATAGATGGATATTGAGAAAATAAAGATAGTGTTCCATTTTTCAGCTATTCCAAATGGAAAATCATACCAAACTATGTTAGGATAGAGAACTGAGGAATATATTATGGGGTAATATAGTTCTGTAAATGGTAATGGAAAATCTGTTATTCATGATTATTTTCATATTTACATTAACATGACTGTGACAATCATTTAAAAAATACAATTCATTTCAATTATGTTTCTATACAGAATTGTATTGGTAACCTTTTGAGAAATATAAATGTATAATCTTCTAAATTATCTCACTTTGTTTTATTCTTTTTCTTCTCTTTATGATCTCTGCCAAACAAGTGATTAGTAAATTCAAAACTATTTTTTGATTTATAATCACACATTGCACAATAATATGAACCAGATGGCGTTCTATACATTGCAATATCATTAGAATCACATTCAGAAGGAGGGGCTAGATAATCCAAAATACTGTGTTTAGAGCTGCTGGTCTTATGAACAAATGGTTGAGCGATTGAGGGTTTCTTACTTCGATGACTTTCTTTTTCTTTTCTAGATGAATGTCTATGCTTTTTCCTTTCATGTCGATAATCATCACTATCATCACTCTCTGAATATCTGTCATAATCATCTCTATGTTTTCTATGCTCCCTATGTCTTTTATGACTATCTTTACTTCTGTGATGGTCTTTTGAATCCTTATGATAATCACGTGAATCCTTATGACAATCACGTGAATCCTTATGATAACCATGTGAATCTTTACGATAATCATAAGAATCCTTGTAATATTCATTTGAATCTTTATCGTATTTATCTTTTCTATATTTAGAGTGACTTTTCTCTTTACTGTATTTAGATTCTTCAGTTTTGTAATCAGAATATTTTTTTCTTGCCTCTTCTTTCAAATCACTCGTTTGTTTTTCTTTTCCACTATATTCCTTGATCAAATTAATTTTTTCGTAGCTCGTTTCAGTTTTCTCATTCCTTATATCCTTATTTGGAGCAATACTATCTTTTATGTCCATTTCTTTGCTGCTTTCTTTAGGTACTGAAGTTTCCTGTAAATCATTAATAGGATCCTTGCATGTTTCTTTTGTTGTCTTTTTTCCTATTTCTTTTTTAAATCCAAATAAAATATGTAAACCTTTTTTTTTCTTTAAATTGTTTTCATCTTCAATATTTTTATCTTGTGGACTTTCCCAATTTGAAGATATGAATTGTCCTTTATTCTCTTCATTATTTGTTTTTACTTCAGAATTTATTACCAATTTGGAGGTTTTTTCATTAATAATTAAATTGCTTTGATTTGAAGTAATTTCAAATGAAATTGATTTAGAACCTGCTGATATTTTACTTGCATTAGATGATGTAGATGGATCGGTATTTAAATCTGAAGTTTCTTGTTGTTCCTTTCCACTTTCATTTTCATTAGGCTGGTCCATTGAAGATTTATTGCTTTCTTTATTTGCCTGTATTTTGGGATCTCTGAAATGAATTCGAGGAGGATCCAAACATGAATTTTCTAATTTTTCTGAGGAAGCCATGTCATCAGAAGTATCAAACATTGAACTAGTTATTAAACCTATAGGTGGGCTGGGTGGAGCTTGTAATCGTGGTAACACTGCTGCAACTGAAAATTGTGGAAGGTTTGCAACTTCTGGTGGAACTTCATGTATTCCAATATTTTCTATGGTGGATGTTGGAGGAAAAATGGAATAATTATCATTTCCTTGAGATGGAATCGTTGAGTTATTCAGAATTGGAGGTATTTTAGTGGCATGTGTATGAATCTGTGTTCCTTCAGGGTTTTTGTTGAAAGTTTCAACCCATGCATCTTCCAGAGGCCTAGTCGGAGGAGCTTCTTTTTTGTCATTAAACCACTTTATACATAGAGGAGCAATCGAATCATTTTCTTCATCTATTGAATTGATTGGCATAGATTGAGTTAAATTAACATTATTTTGGGTATTATAAATATTATTTATATTATTAAATTGTAAAGGTTCATCTGATAAAGGTAAATAATCAGTTACTATTGGTTCTAACGAGTTACATGCCTGCCCTTCAATATAATTTTCTACAGGCATATCTCCTGTATAATATCCAAAACCATCTGTACCAAAGTCACCCAATGATTCTTTTAACTTTTTAACTTTTCTTTTGTGTTTATTGCCATTTTTATGAACAATTAGTTGATACTCAGTATTAGTTGTTATATTACAGATTTCACAAATGAAATCAGAAAGCACAGGTGGAGGTGGTGGGGGTGGTAAATCTTTCAGCAAATCTGGACCTATATCATCACTATTGATATCTGGTGGAAGAGCCATAGCTGTTTGAGGATCATAATTAATCTTTCTCAAATTTTTCTTATGAATTTTTCCAGTATAATGTTGCTGGGCTTGTATAAGAGAAGAAAGGTCACATTTACAAACTTCACATTGATGTGGAGTAAATTCAACTTTGATTTTTTTCATGGAACCATAAATATTGTATTGTTCTTTCATAAAAGCATTTACATTTTTCATATGAACTTTACCTTCATAATGTGTATATGCTGTGACCTCAGATGTCACTACTACACCACAAAGTTCACATTCTAAAGGTTTGAACATCTTTGTCAGTTCATCAGGTAGAGGAACTGCACTACCAGCTTCATCAATGAAACCAGCTTCACAAGCCAAAGTTTTGGGTTCAAAATTAGTGCTGCTGTTGTAAAAATAGGAATAACAATAGTCCATTCTGATAATTTTTGAATTGCTTTTTGTAAAATCTGAAAACTTAAAAAACCTCAAATAACCTTAAAATAAAATTCCAATGCCTTTAAAATATTATAATGACATAAAACATTTATAGAGGAATTACATCAGACTTAAAACCCAACAAACTACAGCATTATCATTAAAATTAGTATGTTTGAAAATCAAGAAGGATTTCAGTTATATTAGCCTTTAATACATATTTAATTTACAAAAAAAAAAGTGAGTGTATCCTCAAATATTTTTACAGAAAATTGATTGGTTATCAAAAGCATTGCTGCAGGCAAAGGCATATCCTGAAGTGAAGGATGAGGATCCCAAATTATTATTAAAAAATGTTCTATGGTCTTGATGATAATGTTTGGAACAGAAGTGTGATTATAGTAGTAAGGTATAATAGAGAGAAGAGCTGAATATTGTGATAAAAATATCGATATTTAATAACGACAATTTTTTGAGCTCAGAATATCGACACACGATATATCGGTGACAAAATATATCGATATATCGATTTTTTTTTTTTTTTTTTTTTTTTTTTTTTTTTTTGTATGAAATGCTATTTTAAATATTTGAATTAGTTAATTTAGTTAAATTGACTAAATTGAACCACTGCTCCACAAAATTCACATTTGGAGCGAAATATTTATTTCTGCTTTATACATCCAAAGTGAGCTGGATTGAAGACGTCAGGATGGGGGTTAAACGTTGTAAAGAGGTGAAGACCAAACATTTGTGATTTTTCTTCGTCCGATCTCATTCAGGTTTGACTCTGTTAGGATAGGGTGATTACAATTTTTGTAATTAAGGAGTTTTTTCTTCTTCATCTATAAAGATTTGTCGGAAGTATTGAGGTTTTCAGTGAAGTTATGTAGGTTTTGCATTTTGCATTTTCTAATTCATGTGTTTAATTTTTTTTGTTAAATTTTTGTATATATTTGTCTGATAGGTATACAACATACTAGTCCGCTGCCAGTTCGCCCTTGCTCAGCGTTTGTTTGTTTATTTCGTTTAACGTCACTTAATGCTGCTATGGCTAATCGGACGATGCTACGGTGGGAGTCTAGGGATCTTTAACGAGTACCTGACATCGCACAGGCTCGGGACCCCCATTTTACGTCCCTTCCGAAGGACGGCATAGCTAAGGATTTTTTACTCCCTTTAAAAAATCCTAAGGTCATCTGCCGGGCTGCGAACCCGCGATCTTGGGTTTAGTAGGTTGCTATGCTAACCACTACACCACAGGTGACCCCACCTTGCTCAGCGTTTTTACGTCAATAAAGAGCGAATATGCTGGGGCAATTTATTCTGTTATATGCTGAGTATTATGAATTATTCGTGGTGCAGTATTTTCAGTAATACTAATTTTTATAATGTAGTTAGTTTGTCAGTTGCTAAGTTGATGCATTCTTTTGTTTTAAGGGGAGTTTTCAGATCCAGTTTGTTTTCAAAATCAGTTCGACATTTGTCCCAGTCTTCACTGGTCCTGTAATCAGTCCAGGAAGGGAGGGTTTAGGAACGGGATTCGAATGCAACGGAAACAGAATAGGGTTATGATATGATGAATGATTGTCCATGGATTTGATAATGGTTTGAGAGGAGCACATTTGAGAACAAATGAATATATGAAGGAAATCAGGACTTTTTTTAGAGAGGTAGTAATAAGTATAGTTCAAGGGAGAGGACAGAATAACAGTTGGAGGTTGCAATACGGGATAAGAAGCTGCCTCGGGAGTTAGATGATCTACAATCCTATCTCTGGCATTTATTGCAGGAGGAGACTTCCTGCAATAAAGCGCGGTCCAACGGATCAGAATAATTGGAATAAGGAATCTAGATGGTTGGATGAAAGGGAATTACCAGGAGGGTAGTATACTGCTGAAAATGTAATGTGAAAAAGAGGAGTAGAAATGGTTACAGAGACAGATTGAATGGTGTCAGCTGGATTAGAAGAAATAAGAGAATGAGATATCGATTTGTGGATAAGGATGCAGGATCGGCCATTGTAGGTGTTATCAAGGTGACCTGATCTGTAACTTATGTAGCCACGCACGTCAAAATACGACTGTTGAGGGAAGTGAGTTTCTGTAAGTGCTCTGGTAAGTAGAGTAATGGTGGTTAGACGGTGTCTTGAAGATCTCGGAGGAATGATGATAGTATAATGGTTTTATCGGTAGGATTTTAGTTGGGAAAGGGAAATGAATCGATGGCATGGGATGGAATATTTGTTTCAATTGGTGTGTTGATTGGGGGCTGATTATGTGGCTGATTATTCGTGAGATACGAGGTGCAAGATTAACTTGTATCGGTGCTTGAGATGAAAGATTGATGTGGACATGATGTTGGATAGAAAGTGGTGTTGCTTCTGTTCATAAATCAGTGAAAATCATAGTTGTGGCTGGCTAGATGATTTATCAGTTTTTTCTAAATTTTCTTTTGTCGATGCTTTTATTTTTATGTCTTTAATCCGAGAAAAACAATTGAAATTGATCCCTCCGTTTTATACTGAAATTTCTTGGCAGAATGACATAAAGCTATCGATTTTAGGATAGAGAAGAAGATGATCAGGGATGCAGTCAAAGTAACACCACGTCTAAGAAGGAATTCTTTAATACGTGCCAACATTTCGACCTGCGTTGCAGGTCTTCTTCAGGGCTATAATGAACAAAATACCAGATAAGACAAAAATAACAGACCGATAAACAGATGACAAATCGGATACAGAATGGCATAGATAAAAAACAATATACAAAAACCGCATAGAAAAGATCAGATACATAAATAACTAAGAATACAAAGCAGAAAGGTAAGAATAGGGACAAGACAGGAATGAAAAAGGAAGAAAAAAAAATTAAATTAATAAATAAAATAAAAATTAATGGTAATGGATAAAAGGATAATAAAAAGGACAGAAGGAAATGTAAATAAATATGTATATAAAGTAAAATAAAAATATGGGGAAGAACGAGGGAAATAATGTAGAAGGTGATAAAAGAAAAGAAACGGATAAAAAAATGAAGGTGAAGGAAAATAAAAGTGGAAAGATAAAAGTAAAAGGAAAAGAATTTCAAAGAACACTTACCCACCGAACCACACTTGAAATTATTTTTAAGAATCATGATTCTCAGGGAAAAATTATCAATGCAAAAGGTTTTTTTACTTTTCCTGCTATTAAACGGTTATGTGTTTATTTGTTCGCTTCTTTTTTGCAAAATAGCCTGAAGTGTACTACAGGTTTTTATAAGTATACTGGTAGCTCTTGTCCTAATGTCAATACATAGTTTTTTTTTGTAAAAGTTAGAAACCCATTGTTTTCTTTCCAACATATTCTTTAGTAGGTGAGAGTCTTTTGCATTGATAATTTTTTCCCTGAGAATCATGATTCTTAAAAATAATTTTAAGTGTGGTTCGGTGGGTAAGTGTTCTTTGATATTCTTTTCCTTTTACTTTTATCTTTCTACTTTTATTTTCCTTCACCTTCATTTTTTTATCCGTTTCTTTTCTTTTATCACCTTCTACATTATTTCTCTCGTTCTTCCCCATATTTCCATATTTTTATTTTATTTTCTATATATATTATTTTTTTTAATTTACATTTCATTCCCTTCTGTCCTTTTTATTATCCTTTTATCCATTACCATTATTTAATTTTTTTTTTCTTCCTGTCTTGTCCCTATTCTTACCTTGCTGCTTTGCATTTGTATATTGTTTTGTATCTATGCCATTCTGTATCCCATTTTCATCTGTTTATTGGTCTGTTATTTTTGTCACATCTGGTATTTTGTTCATTATAGCCCTGAAGAAGACCTGCAACGCAGGTCGAAACGTTGGCACGTATTAAAGAATTCCTTCCTAGACGTGGTGTTACTTTGACTGCATCCCTGATCATTTTCTTCTCCATTCATCATACCAGTCAACTATACTTTTATCATCACTATCGATTTTAGTCTCATAGATTGGTGGCGGTTCTGGTTTAGTAGTATACTGTAGAATTGAGTTACTATTGTTATTATTACTTTTACTTGTTAATGGAGTCGGCTCATCGACATTTGAGTTGGTAGGTAGAGTTGGCATAAGTGTTCTGGCTGCAGAAAAAATAAATAAAGCCAGCCTTGATCGTGTTAGATAACGGCTGTATACAAAGTCAGCTAGCCGGATTAAAACGGCGGGCCAGTAGTTGAACTGCCTCATCTGTATTATTTCACAGTTAATTTAATTTAATATTGTTCCCGCTCACCTCACTTAAATTAAATGACAGAATGAGGAAGAAGATGACCAAGGATGCTGTCAAAGATGAACAACACGTCTAAGTAGAAATACTTCAATACGTGCGAATCAGCGGTGCCAATGTTTCGACCTGCTTTGCAAGTCTTCTTAAAGAGCCACCGAACCTCACTGGTGAGGAGACGAATGATGACTGGTTGATTAATATTACCTCTAATCTCAGTAATAATTTAGAGATAGTATGGGCTAATCTGAATAGGTGCCTACTTATGAAATTAAAAAAAAAAGAAGACAAAAATTAGCATTTTATAGCTATTCAAAAAAATAAAAAATTATAACCTATCTTTATCATTAACTCAAGCACATCCTAATGTTGCACGAAAGCAATATACAAATTTACGCTCATATCAAAAACTTGTACCAAAAATTCCATTTTGCTACCATAGAAAAATCGGTTGTTTAAAAAACTCGCTTTTTTTTTTATCTTGCCATAACTTTTTATGGGATGGGTGCATTTCCAGACCCATGTTTGCGGGAACATTTTGTTCAGCGTGTAACTATTGATAAGATTTTGAGGGTTCGCGAGTTTTGTGCGATGTGACAATAGTAAACTGGTTACTAAGGCCGTATCCACACCAACGCGATCATTGTTTGCGAATAACATTTTAAGAAACAAATATTAGCTAACAACGTTCATGAACAATTAGAAAATGACTTATGACCGATTTGTAAATGGAAGATGGCAGTGGATTTGAAATTTCACAAGAATAACTCCAGTAGACTTTGAATATTTAATCAATTGGGCCCAAAGTACCTAATGAAGGTACTAATTATACAGAGAATTTAACTCAAGAAGTGGTGGGGTCGGCTACGAACATTTCTTTCTTCTGAAGTTTTCCGCCTGCTGGTGGAACGCTCCTTTTTGTTTGCGAACATTGTTATTTAACCATTAATTTTCAACGAACGTTCATGATGCTTGCTTTCCAAAGATTCCACGAAGATTGTTCGCAAAAAATCGTATTGGTGTAAGCGCGGCCTAAGGATGATACTTGACAGGAATAAAATCGATTATTTTTCGTAATGTCAGTATTGTCTATGGAAGCTGTTTGTTGTTTTCTTAGTAGTTACCTTTTACTGACTGTTATATATTGACATATAAAATAAACATTAAATGAATTTTGGACTCAATTATGATTTTTTCACCTTTATTACATGTTATTCTACTAATGTTTCTTACCCATCATACTCTTATATTAGCGTAATCAGTTGTTACTTTTCTTTAATGTGAAAACTGTTTTTTTTAGACTGAATTTAAATGTCAAACAACTGGTACCTAGGAAACCGACCTGTTTATGTAAGTGATCTATACAGTCAAAATGGAATCGAATATTTTTTTAAATACAGACCGTGTCATCAATATATTACAAAATGGTACGAAATTTCAAAAAAAAGAAGTGTTTAAAGAACTAAAAAACTTCTTAGAAACAAACAAGCCTGATGATTCAAAGCGTATTTTTGAAAAATTATTAAATGTGATATCATTATCCTTTCAAGATTCAGTTGAAATGTGTCGAGAGAATGCTCTGGATATTTGTATTTATGCAATATCCAATATTGAACCTAATGTGGATTATTTGCTGACATTGGTTCCTTCAATCCATCATCGCTTGTGTTCTGAAACTATGCTAGAGCCTTCAGAAGAGTTGAGATTTAAATACATTGAATTAATTTCCCTATTAATTGACAAGCACAATGATATGATTGTGCCTTATTTTTCAGAAATTGTTGATATACTAGTTCAAGCAATTTTAGATACAGCTCCTCAAGTGAAAAAAAAAAGTTCTTTGTGTGTAATTCAGTTATCAAAAATAGGTTCTTATGAGTTTTATCCATTTTCAAAAAAACTAATTCCACCATTAGCTGAGGCTATTCATCACCAACATTGGAGAGTTCGGGTATCTATTATAGAAGCCCTTGGTAAGTTGAAACTATCATAATTTTAATATTTCTAAATACTTGAATAAGTTCTCTTTCAAAAGAGAATGAGTATCACCCTTTGACATTCATCTAGTAATGTGACATGATTTGTAATTTCATGTTTCTTTTTAAATAATAGATATTTAAGCAGAGATATCTTCTTAACAGACATAAAATAAAAAAAAATCATTTTATCTGTGAGTTGGTTGTAGTTTTGGTTTTTAGCCTTTTAATAAATCAACAAGAAATGGAACAAATTTATATTTTGAAATCAAATTGTCGTTTTCTCTTAAATTTAATATAGTCTGTTAAGGAGACGTATAAACATATTTTATAAGGAGATGTATAAACATATACATATATGTTTAGTAAGGTTCTTGAGGTTCAGTCATAAAATAAAAAAAAAACAACTATTTTGGCGACATTTCGAGACTATATTGTTCTCATAATCATGCCCTACAGTGAAAAAACAGGTTACAATAAAATTATATAAGTTATACAAGTTATTTCAAAACATAAAGTTAGCTACAGTACAGTTAGGTATATAACAACATGTGTAGGGTAATAAAAATATATATATACCTACCTGTACTGTAGCTAACTTTATGTTTTGAAATAACTTGTATAACTTATATAATTTTATTGTAACCTGTTTTTTCACTGTTGGGCATGATTATGAGAACAATATAGTCTCGAAACGTCGCCAAAATAGTTGTTTTTTTTTAATTTTATGACTGAACCTCAAGAACCTTACTAAACATTTAATAGTAACAGTCAAGAAATTTATCCATATATATATATATATATATATATATATATATATATATATATATATATATATATATATATATATATATATATATATATATATATAATAACTTACATTTTAGAGTATTGAATTACATAATTTATTTTATTGTTTCAGAGATTCTTATTCTCAAAGGTGATCCAAAAATTTTACCTGATGGCATCCGTGCTCTTGCAAATAGACTTTTTGATGATTCACCACATGTACGTTTAGCGTTAACTAGATTAATTGGGAACTGGATGCTAAATCACTATGACAGATATTCCTATTTCTGCCAAACGTTACCGATAATGCTAACATGGTACTATTCGTTTCGTCATCAAATTCCTATATATTGATTTTTTAAATAAAAATATTTTATTCCTAGATTTATAGCTTAACAGATAATGAAGAACATATTAGAAATGAAGCTCGAAACCTGTGGGAGAAAGCTGGAGCTCAATATCTTCTTGAAAATGAAAAAGATTATAAGGATAAAATTGATTGGGAACTCGAAGAAATTCCCCATTATCCTCCAGGAAGTATGTCATAATATCACTATAATTATCTTTTAATTTAAGTTATTGTAATTGTATATAAAAAAAAATAATGTGAATGTTAATCTCAAATAGCGAACTTTTATTATTTCATACTAATTGGTCTTAAACAAACATTTGTATGAGATGTTTTTTGTTTTTATTATTTTTTTACAGGCATCTAATGTCCTGGGCCATTCATAGACCATATGTATCTTATCAGAATATAGATTATATTCTTCTTTGGTCAGTTTTTTATAAATAACCCTTTTAAAGATCGAAAGCTAAATTATCCCTGAATGCTATAGGCTATATTTGTTTTTTTATAGTAGAGGTCTGTAAGAAAATAAATTAAGAAGCTTTGCAGAGACGATATAATTTAAATGAATTTGTGAACAACTTTTTGTATATAATTCTGTTTTGAATAATATTTTCACTAACAAAGTGAAATACATTTTTTTAGATACAAAAAGTACTACTGGCAAGCCATTTGTAATTAAATTGATATTAGGGGAAAATAGCATTAATTGTTGCGTCATCAGGACTTTGGATGACTCCTTTAACTTTTCACTAACCTCTTACCGTAATGTTTCAGGACAGTTTTTACTCTCTATATAAAAATTGTCTGTTGTATATAGTCCTACAATATTATAGCTTAATAAAGGATGAGTTCCCTATGACTCAAGACTCTGTATATTGAATTGGGCTTGTGATTAATTTGTGCAAAAATAGTTGACTCCAGCTAGTAAGTTTTTGAGGAGGCAATATTTTTAGCTCTTTTGCAGTTCCCTTATTCATCTTGCTTCCTTGTGACTTTTTTCTCTATCCTAAATTGATAAATCACATCAAGGTTATCATTCTGGGACAATTAAAAACATTCAAGTTATTTTATAAGCTATTTATTCTAGTAAAATAAAAATTTGAAGAAGAAAAAAATCAATCTAATCACTTAATTTACCTTGTATATTATTATTAATTATTATTATTTTATATATTGTATCTTAAAAGAAAGTTGTTTTGTTTCTTTTCCTTTCTCTATCTAGTGAATGATTGTTAATGTTATAGTTAAAAGACCTGGTCTTGGTTGCCGAATCCTGATTGATAGACAAACTTGCAAATTTATAGAGGCTATTGGAAGAGAATTACGTGATTGGGTTGTAAGTGTTAGAATAAAGTCTGCCCAATTGCTTAGCCAGGTTATTCTTCATGCTGAAGGCCAGATAACTCAAGAACTACACAAAATTATTGGTCCTATGTCTAAAGCAGCTATGGATGAAGAAGCCCCATCTGTTATAGATTATGTAAGTAATGGTTAGATAAAATATATATGCTTTTCATCAAAATGCCCATTGCTTTTTTTACCATACTAGGTTTTGGAAACTAGTCCTGCACTCCATTAATAATGGAGATTGCATTTATTGATAGTGTATAAAAATAAATCATATGAAATGGTTTCATAAATTTTCCTCTTTAACATGATAGCTCCCTTTAATGAATCGTTTTTATTATTCATGCTATATCTTATCATTTTTTTCTGGAATTATTGAATTATGGAAGGGATGAATACAACACAATGAATTATTGCTCTTGATTGTAGAAGATGGTTGTTTTTTTTTTTCCAAAAAAAAACTTTTTAAATCCTAAAAAATTATATTTGTTTATCTTGAAATATCAGTTGTTCTTTCAATCATTCAATAATCAAATCATCATATCAATGTAGACAATATTCTATTTACACTAATCAAATAATTACTTTATTGATACTGACCAGTTTTAATAATTGTATAATGAAATTGAGAGATATATGGTTTCTGTATAGCTGCCTTTATTTCATATTTTTGCTAAAAGTTGGATACTGACAGATAAGCTGGAAAGAATAATGACAGTTGCAGAAACTAAGTTCCTCAGAAGGAATATGGGAAAGCAAGAAGAGTCTATATCCACAATAAAATGGATCAGGGAGAAACTAGGTATACCCTCAATAGAAGAGGTCTTTAAGGTTCACCAACTGAAGTGGTTTATGGGAGAATATTAATATCCATTAAAAACTATGGGCTGTTTCTTTGAGAGTTGATGAGAGTTGATTCTACGGCATTAAAGAATATCATTAACTTTTTATGCAAAAAGAAGGGGAGAAGATTATCTAAAACCAGAAATCTGTTTCAAAATACTGTGCTGTGACAATCCTAAGCAAATGCTCACCTATTCTAAAAGGCACTGCTAAAAATCTGGAAGGGTGATGCAAAAATGGACACAGATACTTAGAGACACATTGTCCTCTAAGAATAACAATATACTGTAGCTACTAGTTTTATGTCTTACCATCTATTAAATACCAAAAAGAAACTTTAAAATAAATAAATAAAAGAAATTTTCTCTTAAAATATACCACTGATTTTTAGACATGGGAATATATTTATTGTTTGCAGCGAAAAACCAATTTAATGAAGTTCTCCATGACTTAAAAACTCAAATAAAATAATTTTACTTTTTAAATATATTTATGATATGAAAGACGTAAATTTCCACATTTTGGGTTCTTAGGTAAGCAGTTCATAAAATTCTGCCACCTTGCAATGAGGCAAATAAATGATCATTAGGAATTTTATTAGCTTTACTTGTAAAGAGCCCTATAAATAAAAATAATTATTCGTAAAGGATCAGTACTATATGGATGCTTTAATGAATTTCATCTTAGCATATCAGATATAAAACTTTAGCCTGTTTCAACAACCTTCTTATGATAATGTTTTCTCTTTTATTCAGATAATTTTCTTTTCCTGTTTTTTATGTTCCCTCTCAACAAATATTGTTTATCTTCATGCTTCATACTATGTGTCATTCAGTGATACAATGATAGATTCAGAAATCTATCATTCAATCAACTTTGTATATAATATTTTTTTCCTTTACTGATTGTATAAATAGTTTATATGTATGTATAGATTTTTTATCTTTATATTACCTATGTTGTTGTAAACTTGGATTTACTTTTAATTATCTTATTTTATTTAAAATCTCTAGGCCAGATATAACTTTAGTTTTGTCATGTTTGTTATTCTTAAGTGACTTTGTCCCAGGATAAAATTTTTGTTCTATTCTATTCTATTTCATTGTTCTTTCAAGAAATAATTTTTTTATACCTTATTCATGTTAATTTATTGATTCACTTAGTATTAAAACTTTATATGTTAAACATTAAGATAAGATATGCTCTAATTTTGTTACACAATACTATTTTAAAATATTGTCTGTTATTTTTATAGTATTGTATTTTAGGTCAAAATCGCTGCTGAGTATTTGGGATACTTTGTTCCACCAGAAACTTACTGCAAAGTTATCCTTGAATTTCTGCGTGAAGCCAACTATGGAGAATTAAGAATTGTAGCTGGTATAATACGGGGCTCTCCTTCCAAGGAATTGATGCCCCATTTGAAGACTTTGACTCATCTTGATACCACATCATTCAAGGTTCGCATTTAAGTTTAATTGAACATAGAAATTCATCAATGCTCCACTGTTTATAAATTAAAATTTCTTTTTGTATTTACTTTCATTTTATTTACAAACTTAATTTCTCTAGGTTGGTCTTGATTTAGCCATGTAATTACTATTCACCAGACTTTAATTACAGCAGTCCTCACCGCATTTTCGCTTGCCACTTGTCTCAATTCATTTACAAATCGAACATGTATTTCAAAATTTACACAACTCAATAATCATTTAGATAGATAGTAAATCATTTGATTTACTATCATGTTTAAGTTCAATACTCTTCTTCAAATCCCACCTGATACATCTTACTTCCGGTTGGGATTAAAAGATAATTCAGGTAAACTTTCTATATTTTATGACAAGACTGTAAATTTTACATTTTTTAAATTCAGGTTTTTGGTTTGTGTCACTTTAGAAATAAATGTATAAATGTTACAAAAATAAAAATTATATTTCTTAGTATATTATATGCTATTAGTATTTAGTTTGAATGCCCCTGGCATACATGGAACAAGGTGCATAAGAATAATATTTTTTAAAATTTGAATTATTGAGGTAACATTTGACTTAATTAAATATTAATCTTGAAGTAATTTATGGAACAAATACATTTAAGAAGCTGATCATCACTATACTTCCTCTAGCTTATTTGGAAAGTAAAATCTAATAACAAATAATAGATTACAACTATTTTTTGTTGTAATGTCACAATTTAATTGCCAGAACTTTTTTTTTTTTTATTATTATTATATATTTCTTATTTCATATTAAAAAATCTTTTACAGGGTGAAGAACAAAGCGCTAAGCTTGATTTGATTCAGTCAATTTTTAAAACTTGTGGATCTGAATGTCTCAATGAGATTGGTGAATCTATATTTGGATCCCTTGTTAGTGTTGCTGGACTTGCTGAAAATGAAACAATTGCAAATAATGCAGTTGGTACGTTGCTATTGTTACACCATAATGCATTTTGTCTTCCACAATGGACCCAAGTAATAAATCTTGACCTTCGCACTGTGGCTAGGATAAATCGGTAACCTATCTAATACTTGATATCTTTGATTTTTTATTATCAATGGTGAGTTTGATCAATGGATCAGTGATGAATTTGAAAAAAAATGTCTTTAACTTGATAGTCTTCTTCAGAAAACTAGGGCGAGGATCTCAGTGTGACTGGTATAGGTCGTGAGTTTGAATCCCTGGTTAGATTAAAATTTATTTGATGGCAGACCTATAGAATGAATCTTGATCTTCCCACCTTGGCTAGAATAGGCTGGTAACCTTACCTTTAGGATAACCCATCCTTTCTGCCCTAGTTGGGGTACATGAGGACGTTTAACCCCAACAAACAATGGTCTCCGTGTTAATTCCCCATCAATTTAAAATCCACAAAAGTTGCGAGTTTCTTGCAGTTGAAAAGAAGAGTAAGGTTTTATTAAATAGCAATGGTGACAAATAGAAATATTATTGTATTTATTTTTCTAAAAAAAAAAAAACTCTCCTTAATGCAATTTTGAGTGGATAAACCTTCAAATGTGCTATTTGGTGCAGCAAACTCAAAATTTACAATTTTTTGCTGTATAAAACTAGGACCCTTTAATTATCATTTCCATAGTTTGAATTTCTGTAGAGGTTTTACTAAATGTGAAGCAAGGAGACAGAACACGGAATGGCGTGAAAATCATGTCTTTTGTAATCACTAATACAATAGGAAATGATATTTTGTTTTTGTAAAAAAAAAACTTCAGAACACTATAAACAGAAATAAAAAATATACCTATAATTCTACTACCCAGTTTACTCCATCTGCCCTCCATTGAATCTATTAGGCAATCTGTTGATCGATCTTCATTCTAATGTAAACCGTATTTCTATAACTGCTATGCTATGCTAAAATAAATTTGAAAATATATTATTATATATATTCTTTTTCTAATTTATTGACATTGTTATCGCAATTCTTATTTTCAGCTTTGTTGTCAGAAATGAGCGAGCTAGGAGGAGATGACAGACGTATTGTTTTTAATAGATTCTGCAAGCCCCTGTTGGCTTCACTTTTAGATTTTCATTGGACAGTTCACTGCCATCAACAATACATTTTTAAAGCATTGGTATTTTATACTGGTAAGTAATATTAAATTCAATATGTGTCGGGTATCACTTCAACCTTTTTTACTTAATTAAAATATACAAGAATAACTTTAAAAGAACATCTTTTAATGATACTTCAGGTTCACATTCTTTTGAATCATTATAGTCAGTTCATTGCTCTAGGCCTTTTCTTCTTATAATTAAAATTTAATTGTTCTTCTTACCCAGCATATCCTCAAAATCCAATATCTCCTTTGGCTTACTATGATTTATGAGTTTTAATTAATTTTACCTTCAAAAGATTATCTGTTCTCGATGAAAGTAACTCAGAAAGTAAATTTTGGATCCTCAACATTGCCAGTATAACTTCATTTATTCAATATTTCATAATGAATCAAGTCTGGAATCTCATACACTTTTTGAATAGATTCATATTTATTAAAATTAAAAAATTGTAAATTGTTATAAAATAAACTTATTGATAATTTTAATCAGTTTTTATTTGAGAAAGCATCTTTATTCCTAAATGAATCATCTTTTCTTTTACAGTAAGACCTCATTAATCTGGACGAATTGTTGATAGGGGGTCGTCCGGATTACTAAGCACATAGTAATTAAAGTGTATGTAAAATAAAATGAACAGTTAAAAGAGAGGTATATGTTTATTTATGTACAATTAAAATGTTTATCTACAAAAAAATTATAAGAAGATTAGTACTTATGAACACTTAAGAGAGCAAATCTTATTTGTGTTGGAAAAAGTCTATTATTTTGAATTGCTTGTATTTTGTAAATGGGATTTCCTCATACGATACGACAACAGAACGTTTGACACGTATTGAAAAAGGTAGAAAGAGAAAAAGAAAAATATGGTAGGGGTAAGCCAATTGGAGGGGATCGTCTGGACTACCATGCTAAGGTATCCAGGTTGTTGAGATCTTACTGTAAATATTTTCCATTATGGTACTGCTATAAAATAAATTCTTACTTTGCAGACAATGTTATAGACGAGGAGTATCTATATTTAATGAGTTTCTTAAAACCTCCCTAAACCACTGAATACCAAACATCTGTTATATTGAAAAATGACATGTAAAAATACACTCGCTTAGGAGCATTAATTAAATGCAATGATGAGTTAAAAAAGAGAAAATATTATTTTTAATGTTATAATTTTTTCCAAGGGTAATGATAGCTAAAGATAGTTTAATTTGTCTATGTATCTATCAACTAATATCTTGATTTCTTTCTACTCTGTTAAAGGTGAGGTAGTGGAAGAAAATATTGATTGTATTTTGAATATATTTAAAAAGTGTTTGGTGCAAGAGGAGACAGATCCCGAAGTAATACTCAAGGTGGTTATGACATTGAATAAAATCATCACTGATGAAGACATCACTTTACCATCTGCGGAAGTCAGAGAATATTTTAAAAATACTGTTGTTACAGGTACCAGGATTAATATTGTAGAATAAAAAAGTATACTTATTTTCTCTACCATTTTTAAGCAGTTATACAAAAATATTGTACATCATATGGTATATATATATATATATATATATATATATATATATATATATATATATATATATATATATATATATATACATACATACGTATATATCTTATAACTAATGATGTTTAATCTGTCCTTTTTGCAATGCTAATTTGTGGATGATTATATCTATTTCAATATTTTAAAGTTAGAAAAAGAAAAGGTCTCTTTTGCTTACAATTATTTTATTTTAATTAAATATAGAGTGAATGCCAGGCTAAATAACTCATAATGTATTTTGGATTATGTGTTGTACCTCGTCAGCTCTGTATGGCCTTGGGCGATAGTAAACAGTACATTTGTAGTACTATAGAATTTATCAAGAAAATTAGATGGGGTCACCTGTGGTGTAGTGGTTAGAATAGCAACCTACTAAACCCAAGATCGTGGGCTCGCAGCCCTGCAGATGACCTTAGAATTTTTTAAAGGGAGTAAAAAATCCTTAGCTATGCCTTCCCTTGGAAGGGACGTAAAATGGGGGTCCCGAGCCTGTGCGATGTCAGGTACTCGTCAAAGATCCCTATCCTAATTATACCTGGATAGGCAAAATTTAGGACTCCCACCGTAGCATCGTCCGATTAGCCATAGCAGCATAAAGTGACGTAAAACGAAATAAAAAATAAACAAGAAAATTATATTATATAATTGTATTTAATGTTCAATAAAAAACTATAAACATAGTACTTTAAATGTTTTAATATAATAAAAAATATAACCATAGTAGTTTTTTGCCCTTAAAAAACAAACAACAACAACGTTTTTTGAACAAAAAAAAGAAGAAATGTAATATCTCCATTTGCCTGGAAATAGGAAATAGTTGGCAAAGTCCTTTAATATAATCTGAAACCATTATTGATCATTGATAATTACACATTCAATTACTAACTTAAATAAATGGTATCGTTAAAAGTAAATGGAAAGGGAAAATAGACTGTAAAAAGTGATTATAATCTAGTGCATTAAGAAACAATTCTAAGAAAAATTATCAAGAATCAGTTGCGAAATTCATTTGTACCTATTGTTTTCTACCACACTTGACACATAAGGGATAATTGACATTTTTGATTAGGTTATATTTGTTCCTTAGAGCTAAGTATTCTTAATAAAAATTAGAATGTATGCATGGGCAAATATCATGATAGAGGTTATTAAGGTTGTTGATTATAATAAATAACATAGTTTGATTAACAGATCCAAAATCTACTGTAAATTAAACATCTTTTTGGAAACATAAATATATTTCTTTCCTGGTTCTACAGTGGATCAGGGTTTTCTGTAAAGATGAGTATCAGTCCCTCCTTTTGACGCCACTCTGCAATTTCTGAATCTTATCATTGTCAGTTATACCATTTTAATAAAACAACAAACATCAAAGAATCAAATTCTCAGCCGAACAATTTTTTTTTTTTTTTCATTTTATTTTACATACTGTTTATTCATATTTTTTTTACAGATATTCTATATGAACAGCTGAAATGGAAACCTGGAAGGAGTGCAGAAGCCATTAGAACAATGACAACAACTTCTCTATTCCTTCTTTTACCACGTAATCTTCCCTCAAATTTAATTCCAGTGTTACTTCAATTAATAGAAGATGCTAATGAAAAGACCCGTACCTTGTCCATTGCCTCTCTGAAAAAATGTAGCCTCCTTCCAGAAATACACGAGCCCAAGACATTTTCTAACATTATGGAAGGTAAGATTTCAATTTTTTTTTAAAAAAATTTTTAAAGTATATTTTATTTTGTGACTTTTATTTTTAATTACTTCAACATCATGATAAAGTACTAAATAAATGGAATTGCACAGTATAATCTTGATAATCTGGCAAATATGGGGCTAACAAGTTGTCCAATTATTAACTATGCTAGACCATCGAGGGCCCAATTTAAAAAATGTAAACATGAGGCAGGCTCCCCTGATAACCAAGGGCAATGTTACCTCAATGACTATTGAAGGGATAGTTATATCTGAGCAATATAACTTTGTACTTGGAAGATACTCGAGAAGTAAATTTCTATCAAGAACTGATTTAAGGCTATATAAAACTGTATGCCTTAAGGCCAGATATGTTTTTTTTTTTTTTTTGTATTGTGGGTAAAAAAAGCTTACAAATCTATTTTTTCCCAATACTTGATTTTTAAATAATAATCAATCACGTAAATTATAGTTAATTAGTATTTTTGTAATTAAGTTAACATTTTTATGACAGGTATCTTTTTTCCCTCCTTCTGAAGTATTTATTTAGTTAACTATCTGCATCATTAGAGTTCAAATTGTATTTTGTTTATAACCGAACAGCTTTAGTGTTTAAATTAAATTAATAAAAGAATTATTCATAATCCTTTGCAAATTAATTTTTTTTTCTATAACATGTGATTCAGCGTTAAGCTGTGTCAAATTTCTCTTTTGTTTAAAGTTATCCTACGTATTAATTATATTTTTAATGTTATATTAATGAAATTTCTAGGTCTTCTCAAGAGGCTCGATGACTGTAACCAAAAAGTTCGCGAAATGAGCCTGGATTGTATTAGTGAAATGTACCGTGCTGAATTTGACTTACTAAAAGAAAAAGATGAGCATAATTCAAGTCTTCTCAGTTTTACCTACGAAACTCTTCTTGTTCATTTGGATGATCCTGATAACAAGTTTCAGGCTGTTGTTTTAGGTATGATTCTTTTATGTATATATTTGTATATTATACAAATTATATAATTTTAAATTTTTAAATTATTATATAAATCTTAAAAGAAAAAAAAAAAAGAACTCAAAAAACTTCAGCCATTAGCTGATTTTGTACAAATGTAAATAGAAAAAAAATGTGTGTGTATATATATATATATATATTGTGTGTGTTCATATACATACATGTATATATATATATATATATATATATATATATATATATATATATATATATATATATATATACATATATATATGAAGAGTCCACAGAAGGAAGGAGAGATGTCATTTGGAGTACTTTCCGAGAAAATCGAGTTTTTAGGTTTGGATCTTTAATTACTTAAGTATGTTTTATAATTTGTCTTCAATTTTTTTATATGTCCTTTTCCTTTTTGTTCTGCGTGTCAAAATAATAAATTTGCCCGAAACAGACATAACACGCTCTAAAAAAAAAGTTTTAGTAAAAAAAAAAATTAAAACATGAAAGAAACGGGGATAGTCCTGGACGCTCCCCCTTTCTTCCCTGTTTTATTGATGAAATGGTGATATTAATACACAATCCACACTAATAAAAAGAATTCCACTTGAGAGAAAAGAGGGTAAGGATCGAAAGGAATAAACATGAAAACGTAAACAAACGCAATTTGAACTTCTAACTTGACTCTCCCCCATTCTAGGTTTTTCCATGTGGACATTCTCCCTTTCTTCCGAGTACCATTAACCAGTAACCAACCGACTATCATTTTTTTCACTGACTATTTCTTTTCACCAACATATTCTACTTAATTAGACGAACAATTATATATATATAACTACAATTCGGAAAAAAATTGACTCTCCCCCTTTCTTCTGTGGACTCCTCATATATATATAAATCAATGTATGATTATGTACCATTATTGTACAAATAAAGATTTACTATTATTATTATTATTAATATATATTCAAAACATACAAGGTACTAGAAAGTTACCTATTCTAACTTAAAAGGATTGCTCCAGGAAATTCTTGATTTGCAAGGGAAGGTAACCTTTAAATCTCCATTCCACTAACTGTTGCTAGATGAGAAATTTTGTTTCTTTTTTTGGGGGGAGGGGGGGGGAGCCTTATGTACTCCTGCTAGGGTAGGAAGGACAGGTTGTCCTACAGGTTACCAACCTATTATAAAATTTTAACAGAAATGATATCAAATTATCATAATATTTTTCAGCATTAAAATGTATGGTAATGCATTCCTTTTTTCAGTGAAGCTGTTCAGTATTTTATACTGCATTGATAATGGTACATTGTTAGACTATCTGTTTTAAATCAATATTTTGTGCCCTATAGTAAGTAGGTTGTTTTCTTCAAAATCTATGTAAGCCGTTTGAATACCATCTTTTACACAGGCAACTGGTGAGTGAGATGGGTCTGGAACTTATTTTCTGTATTATAAAATCAGTATGATCTCTTCCGAATCTGAGGAAAAGTCTTGTACTGCAAACTTTTGAATAAAGCTGGAAGTGCTTTGTAGATTTTTCAACATATTGTGAATCTCTTCTAACCTTGGTGTAAAAGGTCTCATCTCCATTATACCCTTCCAAACAGCTCACAGTGGATGACAGAAATTTCAACCCAAGTGATAATTAAATAGAATACAGATATAATCTTCCATTAATCAAGGCAGAATTAAATTCGTACGATAAATCACTAAAATTGTTATGATTTTTAAAAATGCATGCCATGGTTTCACTGTTTATTAAAAATTTATTTTTTTAGATACACTGAAAACATTGGCACCTTTTAACTATGAACAGCTGTTGAAGAAAATACGTGTCGACATGTTCAGAAGTAAGGACATTGCCAAGCAGTTGGTATATTTCATCGAAGAAAATCTTAAGCTCAGTATTTCGTTGAACAATAAATGTAGTTAAAAAAACACAATGCTATTATTATTATTTCTTATTTATTTTACTTGTTGAAGCCTGTTCTGGCTGGTTTAAAACACTCAATTCGTGGAGCCGAATAATATCTTTATTGGTTAGTACTATATCTGTAATGAGTAGGATACCAGTTATGAAGTCTAGCACGACCATAACTCCAAGCTGAAGATTATAAACCATATCGAGTACAACAAACATGAAAGCGATTGTGAGAGCACCAATGGTAAAGAATACTCCTACTCCAACTGACTCCCAGGCAATAATCTAAAATTTAACTAGATATTAATCTTTCAGTAATTTGTAAATATATATATATATAAACTATTACTGTAGATTCTGACAATATTGCTTATTTATTAGATGTTAATAGTCATCATTTGTCTTAATAATGTAGACTTCTTTGTTAAATATGAAATATGTTTTTTTGTTTTGTTATTAATAAAAAAATGGATTTTAATGAGTGATTCCTTATCAAATTAATTTAAACGATTTCAAACAAGTCTGAGTTGTAATTATATTTAATAAAGTTTCTTTAATAGAATGAATTCAATAGAAATTAATAAATCTTTGCCATAATCCTTTATTAAAATATTATATTTAATTTCAATGATGTGTGGCACTTTTGTTTTGTAATTGAACTAGTACTCAGCTCTCATTATCTGATGAAGCTAAAATTAAGTAAACAAAAAAAACTTGAATACAATGCTTTATTATGTTAGCATTAGGATGATCTAATGATGGCTAGAGCTACTTCATTCTGACAGACATTGTACTACTTTGTACTAATTTGATATGTTTTGATCATGTCTCTGGTCTAGTTATTTCCAGTATTAAATAAACCACTCTATGCTGAACAAAACCCCACTCTATTCTAGCTAATTAGATTGATCTTCCCATGGAAGTCAATGTTTGTAGTGGGCTAAGGAATAAATAAATGACACTAGTGGTCAAAGATGTACAGAGTCTAAAGTATTCATACACCTGCTATAAATCATAAGAAATAACTAATATTAGCATTATTTAAAAGGTTTGATTTAAAACAATAAATCCATTTAATGTATACATCAACACGTTTATTTACTTACTTACTTCGATGGCTTCTACAACCCGGGTTGGGTCTTGGCCTCCTCTAAGAGCCATCCCCATCCAGCTCGGTCTCTTGCTGCTGCCTTCCGGTTCTGTTGTTGAATTATTGTCCTCACGTCTTCGGCCACACCGTTGATCCATCTCAACCTAGGTCTTCCTCTTCTCCTTGTTCTGTCCAGCACCCCCTCCATAACTTTTCTCGGTATTATTTTCTCAGCCATGCGCGCCACGTGTCCTGCCCAGCTGAGCCTACCTACCTTGATGAACTGTACTACATCGATGTCTCCGTACAAGCTGTAGAGTTCCTGGTTCTTCCTTCTTCTCCACACTTCGCCCTCTCTAACAGGTCTGTATATTCTTCTTAATATTTTTCTTTCAAAAATTAGCAGACCCCTTTCATCTGCCTTAGAGTTCAGGTTTGGGAAACGTAGGTAAGAATTGGCCTTATCAGTGTCTTGTACAGCTGTGCCTTTGTTCCTCTGGTGAGTAGGCGGCTCTTCATCTGCCTTGTAAGCCCAAAGTAGCACCGGTTGGCTGCCGTAATCTGCTGACTGATTTCGAGGAACATGTTGTTGGACGAGGTGACAAGTGTTCCCAGATATACAAAATTTGGGACCCTTTCGAAGGAGAAATTTCCTATTGTCCACTTGGTTTTGTTCACCTTTGACCAGCATGTATTTAGTTTTGGTTTCATTAACCTCTAGACCAAATTTCAGTGCAGCTGACTAAAGGGCAAGAAAGGCGTCCTCCATAGCTTTCCTTGACCTCGCCACTATGTCTACATCGTCTGCGAAGGCCAAGAGTTGCACACTACGATGAATAATAGTTCCTGAGATTTGTATCAGGTTTATTTATAAATATATAATACACGTTTATTTATAAATATATTTTTGTATTTATAGAACATTTCTCAAAATAATACAAGAAGAATAGCTGGAAAAAAAAAATAATAACATCATGAGTCAAAAGTATTCCTAGACTTGATAGAAATTCTATTTAATATTGACATTCGAGAACAATTAATATTTAGTATGCTTTGTGGCATTGAATTCATTAATTTTTGTGTCAAAGTAACTATAATTTTGTAATAATAACGTCGCTTAAATTTTGATTGTTAGAAACACACCTTTTTCGTACTCGATCCCTTAGATCAGGGGTCTCCAAACTTTTCAGCCTTCGGGCCATACTGATTACTTCCAAAGTTTCCAAGGGAAACCCTTTAATTTTCCTGTCAGTATCTATAATTTCTGGACTAGTCGCTGATTAAGCGCCCTGAGCGATCAAAAGCTTGCTAAATTCGCTAGTTCAATCACTATTGTTTTGTACGGTATCTTCACGAACACGAAACTTGTCGACATCCGGTGGATACACGCGGATATAGGTAATGTGTCCTCCCTATCCTTCGCTACCAGATAGCTGTCAAATCGCGTTGAACCACGTTGGTTCGAGAAAGTTATGGTGTAGTCACTTCTAGATGGCAATAATTCGGACGGTACACTTCTGAACAAAATAAAGGCGAACGCGTGCTCGTGTGTATACGCACCTGTGGCGGGCCGGATTTGGCTCGGGGGCCGTAGTTTGGAGACCCCTGCTTTAGATATTTCCACAAATGCGGTATAGGATTAATATACCGTGATTGATGGGATGTGGCCTCCACTTTGATGTGTTGTACTGGATCCAAATTTTGGATTTCCAAGCTGTATGCTTGGGATCATTATCCTTCTGAAAAATGTAATTTTCTCTAATCCCAACTTTTTCAGCACTGATTAGGAAATTTCTTTTTATTACGTCGATGAATTTTATATGATTCATATGCAACAACCTCAGACCACGAGTCACTTTCCTGTATTCCTGACAGTTGAAACTATATTTCTTATTTCCGTTACTAGGGCTATCGATAGTAGCGGTGTGCTGCGGGTATCGGAGGAACGAGTGCATTGTCTAGTTTGTGTCCATGTCCGCCAGATGTCAGTTGTGCTTGGTTACAAAGACGTATTCACGACCTAAAGTGAATGTGTTTTGTGCTATATCCTGCTCATCTGTTTACGGCCCTTTTTTCTTTGATGGAAACGCGGTTAACGGTCCGCAGTATCTTCATATGTTGCAAAACTGGTTGTTTCCGAGGCTGTACAAGGACAACCTCATTTTTCAACAAGACGGGGCACTCCTCACTGGAGTCGTCAAGTTCGTCAGTTTCTAAATCAAACTCTTCCGAACCGTTGGATTGGACGTCAAGGAAGGGAAGATTTAGCACTTTTCAACTGGCCTCCACGGTCACCGGATTTGACGCCGTGTGATTTCTTCCTGTGGGGTTTCATCAAGGACACCGTCTATGTTCCTCCACTACCACAGAACCTCGATGAGTTGAAGAACCGAATCCGTACTGCCATTACATCAGTGACACCGGACATGCTTAGTCGAGTATGGCAGGAATTTGAGTATCGTAGTGATATTGTTCGTGTCGCTGGTGGAGGACATATTGAACACCTGTAATCTAAACTAGAGAGTTTCATAAATATGTGTCCCAAGTTCCATATATATCAGTTTGAAATAGGTATATTCTTTTTGGTCCACCCTTTGTTTCTCCATACTTTTTGGCCCCTCTGAAGATTAAACATTTCAATTTTACCCTCGTTGGTAAATATGATACTATTACCAAGGTCATATTATTATTTTTTATGGTCTTTGGCCCATAGATTTCTTAATATTGCTTATTGACGGTTTTCTCCTAGCTGTCCTGGGTGAAGCTCGTTCCGTCTCAAGTATTAGCGCATAGTTAAAACACTCCCCTTTTCTCCTCTTTCAGACAAATGTTCATCCACTAATTTAGGGGCACTATTTCTTGATTTTATTTTAACTTTTCTCGAGATATGTCTTTCATATTTGGACTAAAACTTCCTTTTTCATTCTCTTCCCTCTATACATTCAAATGTTTTTCTCGTTCCATACCTTTTAATAGCATCTTAGACTGTTGAGTGAGGCCTGGTCACTTCTCTAAGCGACCGTAACTCATTATGTAGGCGTAAAATAATTTGTTTCCTCTTCAGTCGTCTCTCTGGTTTTGCTTCCTATTTTCAATTTACGAACTGTAATAATAAGCGCTAATAATCGCTACACCGTTACAAATGACGTCTAGGTATAGGCTGATTTCAGGTTTTCCTCAAAATATTAAGACGGGGGTAGAAACTACAGTTAAAGTCTAGTGTACGAATACTTTTGACCCATAACAATGAGGCATCTTACTATAATGTCTAAGCTATTAAGCTAAATTTACTCAATTTTCTTATGAAAAAATATTAATTCTATTTTACGATCATGAATGCAACATATTAATATGTTTAAATTAAATAAATATGTAATAAATACAAAATTAAACGAAATGAAATAAAACTTATACTAGTGTAGGAATACTTTTGACCCTGACTGTACACTACATTGTATCGGAGGCTTTCCTTTCTTTGTGGATCCTTAGAATGGATGACTATTTAAAAGCCATCTCCTTGGGCTAACAATAGTTATTTTGTAAAAAAACAAATTCAATCACAAAAATAAAACTTAAACCCATTTTCAGTGGCAATTCTAATTGATTTCTGAGCAACACAAAGTTCACTTGGCAACAGAAGCCACATCTGAAAATTACTGAAATCTATACAGTTCAGATAAACTGTGAACCATAATATACATACACATTATGTAGTGTATGTGGTATGGTCTGATCAATGAAATTACAAACTTGTTTTTTTCCAATTAATTTAATAAAAATAAATATTACCAATTCTGCTGAAGGTTCTGCTCCAAGATAGTATCCTATTATTATACCCCAGAAGATCACGAAAAATGTAGGTGTTCCATAAGAGAATAAGATGACTGTTGAAAAATTTATTCTTCCTCCAGGGAATCGTAAAAAAGCCCATAAGATTTCAATCAGCAGCAACAGCAGCTAAGACAAAGTTATTTTTCTCTTATCATTATGTTTTAACAATAAAATCTGAATTACTTTCAGTACACCATAAGAGTGGTCCTTAATATTTAAAAGTTCCATTATTTTCAAATGCTTTAAATTAATAAGTTTCACTCATTGTTCATTGTTTTTAATTAAAAAATTAAAATCCTCAGACAGTATTTTGGAAACCTGTGAACAGAGCTAGTATATTTACTTTAAAAAAGGAACACCAAGGAGATGGTTGGTTCATTTTTCTGCTTTTGAAAATTACTTATATCATTACTCTCGTTTATAAAACCTTCAAAACCTTGTACCATTTAAGTTTTGAAGTCTTATAGGCAATTTAGTATCACCAGTGATCATTAATTGCAAATATAAACTACCTATGTGTAATAGTAAATTTTTAAATAGATCAGTTAAATTAATACATTGATAGATACAGCACCACTATGTGTAATTGGATCACGAGTAAATATGCAAGTACTGTTGAGCATTAAAAAAATAAAAATAAATAAATGATTTTTTTAAATGAAGTTACTTAACATGGGTCATTACTTCTAAATAGAGCCAGGAAAATAAAATAATTGACTCCAGAATGAAATAAGTGAACTATTTTCCTAGTAATGTTTGAAGATAATGATAAGTTAACTTAGTTCTGAAGGGAAAGAACTCAGTCCAATAATAAAATGGTTTTGTTATTTTATTCCAAAAGTATGTTTCCTTTTTAATTTTGCATCTTATCCTGTCATTTAGAAAATTCTGAAACACTTTCCAAGTATATAATGGGACATAAAAGGATGTTAAAATATTTGCCTTCAATGTTGATTTCATTCAATATGTTCAAATAAACAATGTAAAAATGTATTGGTTTTCATTCATTATAACCCTAGCAAAAGAGATCACCAAGCAGGAAAGACTTTATGCTTTGTGCATTACTCTTTAAAAATGAGGTTTTTATTCTTACTGCGATCGCAAATCTTAATGGAAATCTCGGTTTTCGGAATAACTCCAATGTCATCTTCATCATCGTGAGCCTGGTTAACAATGTTAGAAATCATTACACAGACTATTATGAGAATGTTAAAATAATATAGATTCACAAATTATTTAATCATATTTGAAAAAGTAATTTTATTTCCGAGACCTAACCATGCTGTGGAAAGTCTTATCATCTGTTCATTTAAAGGCCTTACCAAACAAGCGGCATTCAGTGATTACGGAACTAAAACATTTGCTGGCTTAATACCATCAACTGGGTATTAGAAGTACATGGAGTTATAGACAAGTGGACGGGGCTTACCTCTCAATAGCCAGGGCAGGCCGCCATTTTGGAGTACGCCGTATTATCCGTATATTAACCCCTTATCAGTTTAAATTTTGGTTTCCTAGGCTTTATACTGCTGTTATTTTATTTTAATGATTTATTTACTTTAGTGATATGCTTATTTTATTTATTACGAACCTTTTTAATTGCCCTAAGCCATATGGAATGCAAGTGGCCAGTGAGGCATAGTGGGCGTGGTCGGTCAGTGTTTTGGAATAATATACGGAATAATATACGAGAAGGGCCTCTCCATAGTACTATAACCCCATGTAGTAGTGGCTCGAAAATGCTGGATCTTTTGTTTTATTACAAGTATAGACTGCTTGAAAATTGGACTTGTTACCAGTTTTCAGAATCAGCCGAAACATTTGACGAGCAGGATACTTCTTGTATCGTGATTTCAAGTATTTTCATATCTGGTACAATCATACGTAGCACATTCACATTTCTTAGATAGTACGTTTCTGTGTACCTTGATAGTATAGAGCCAAGTTAGGAATAGTGTAACAAAAAAGTAATTTTTATTTTCAGAAAAAAACAACTTTTTTTACGTTACAGGCCAGCTAAGGACCACGTTTAAGTCACATGTTAGCTTTATGCTTTCTCCAATACTCCTTCATCTGTTCACTTTTCTCTATCCTCTCTTCTGTCGTCACTTTTCTCCCCTGTCTTTTTGGATCTGTTTTGTCTTGGGAAGACTTCCCACTCTTTAATTTAAAAAAAAAAAAAAACTTTTATTATATTGTTTTCTAATTATTCACCATAAAATCAACAGCCTTCGACCTTCATTTTAGGCTAATAATCAAAATTATACTTAGAACTTCTTATTTTTTTTTATTTGATACTCAAATTTATTAGTGTGCCCCAGGGTGGGGTACAGTGTAATAGCAATAGGGATATATAGGGAACACTAAACATACATCAAATAAAATAAAATATGAAAAATAAAAAAACGTTAAACCTCTATTATGTTCCATAACAATGTTTTGGTAATCAAAATTAAACATAAACAAATTAATAATGTGAGAACATTATCTTTTCTTGTTTAATGTCATTAGCATTGTGTAGACCAATGTCAGTCTTCCTTTTCATATTCCGAACTGTTTTCGATGAAAATTAAAGAATGCACAGTATAAATAAATGGCTACGAAACCATTTCAATGCAGGACAGTATCTCGAACCACAAAAGTGCTAATATATAAAACCTTAATAAGACTAGTGCTCACCTATGCTTCTGAATGTTAGACATTGACTGGTACACAGGAAGCACTCCTCCTATGGTTCGAAAGAAGGATCCTGAGAAGAATTTACGGACCAATTTGCACCAATGGAACCTGGAGAATTCGCACAAATGATGAATTACGAGGCTCTACATGAACCCTGATATTTTAAGAATAATAAAGGTCGGACGTCTCCGATGGGCAGGGCATATAGTTAGAATGACCTAGAAGAATTCTAGACGAAATGGTGTGGGACACGAGAAGAGTGGGAAGAACTCGGCTACGATGGATTGATGGAGTGGCAGCGGACGCAAGGACCATCTTGGGGATCCGCAACTGGAGAGCGGCGGCAGCGAACAGAGAGGACTGGCGGACTAAGATGCAGGAGGCCTTGACTCTTCAAGAGTTGTTGCGCCATTGATCAATGCGCATAAACAGTATAAATACGTAACGTTACACTGTGTAACGTCATGTTATACCGTTCCATACACCCTACTGTTTGAAATAAAAATTCGTTAAAATTACATTGGTTGGATATTGTAATAAAATTTGTTTTGTTTTTTCATACATCAACTAATTGAAGATTAAAAGGAAAATATTCTTACTTCCCACAAATCATTAGTTTTCCAACAAGAAAAAAACTTCACTGGCCAAATTGTTCACTATTGTTCACTAATATTTTACAAAACATAAATTCGATTATGCTTTCATTTATCCTGCGATTTGACATCCAATGACAGATGTTCAATACGAGAGCCCATGAGATTAACTAATAAATAAAGAAACACCAAAGACTGATTAAAAAAAATACAAAGCTAATCACGATGTTACATTCATACTGAGTACTGCGTATTGCATGGGATAAACCAACCATTGGAGTTTTTACTATTTGTCTTGCTTTCGTCTCTGCCTGATTACAAATAAAATACTAATCATTCACTGGTACTTGTGGGGAGTGCCTGACGGCCTAGCTAGTTTCCTCAAATTGGCTTCTGAGTTTTCAGAAATGTCAAAATTTGTTTACAAACTATTACTAATGCTAGACTATTGATTACTATTGATTAGTGATGTGTTTATTATTAGCATTAGAATGTTTATCGTTATTCTATTGTGTGCGATGCTTTGATTGATCATATCTTAATTTAATGTATAAAGTTAAGAACTTAATGATTAGGGGCCGATCTCCACTGAAAAGAATCCCTTGAGGGTTAGTTTACGTTTCGAGGGAGAGATGTTAGTGAAAGTAACCAGCCTGAAGCAGTTTTAGTTCATCGCATATAATACATTTGCACAACACAACAGGGACGCGGGAAAGAACAATCACCGTCCATTTTTGGCAATTTGTGATTGTAGCGCAAACAGAAAGTAAGGAGTTAATACTCAATATACCAGCCGAAAGCATTCTCAGACCAAGCTCATCATCGAAATCCTAAAGTCTTTGAATAATGTGGCTGATATTTCTTTCTCGTTACCCTTCATTTAAAACATCTATGATGTTTCTATTACAAAAACATGTGGTGCTATGACCACATGTAAATGTGAAACTAGGCGTGTCACATTCACATATGTTTGCACTGATAATTAATAGATTAGTTGTGGTGAACACTGTTAAAACATATGTTCCGAGAGAGACTAACAAGGGGTATTTATTCTATTCTGTGTTTATAATTAGGTTATTATTGTATTTGTTTAAAGTAATTGTATTAATATCCCATGTAATAAAAGTAATAAACTATGTTAATATTTAGCAATGTTCTAGCTGTCCTTTGTCAACAAAGTTACCCATACATATATTCGTCACCGAGGTACTTATATGCTTTTTGTTTTTTTCACCCATAACCATGGTTAATGGGTATTATTAATAGAGAATAGTGTTCTGCAGAATTTTAGGTTTGTCTTTACTAAAAGAATAAGTCACTGCCGCCGTTCTCACGTCGATAAACAAAGGAATTGGAAGATGCAGCTGGATCTTGCTGTTTGTAGGATCTATCAATGGAAGGTCTAATGGATTCCGGAAACTTTGGAAGGATTGGTAGCCTAGACATTGTAAACTATCTCGATATTTAAATCATCCCAGATAAAGGCATTCACAGGATCCACTTCTCTATGCTCCAAGATTGAGAAATATTTTCATATGAAGTAGGAAATCGCTGTTGACACATACACCAATTGCAAGAGAGCTAGCTAATGGAAAGAACATTGCTCGGATATTCTCTTATACTGAATGGTATCTGCAACAGAAGATATTGGGACGTCAGGAGTTAATCTTGATAAGAAACTTCAATCCAATCCTTCAGTACAACCTCAGTCTCACTGCTTGAAACTTTCGCCTTATCCGCTGTAATTTCGAATATAAAAAAGGAAACCTCCTTCATACCTTTAAGATTATATAACTAAGTGAATTTTGATTATGCATATGATTTATTATGTACTTAGCTGTGTATTGAAAAGTTTTTACCAAGGGGTTGTGGTGTAGTTGCTGCTTTCCGCTGATCCGAACAGCTTTTTCAGTGCTAGATTAGTGTTACATTCTAATCTACCCTAGTTGAAGATGTACTGTTTTATTTGTTAAGAAAAATAATTATCCAGAAGTTGAAAAATTCGTTTTATTTTACATCAAGGTACTTATTTATTTTCAAATAGTCGGTTTCTTTTTAGGAGGATTCACCAGTTGTTTTTTCTTTTACTTTTTTACTTCAAGAGTAGTCCTTCTTTTCTTGCTATAGCTCTTCATTAAAAAATACATCAGTTAGTTGATATTACTTACAACAAGCTTATCTGTTTAATCTGACTTATATATATTTTTTTTTTGTTTCAACCTTTGGGTAAAGTGAAATAAAATAAAACAACATTGACTGAAGAATCCCGATAATACGTTAACTAAGGGACTGACGATTTGGTACTAATTATTCTGGATACCTAATTATCGAGAGTACTAAATAAAAAAATAATGAAAGTGATTGTATAACGAGGGATGTTAAAATTGGATACATTGATATGCTTTCAGTTGGTAATTTTGTTGTTTCTCTTTAATATAGAAGCTAACATTTTTCGGAGGCAAAGTGTCCCACCAGTGATTAAAACTAGACTGAATTGTAGAAAGGAAAGAAAAGCTAACAAGAGATCAATATTATTCCTAAAATGATCCCCTTTCCTCTTTTCCGTTTAGTGAAAAGAGCACAAATTACATCATGAGATTTCATAGAAAACTTGTCTCTCTAAGTTTCTCTCCCATCGCTTCTATGGGAGTTACGTAATAATCTAGAAATTATATTCGTAATTACCTACATTTTTGTAGCAAAATTATTGTCCTGACCCCCTCTCACGAAAACTGTAAAAAAATAACGCTGTTTCTAAGCTGGAAATAAGGATTATTAGACGTTTTAAGTGACCTCAAGCATAAAAGTAGTACGAATTACCGAGGTGTCTGAAATGCATTGTTTTATAGCATTTATTGGGATTTTCTCAGAAGTCCGGAAAATATGTACGAATTAGCCGGAAATACGAACAATCGGGATAAAAAATATCGAGATTCCACTGTATATATAAACATAATGAGCATAAGTGCATAATGAATAGGTTCACATTGAAATGAAAAACGCGTTTTTTACTCATTATACGACTAATTGAATCAACATATAAAGTCTTTCTGATTAACCTCTATTAGATTAGTGTTAAGGGGTATCTATATCGTAACCTGAATTTATTTTGTAAGAATCTTTGAGCGACCACTTCTGATCCTCTTATGAATTCTCTTAAATCATCTCCTTGGGCTATGTAAGAATGTGCAGACAGAAGCATATATTCAGGTGAATACAACTATATCCCCCCCCTTTCGGGTTACGATTGATCCTATTGGTTCATTGGAAACATAGGATGGTTGCTACTACGGTAATATATTAGTCAATATTTGTTTGTTGATGGTTCCACAAAATTAAACTCCGATTTAAACGGATGACAAAGCCTGGATAGTCACCACATATTTGTAAAAACCAGCTACAAGTCCTTTTTTTTAGTAAACAAGACCCTTTTTAATAATGTACGAGGTAAGTAACTTTCGCTAAATGGACTTACCACAGGTTTTAGGCGTTATTTATCATTTATTGAAGAGGGGTTCTTATCAAGCCAACGTTAGTGGTTGCGGCCTATAACAAATTATTTATTATTAACATAATTGTAGAATAAAATTAATAAATATAGAACTTTAGGATTTATTTATAATAATTGTTAAAGCACGATAATTTAATTTTTTATATTAATTTTCTTTTCGTCATATCCCAATGTAAGAAATAAATTATGTTATACGTTATAATAAATACAATATTATAAATAGCTATGAATATTTCTGCTTATTTAGTTCTTATAAGTAATGGTTCAAGTTATGTATTATTATGTGTATCAAGTTACCCATGCAAGTTACGTATTAATCACGACAGCTGTTATAAAAAAGCAAAAAAAAAAAAAAAAAAATATGAGCTTCGCCAGCGACAGTAGGAAAGTGAAGTCTGAGCCAGACCTCCCAGGAAGAAAGTAAGAAGCGCCACTTACGCACAGCCATCTTAGCCCAGTCAAATAAGGAGTTTTATATAGCAATTTTCGGAAATGAAGCAATGAAGCTGAATATTTTGCATATACCTTTGTTTTGGTCTTCTAAATAAGTGGTAAAAAGTCACCGATCTAAGCACGTTAGCATAATTAGATATTCAAGATTAAAGGTCACAAAAATCAGTTTTTTTTCAAACATCTCGATTTCTATCCATCCGCCTATCTAGCGGGACAAAAGTCTGAAAGTGATCGTATGGATAATTTAATATTTTTTTCTCATCCAGAACAACGTGAAATGATTAAAACAAGGTTATTGAAAGGTTGATACATTTAAAATTGTATTTGTGGCTTGTTGTTTTATAGATGATTATATAAATTGAATTTTAAAAAAATAAATATACCGACTGCATTATAATAATGCCAATATTATGACTGGAAAAACACCTCTGTATCAACTAACTATTTCTCTGAAATTTTGTTCAGTAATAAATAAATAATATTTATAAATCAGGACAATGTGTTATACTATAAGCATTACCACTTTAATACTTAATTTCTCTCTTAAAACGAGCAGAACTCAAATACATTATATTGTTTTAAACTTAAAAGAAAATTATAGTCTATAATGATTTGTCATCTTTGATCGAGATTATCACTATCATTACCATCTTGTCCACTGAGGGTACCATACTCGTATCTGCGTCTGATATTACAAGCAAATTGAGAAGACTATTACCGAAAGTCGTATTTTTCTCTGGTAGTGGTCTGTATGAGCTAATTAAAGGATTCGACGAAATAAACAATTTATTCAGAATATCAGTGTTGGTTACTGTGCGAGACATTTGCCAAGGAAAATGTTCCCTGTATCTTTTTATCTCTTTGTGTTGTCTTTTTTGGACACCCTCTGTGAGTTGCCCAATTACAAATTCTTGAATTATATAATCGACCAGATATATTTACTCTTCCTGGGAATTATTAAAACTGAAACCTCCAGCCCGTAACGCTTCGGCCAATTCCAATCGCGCAACTGAGAGTACTCCGCCTAAAACACAATTTTTGGTGCTACTAATAAACGGGCAGTAAAATGCAATATATTCACTAAAATTAAATGTCCCCAGACACACAGAATCATAATTTATGATCTACGTTCACCTACGTAAAAAGTTACAGATTAAAACATGAATATGTTTTTTTACTTGTGGACTTTTTAATTGGCCTACCGTCTGAGTATCTAAAATGCCGTAAAATTGAAAATAAAATGTACTAATACTATCTATTTTGAATGTAATCCATCGTAAAATGTAATAAAATAAGAAAACTTATTACGATGTTCACTGTCGAATGCTTGAAAGAATCGTAACTTAATTCTTAAATCGTACAGGATTAAAGTGGTATTAGTTTGCTATTTATTAAAATACTTTATTGACATTTTCTCAGCCTGATTCACTTCGTTTCATGTCTTCCAACGTTTGGCCTGTTAGATCAACCACTTTCTGCATCAAAAAATCAAACTTCATTTTTGGACTTTTGTCCCGCTAGATTCACGAATGGCCCCACTGTGCGCCGTCAATCAAAATGATTACACAACTTGTAAATAATAATATAATTTTCTCTATAACCAGAAACGTGCACATGAAATTAAAGTAAATTTAATGCCTTACAATTTTGTTTCTGGCAATATTTCTGTGAAACGATCCTGGAAGGCAATAGAAGCAAGTGTTTGTCCCGAACCGGTGCCCGCTTCTCCTTCTCCGCGCTATATCTCGAAAACGGTTAATTCCAAAATAAAAATGAATAGAACAAACATTATAGAGAATATTATTATCTGCAAGTTTTGTAACCATATTGATTAACGACCGATGGATATAAATCGAGATACAGTGGACGCCGCTTATAAGACCCATGGGTTATAAGGTTCAGCCGCCTATAAGACTCAGAATCGACTTGAACGGTCCGGGCGTACCTAAATAAACACAAAAAAAGTCGGTTATAAGACTCGCCACTCCGGATATAAGACTCAGTTTCTCCGAAATAAAAAAAAAAAAAAAAAAAAAAAAAACAGTAACGTTTTACACAAACTGTATTGGGCAGGATTTTGAAAAATAGACCAGAAATCGAAAGTGAAGCATTACAAATTAAATCTCAGAGTCGGAAACAGAAAAGGGGTGGAAAGAACTCTAATGTTGAATGCTCGTTAAAAGAATGGTTTCTAAAAGTTAGGGATGAGGATACTCCCGTTTCAGGAACATTGCTTCGCCAAAAAGCTGAAGAATTGGCTGAATAAATGGGGGCACCGGTGGAGAAGATAGCCACCAACCCCTACGCGCGCCCAGAATACCTGTTTAGTCGCTACTATTCGACGGAAAAGGTTATTCTCCTTCATTTACGGAGAAACTCTCGTATTTTAGGCAGTTGACATTTCACTAAAAAGTATCATCATCAGAACTATGGATTCATATGAATGCATACGTGAACCATTCCTTTCCTCATACTTGAATGTTTACAATCAAGACTTGATGTTAAGTCATTATCAATTTTATTTCAAAACTATCTAAAATATTCTGTCCGAATTTATGACAATGAGGCGTATTCTGGGGACCTGATCTGTGTGTTTGTCATGAGATATGACGGGAGCAGCAGTACGTCGAATGTCACGAACGATGACGAAGTGGACAAGCAAGAAACCGCTGAAGTGACGCTTCCACCTTCACACTCTGAGGTTCTACGGGCTCTTGGGGTGTTGAGGAGAGCTGTCCACCACCAAGGGACCAATTTTGAAAAGCATTATGATTACGAGCGATACATTCTTGAAATACTAGAAAATAATAAAAAACAAACGTAATTTTTAAAACCAACGTAAATTATGTTTGAGCATTATCTTCAACTCATACACGCTTTATTATATTAACTGATAAAATAAAGTTTTTTTCGTAAATTAAAGAAATTTTTAATATTTTTATTCCTTTTCGCCTATAAGACTCATCCGCCTATAAGACTCACTTTTTGTTGGTCCCAAAGCGAGTCTTATAAGCGGCGTCCACTGTATTTAAAAAAAAACTGATTTTTGTGACCTTTGACCTTGAATATCTAATTATGCTAACGTGCTGAGATCGGTGACTTTTTACCACTTATTTAGAAGACCAAAACAAAGATATATGCAAAAATTCAGCTTCATTGGTTCATTTCCGAGGTGAAATCCTTATTTGACTAGGCTGTATCATTTACTCAGCATCAGGACAGCATCTTCTCTCGCTGAAAAATATCTCCTCTCACCCCTACTTTTTTTGAGAACCCACCGAATGCTGAGAAGACTTCCACTAGCGAAGACATCTACCAAGTATTTAAACCCTATTTTTTGTACGTAACTTGCACCAGACTCGGTCATAGTTAAAGTCAAATTATTATTTTCTAAATCCATTTAATTATCTAAATAGTAATAAAATTAGTTTTAGTTGTTGTTTTTTTGGCTTAATTTCAATTTCTACCATTAATTATGAGTGAATTTTTGTTTCCTATTTGTATTATTTTTTCACCTCAATTTCTTTTCTTTTATGTTGCTATGTCCGTCTCTGTGTGAGTCCGGATCATGCATTAATCTAAATTTAGAGATGCCAGTCAGGACTTAATTTGCTGACAAAATATAAATAAGTATTTTTTAAATAATTGATTAATTTAATTAAGTCTTCTCCACAAGGTGAACGTGGGGTCGATAATTATATGTGTTAATTATAAATAAGAGTAAACAAAATATATTAATTAATGAGTGGCATGCAAATGGTAAACGAATGACGGTTAAACTAAAAAACAACATGTATTCAATTATAGGCTGACACATAAAATTACAGAAAGGAAATAAGAATCATTAGTTAATCTAGTATCTTAAATGTAACAAATAAACTTAACCTAGACTTATCTTAAGGGCGATGCTATGTTGTGGGTGGAAGTGGCTTGATGGTGGTAAGCCGGGAGCTCTCAAGCTCCGAAGACCTCAAGGAACCAGCTCCGGAGGCACAAGCCGGACCAAAGACTCAAGAATGACTGATCTCCAAGACTCCTGATCTCAAAAATATTTTTCCGGCCTTTTTTAAAGTATAGGCCCCTTGTACTTGGACACGCCCACCGACTTCCCAGTTTTTTGAAATTTAGAAAAACTCAAAATACAGCGTTTACCACAAATATTACCCGGTAAGGGATAGGCAGGTAGAGAAATATAGTCCCTTCTTGCATGACCCAACAAAGGGCGCGGACTCCCCGGACCACCCGCGAGGGGCCACCCTTTTGGCATGTCTGTCAAACTAAACCCTATAGGTTTGATGTATAGCAATGTATATATTTAAATTATACTCACGATAGGATATTTTTTTATTTCTAGTTTTTAAATTTCTTCTTTTTTTCACAATCTTTCTTTTAATTCTTTTTTGTATGTATATATTTATAGTTGTTTAAAATATATAATAATTTTACAAGTGGTGTTCCTCTGTAACGATTTTATTTTTCTTTGTTTTGTTTTTTTCAGTTTTCCCAATTTTCAAATACAGTAAATTGGTAAAATTATTTTTTTTTTCTTCTCTATTTTATAATTGGACATCGTTCGACTGATAGTAATTTTTTTTTACCGCAGAGAAAAACACCCTCCCCAACAATAATTACAATTGTTTTTTAACTCCGAATGTGCAAAGAGGGAAAACATGTAAACATTTACTTCTATATGAATACAGTAGCAAATATATTTTCTAAACGTGCACACAATCGAATACTTGAAAACCTTCGTCTCACTACTTTAGTTATGAATAGCATTAATATATAAAAGTTGAAAAAAACTAAAGTAAAACATTTATACACGAGTATAACAGACCTACATGAATTTAATAAAGGATTACAAAGAGTTCAACATCTTTCAGTACATTTCAGTCAACTCTTCTGCCGTAAAGTAAGAAGCCATCATCAATAAAAGAAAGTCAGTGCTGTATAAAACTATGTGGCAAGAAAAAATGTTCAATATGGATAATTTAATAAAATTTCAGTACCTTAAAACTGTTATATTACATGACATTTTTGTAAATATTTCAAAAAAAAAAAAAAAAAAATGCATTTTAAAGAAGAAAAAAATCATACCTCTGGGTTAGGCAGATGCTGGCGGTAGTCGCCATGAAAATGAGGAGAGCAATGACGTGAAGTATCATCATTATTACCAACTTTGATGCCTCAAAGTTGCCGAAGTTTACAAACTGGATGAAAACCACAATGGCGTAAAAGGCGCACCCAAGGCACGAATAAATTAACTGCTGCAAATTAATAATACATTTAGTCCAGTGAAGGAGGGAGTGTATAGAAATGTTTTCCCACAAGCTCACAGTGGAACGAATAACGTATTCTAAGTGGAAAAATGTCTTATCAACGAATCATCAATTTCGGTTCACTGTTAATAAGAGCGAATTTAAATTAAAGGATTTCATTAATATTATTGGCTTAATCGCTCTGCAGCACCAGAGAAAAATAAATGAAGACCAAATAGTGCTCAGATCCAAGGTGCCTGAAATAATATTTTTTGGAAATTCAACGATATAATCCAATATTATGGATGAAGGGCATTATTGCACATAAGTAGTGGCTTTAATTTGTAATAGTTAACTATATTTACAAATGTTACTGTTTTAAATAAGCAAATTTAACGTTTAATTTTAACTTCATTAGAATATTTTTGAAATGCCACCGCGTGACACCGTCTTCAAACCTTTTTGATTACAGACAATAGTATCTATATTAACTTTTCCAGCAAAAATTAGCTGCTAATAACTGCCAATTTATTAATTATATCGATTTTTCTTCGTGATTCAACTAGATTGTTAACCTCAACAATATAACGAAAAATGAATTCTAAGTGGAAATAAATCAAAGCAAAAAAATACATATCACCGAACTGCTTTCAAAAATGAAAAGAACAATTTCTAGTCAGAGGATTTTATAAATATCATCGACTTAATCCCTTATTAGAAGCTCTAAACAAAAGAAAATGCATCTATACACTAACAATTGCGTTACTGTTTTCAGTGTCAATGCTAGTTTTGTTTGAGCCATTGGTACTGAAATAGTTTTTTATTTATTAAACATGGACGATATCACTATTTTTTTTTAGTATTGGATTTTATTTACCAATTTTCTTGTTTTAAAGAAATCAATTTAATGTGTAATTTTAATTTCATTACAATATTTTTAACATGTCCCCGCATGACACCAGTTCCATAATTGTTGTTAAATACCACTTGTATTGAATACTAACTATATCAGCACATTTCTGCTGCAATGGTCTGCTATTTTAATAATTTGATGGATTCACCTTTTTAGGTATAACGTTAACAGTTTGGCGCCTCCAGGTTGGCCTTCATAAAGTTTTGAAGAATGTAGTGACAAAGAGAAAAAAAAAGAAGATCCATGATTTGCTAGAAACCAGAAACTACTCAGAAATCACATTTGCTGCTGAGGTTGTCGTGCGATCATCTTGAAAGCGAGACACTGCACATATTTAAAATAACTAAATACTGGCCAGACCGCCTGACAAAACAATTAAGATTAGATTCAGCAAAAAAGAGACCACTATCACATGATAAGGCCTCAGCATGTGCACTTAAAAATTAATCTCAAATTTTGTGGCAAAACGTGAAATACGTGTGCGATATAGCAAATGTTTTGTGGCATATTTCTGCATATTGCACAGTGCTTCGAAGGTAGTTAGGAGTCCGAAAAGGCAGTTTTTTTTTTGTTTTGTTTTTACCTATATACTATATTTCCTATCTTCAACAACTACTAGAAAGTAGTAAAATAGAGTTTGATATTAAAAAATATATTTTTCAAGTCTCGTCATAATCTGTGAGTCGTTTAATTATGTTGGTCAAACATGAACAGAGATTCAAATCTTGACGGTATTATAAACAGCGATTTGAGAAGCTAAACAATTAGGAAGACCAACGGTGTCCTTCGGAGAGAGTTAGATAAAGACCAAGCGAAGGTGTGTCTATGATCTATCGCACCTATGATGATATCACGACGAGATCATATCAAAAACATGAGTTAGCCTTTCAAAGGGCGGACATGATATCCTCTCAGGCTGTGACAGCATTTCTACCAAGCCTCCTGTCGATACGTAGACCCTTTATTTTGACCATAGCTTATCAGAGCGCTTAATTCCGTTTATGAAAACTTCTTTTCTAGTTTGTATGAGCTGAAGCTAAGTAGAACCTGCTGATACAAATCTTCAATATTTAACTACTGTACGATGACATTGCTTTGCATGCAGGGCTTTAATAGAAGCAATGGGCATAGTATAAGCCAGACCCGGATTTACGGTCCCCGCCGCCATGGGAAGATAATTTTTTTCCTCCGCGATTTCTTTACTGCAAAATCATGCACAACTTTATCAAAGTCAAGCTTTTGCGTTAAGTCTCTTTCTGTGCACATCATGATCAATGAATTCATCATTTCATCCTGCAAAGCTGCCCGCTTTGCGTTTTTAATTCTGGACAAACCGGAAAATTAACTTTTATCCGCCTCCTTCAGACTGATATTCCTTTCAGGGCAACTTGGCAAATGCACAGTCTCCCCTGCGTAAATCCAGGCTTGAGTATAAGCAAAAACTTACAAGTGAATCATTATTCGCCATCGCTCTAGAATCATTAAAACTTACTGAACGACTTATGTCGGAATTATTATATTAATGTTAATATTTGTATCTTCTTCCTTCTTTGAAAAATCTAGATTTTTAAATATCTTACAAATCTAGCAAAGCGATAAACTTTCAATTCTTATATGTATTTAGTGTTATTTATTATCTTCACCAATAACTCCAACCAATTATTCTATGAAACGCAATATTTATTCTTTGCTACTAAAAACTCCGACCAAAATTTCATTTAAAATCTAGTTGAGGACTTTTTATTTTAAATAAACGCTTTTTTGTAAATATTTTCCTATAAATTTCTATGGATTCATTTCCAGACCCAGGTTTATATAAGCTTTATGTTTCAGGGTGAAAGTTCCTATAAGATCCTAAAGTTTGGTGAATTTTGTCCTCCATCACATTACATTCGCAGCACTATGCACTGGTTCGTGAGCCAGTGAGAGCGCTCAAGCCGCAAACATTCCTAGCCCAAGAGAAGCTTACAAAGATATTACAAAGATTCCAATGTCGAATTTTACAATAGATCTCATAGACGCTGTTTTTTTTAACTAGGGAGGAGGACATTTGAATGCATGGAACTGGATAAGGAATTAGCCAGAAAGTTGCGGCCATTAAAGTTTTTATGGATCATACAAATCAACAATAAGTATATTTTAGCGCTCACTGGTCACATTTATTAGAACAATTCTCTAAAAAATGTTATTTCTATTTATAATAAATCGTTATTCTTACCAATTGATACGGTGTTTCGTTCCCCATTACATGGTCAAAAACCATGCCACCAGATGTTAAAGAGAAAGCTGATGAAGTATGGTTAAACAAAACCTTTTCTACTCGCCAAATCATCCCGGTTGGAAAACCGGCAGAACCCCAGAATATCATTATTATGAATGATATTAGCTAAAAATATACAAGATCGGTATCAGTAAATCTAAAATTGTAAAATCAGCAATAATATATTATTTTATTTTGAAGCAATCCTCAGTAGCGTCTATGCTTCAGTTAAATCAAGATTGAGAAAAAAAATCAAATCTGTTGAAGTTGTGTTTACCCAAGTTATCATAAACTCGTAAGAAGAGTTGAGGTAATAAAAAAAAAAATGTTTTTGAGTAATATTTATTTATGGAAAACGCCACAATATTGCTGTAATAAATGTGTTTCAGAAGTAAGGTACATTACGATGATGTTTAAATTTATGGATAACAATGGAACATTTTTTTTTTTTTAAGTCCTTAGCTACCTAAAATCTAGTCTATTAATGCACATTACAAATATAACGCTGATTACAGATATGTAAGAATCAGAGCGAAATAAATTATTAAATTTTTATATCAACATGACTCACATTGTAAAATAATATTTGCTAAGAAATTTAAAGACTTAAAGTAACTTAAACAATCTTTAGTATAGGTTCTAGTTTTCTTTAGAAGGCCCTACAGCTAGCTGATTTTACCTTTTCAAGAGGTAACAAAAAAGTTATAATCTTTAGTAGCTAACACGACCTAAAATAACACCCGGAAATGAGAAAGTGGATGGTGCAGCAAGATGTAGTTTCGACGAGAGGCGTACTGTCTACCGTGAAGAGTACAGGTCTAAGGCCCGAGTATATCGAAACCAGGTGCGGTCACAAAAGCGAAAGTCTTGGGACAATTTTATTGAGGAAGAGTCGGCTAAGAATCCCTGGGGTATTCCTTATAGGACTGCATTTGGCAGGCTTACTCCACTACAGGTAATTGCATCATTGAAGCAAGGAGACGAACAGGCAGTAACACCAGAAGAATCGGCAAGGATATTCATCCAGGCGACATACCCCAGAGACAACCCATCCGAAGACAATGAAGAGGAAGCATTTATGAGACGTACTACAACGTATCCATCTGGTACTGATATGTGCCCACCATGGGACATATGGGATCTTCGGAATAGCGTGGACAGTCAGAAAGTGGGAAGAGCACCAGGATTGGATTGTATAGACACGGCTATACTCAAGAACAGTATTCCCTACATAGAAGATAGGCTATTAGCGGTTTTCAATGATTGCTTAGATAAGGGATACTTCCCGAAACTATGGAAAACTGCTGATATTAGACTTCTCTATAAGGGAGTAGGCAAAGACAAGCGACTAGCGAAGTCATATAGACCTATTTGCCTCCTCCCTGTTATGAGTAAAGTGCTGGAAAACTTGCTGCTTAAGAGCTTGCAGCCAGCTCTGACAAGAGCAAGCCATCCACGGCAATACGGATCCACTAAAGGCAGGGGAACCGCTGATGCTTTGTTGAGGGTACGTCATGACGTAGCTGAGAGAGCAGATCGGTACTTCATGTTACTCCTCTTTGACATATCCTCTGCCTTTGATAGTGTGTGGTGGCCAAGCGTACTTTACCAGCTCCAGAGATACGATACTCCTAGCAATTTGTATGCGCTGGTAATGAGCTACCTCCAGGACCGACGTGTTAAAATACGCGGAAACTTTTATGAGTATGAAGATGTAGTCGAGAGGGGCTGTCCTCAGGGCTCTGTCCTTGGTCCGGCCCTGTGGATGTTAGTCTTCAATGATATGTTGGCTATACTCGAGGAAGAACGGTTCCCCGCGATTGCCTATGTCGACGATCTGGCTGTCGTGTTGTCTGCCAACAGTATAGTCCAATTGAAGCAAGAAGCTGAAAGATGTGCTGGCCTAGTTAGTAGATGGTGTAGTAAACAGAAGATGAAAATGGCGGCTGCAAAAACACAGGCCATTCTTCTGGAAGGAAATAAGTGTAGGCCTAACCCTATTATTAGAATTGAAGGAGAAAGAATACGTCCAACTGAGACTGTCACCTACCTGGGTGTGAAAATAAGAAGAAATTTTGATGTAACGCCTCATTTGGAATACCTTGCCAATAGGACGGCCTTATCATTGAACTGTCTCAGTAGGTTAGGGGGCGCCTTGTGGGGCCTCAGATACCCAGCTACGATGGCGATATATAAAGGAGTGATACTTGGTATCCTACGTTATGCATCTCCCGCCTGGTACCAAAATCTGTCACGCAGACAGATGAGTAGGCTGGCAACAATTCAGCGTAATTCTCTGCTGCGAGTCACCAAGGCGTACCGATCAGTGTCTCATGAGGGGGTCCAGGTCTTAGCAGGAGGGGTACCTCTTGATCTTGTACTGCAAGAAGATGGTTTTAAATTTAAAATGAAAAGGGAAGGCTCGGTGGGACTACCAAATAATCTCCGGTCTCTGATCGACGCAAATCCAAGGAAATGGTTGGAGATAATCCGAGAGTACACGATAGAAGAATGGAACGGGCGGTGGGTAACAACCCCGAAAGGGGCTACTCTTAGAAAATATTTCCCCACTGTTAGGTCACGTCTTCAAGCAACTTGGGTACTCCCGGATTACTGGATCTCACAGTTTCTCACAGGGCACGGGGGCTTTCGAGCCAAGCTCCAGAAACATGGTAAAAATATTGACCCGCTTTGTCCCAGCTGTGGTGTACCGGAGACCGCTGAACATGTGGTAATTTCATGCATTGCCTTTGAGGCATTGAGAGCTACAGAGAGAAACAGGGCTGTACGTTCTAACGGAGAGTGATTTCCCTCAACTAGTATCAGCTGACAACTACCCGTATTACAAAAGTTTTGTGTATGGTTGGAAAACTGAAGTGGGGGTAGAGCACTTCAACCTAGGAAGAAGGGGCCACGCCCCTGAAAGACCACTGGACAGAAATGATGCTGACGACAACCCCATCACCGAATAAAGCCTATATAAACGTAAATGTAAAGCTATAAAATTAAAAAAAAAAAAAAAAAAAAAAAAAAAAAAAAAAAAAAAAAAATATAGGTATGTTGTTATTTTAAATTAGTATGTTATAGTTATTATATTTTTATTATTATTATGTATTATAGTATGTATATAGTTATGTAATTAATTTAATATAGTATGTTGTATTAAATATAGGTTGTTGTATTAGATATAAGGTATGTTGTATTAAACACAAGTATGTAGTTATGTAAAGCGTTTAATGTATTTTAAATATTAAATGTTATTTTAAACGTGTAGTGTAATTTTGAAATGTTAAATGTTAAATGTAATATTGATATGTTCTGTTAAATGTTTAAGAACATTTATTCTTGCAATGTTAAAAGTAATATTGAAATGTTATGTTAAACTGTTAAAACCAGCAGTGATGGCTACAAGCCATCCCTGCAAAACCCGTGTAGCCGAGAGGCAAGGAAGGGAAATAAATAAATAATAAATAAAAATAAAAGGATGGTGCAGCAAGAGAAGCTCGCCAATTAGGAAGGATTCTTGTCCGTGGCAGAAAATTGTTTTTATTTTCATTTTTTTTTTCCAAGCCCCTATTGGATAAAATTCTTTTATTTATTATAGGAACGGGAAGCATTAAGGATTTTTGGCCTATTGCTGTGTACATTCTTAGGCCTGCAGAATGTTTGTGTTATCTTAAGGTGAGGGTTTCTAAAAAAGATTATATTTTGGTGATGGGGCTCACCTAAATCTTCTCGGGAAACTTAAACTAACTATTTACATTTACCAACTAAAAAGAAAAATGTTCTTACGGTCACATTTCTGGCCAGTGGCCAGTGGGCCCTGATTGGCCCATTTGAATATCTCGGTTCCTATCCTGTATGTCGGCGCTGGATAATTCCACATTCATAATCAACAGAATCATGTTGATATTTGGGAATGTTTTTACCGACGCATCCTTCTCCATATAGCACACACTCGACAATATTATTATTTTATTAGTTATTGCAAGACATCAGGCAACAGCAAAATAGAACTAGTAGATTAAACGATGGAATAACTAATGCAACACTTTCTTTCTCACCTAAAGTGTTACCACAATATTGCCTCTGGCTTCCTATTCAAAACAAAATTGCAATGCATAACAGCTCAAAGCGACTTATGTGCCTGTAAAGTATTTTTGCTAATTCTAGAAGGATAAAATTTTACCATCGCAACAGATTACAATTCATTATCGTCAGCCTTTAAGAAAAAACAAAAAATCCCTCGAAAAGACAAATGCGTCAACTAAAGTTTATTGATATATTAAGCACGATATATAAATATTCCAATGGCACAGACAGCATTGAATGAGTTTTTCTTTTGAGATAGACTATAATTGTATATGCTTTTGGATTTTGATTTAAAAAATGTACATAGCTCCTATACAAGATATAGTCGAGAAACTCGAAGATACAAATTTAACTATTGAACCTCTGCCACACTCAAATAATATCTCTCACAGGCCTGGAGATATTCCTATAAATTATATTTATTATTGTTTAACGGTTGCGATGATGAATCTTCTTCTGTAGATAGTTCCCACGAGAATCAAAACTGCTTGAGGTTAGCAGTTATTTTTAAACAATAACTATTAACATAAGCCCTAGGGTACATTGCAAGTAAATCGTAAGGCATCCAGAATTGATTGGTATGACAGAACGTATGCACAGACCCTTGGGGAATTCACAATTAAGAAAAAATTCACTATTCTCACGAATAGCCTGGTGTTAATTCTAAAAAACAGCAGCCAACAAAGAAATGTGTGAAGGAGTATTCTTCTCTTTCAGTTGAACAAGGATATGGAACGAGGTGAAGATATTAATAATATTATCTTGCAAGAATCTTTTCAGTTTTGCAAGTTTTCTGGTCCATGTATGCTTTTTGTGGTTTATTGGACCTTAACGTCCATAGTACTGTAACTAGGACAGAAAGGATAGGTTATACTCTTGCTTTCTAAATTATACTAGCCAGGATGATAAGGTTGAATTAATTCCGTTGGTTCGCCACGCTACGAAAGCTTGCCTATCAAAGCTGGATTCGAATTGGCACTGCTTTGTTCTCGAGAATGCTAGTGCTGAAACTTTCACTAATTGCTCATTATAGTCTATTATGTATCTTTATTTCATAAGTTTCTTTCTGTTTACAAGTTGCATATATTAAACAATGTTTGAAATATTAATTATTTTTTAGAAAGTTACTATTTTTTTGTATTGCTCCATAACAAGCGCTTCAATCTGAACCTGGCCTCCCAAGTTAATATGCTTTATGGGTGATTCTCAAACTATGGACAATTTTCTTATGGAACTTTTGAAATTTTTCGATGTGAATTAAAAAAAAAAAAAGAAGATAAATTGTAATAATACTAGGACTCAACCACAACAAATCTAGAACTATAGCAGCTCATGATCGCCGCTTGAAAGTTGTAAAATTCTATCTTTTATTTGTAATTTTTTTTTTATATTTTTATTTATTTATTTTACCTCAAATTTTGACTTTTTCTCACGATCCATTGAAGCTGATTATAGTTTCATTGGATTCAGCACCTTATAAAAAAAATAAAATAAAATAGAGGCTCTGACAAATTTTTTTAATTTTCGGTCTCGCTTTTTATTTTTTTACCTCAAATTTGGACCTTTTCTCATGATCCGGTAAAGCTGATTATGGTTTCATTCGATTCAGCACCTTATAAAAAAAAAAAAAATAATAAAATAGTGGCTCTGACAAATTTTTTTAATTTTCGGTCTCGCTTTTTATTTTTTTACCTCAAATTTGGACCTCTTCTAATGATCCGATGAAGCTGATTTTGGTTTCATTGGATTCAGCACATTATAGAAAAAAAAACAAAAAAAACGTCGCTGAACAATTTTATTTTATTTTCAACCTAAGAGTTTGACCTTTACTGTTGATCTGACGAAGCTGATTATGGTCTTTAACATTCAGCACCTTATAAAAAAAATAGTGGCCCAATTTTTTTATTTTCGCCCTCAAATTTGGACCTTTTCTCATGACCTGATGAACCTGATTATGGGTTTATTCTATATAGCAGCTAGTTAACTTTTTAAGAAAATTGCTTTGAATATATCCAAGTACAAGATCCACAGTACTGTGGACTTACAGAACGCTAAAGAAGAATGTCCATATCCGAAGATATCGACCTTACACTACTTTTGAAGCTGCTGGAAAGCTATGTCAATTCAAATGGATTCCAATGGGAGTAACCAATGGAGTCGCGGCATTTCAAAGGAATATAGATGAAATTAAAACTAAAGAAGGTCTAGAAGGCGTCAACATATATTTGGATGATATAACAGTCAGTGGGAAGACCAAAACGAACATGACCAACATTTGGGTAGATTCTTGGAAGCCAGCAAGAAATACAACCTAACTATTAACCTAACTATTAAATTCTTGGCTACCTAATTGAAAATAACACTTTACGTCCTGATCCCGATAGACTTAAACCATTGATTGATTTCCCACTTCCAAAGAACAAAGCATCATTACAGTGAGCTCTCGGAATGTTTTCGTATTACTCTAAATGGGTGCCACAATTCTCAAATAAAATTCATAGATTAGTGAACTGCTAGCAATTTCCTTTTGGTCTCCTGCTTGTAAAAGACTTCAACGACATCCGATCATGCATCTTAAAACCCGTGTTTATAATGTCGAGGAAAACACCCCTTTCTGTGTAGAGACAGGCCTCAGATGTCGCAATCGCTGCAATACTCACACAAAACCAACGGCCAGCTGCGTTTTTCTAAAGAACATTATCCAGAAGTGAAAGGAATCACTCATCTGTATAAAAGGAAGCCTACGCGATTGTCGAAGCCCTTCGGAAGTGGAAATACTATTTAATTTGCCGTAAATTCCAGCTGATCACTGATCAAAAATCTATTTCCAATATGTTCGATATAAAACATCAGGGAATAATCAAAAGCGAAAAATTCACTCGAAGGCGTTTAGAGTTAGCATCCTACAACTATGATATAATTTATCGCCCTAGAAAAGGAAATGTTGCGGCCGATGCTTTGTCGAGATTCTGTAGTTCTTACTAATTAATAGGGGTGTAGTTCTTCCTATTTCATAAATAAATTAGAGATTCTCCATGAATCTTTGTACCACCCCGGAGTAACTCGTATATCTCATTACATAAAAATTCAGAACCTCCCTTACACCATTGACGAGATAAGGAAAGTAACGTTCGCCTGTAGAACCTGTGCAGCTATCAAACCTAGATTTTACAGAACAAAAAGCACTCTCATTGAAGCAACAACTCCGTTTGAGAGACTAAGCGTGGACCTTAAAGGCCCCTTGCCGTCTGATACACGCTACAAATATCTTTTAACTGTCGTTGATGAATATTCAATATATCCATTTGCTATTTCCTGCGAGGATTTGTCATCAAAAACGGTTATCGGAGCAATGAGCCAGATATTTATCATCTTTAGATAGCCGGCATATATTCATTCGGACTGGCATAAACGTATTTACATTCGAAAGGAATAGCTACAACATCTTATAACCCTTGTGTGAATGGCCAAGTGGAGAGATACAACGGAATAATTTGGAGGACAATATAGCTTGCACTGCATTCAAGAGGCTTACCTATAACATAATGGGGAAAGGTTTTACTGAAGCATTAGAATCGATCCGGGCGTTACTCTGTACGACGACCAACGCTACACCTCATGAGAGGATGTTTGTCCATAAGCGAAAATGTAAATCTGGAGTAGTCCTACCGTCGTGGATAAGTAACCCTGGTAAAATATCGACGGAGTAAGTACGATACTCTCTTCCAAGAATCCTGAACTATGCATTTGTTCGCCTACAAAACGGAAAGGAGGCTACCTGTGAACCTGCGGCACCTCGCACCAGCCGGGGGTCCGGAATCTTGCAATCAACAAGAGGATGAAGATGATTCGGAAACCGACGAACGTCCTTAGACAGCCGAAAATCTCCAGATACTACAAGCTATTGAGCCTATCAGCAAGGGATCCAAATCCATCGGAGAGACACCTCAGCCAGCTAACAGCCCAAACCAAGATAAAGGAAGCCCTCAAAACGCCCGTCCAGAACAGGCTCCACACTTCGAAGATCTCGTCTCAAAGGAACTCCATCGTACTTGAGGGATTATGTTCTGAAATGAAGGTGGGAAGAGTGTGATATAAATTTAAACCTCATAATTCTTAATTATGATGGCATGTGTAAATAACATTTGTTAATTGTCAGTTATATGTGTTATCAGTTATTGTATTCGTTAGACAATGTTTATGTAAGTGTTGTATCTCGATGATTATTAAAACCTTTAGTAAGAAAAGGTGTTAAATTCATTACAATATGTTAATTAAAATGCTTTCGATAATGAAAGGTGTCCGACAATTTATTTAAAGTTTCCCATCATTCAAAAATTAAATCTCATAATTCTTGCACTGCTTTATTTTATTTATTTATTTGTCACAAGTCACTTTGTAAGCGGTAATTTATATTTGATTGTTGACTCCATTTAATTAATTTATGTGAGCGATGATGTACTTACCGATTCAAAAAACGTCAAGACGACTGTGACATTGTTGTATAGGTATTCCTTGATTTTCATTTTTGTTTCCTAAGAGTGAATCTTCATCAGAATCTGATGAGCTAATAATTTTCAAACCTGCTCTGAAATCAAAAGGTGAGCAACAAAACTTGTAAAAAAACATATGCTATGTTGAAACGAGTATATTTTAAACATACATAAATTTGAATGAGATTCTGCAATCCAAAACAGATTTTTAGCTCTCATGTTGTTTTATAAGAGGTTGGCGTTTATTAATGGTTCTTATGAGATGATTTTCACGATAATTGTCTACAGTATACCGCTAATATAGTGTCAAAGTAATTAGTGTTTATATGTATATTCCTTCTGTCCCTATGGTAAAACTATATTAGTGTAAAGGGGGGCATGGCACATATTTGCTAATCGAATGAAGGTACTCGAGTCATAGCATCTCTAAAAAGTGTTTAAGCCAAACAATTTTAATCGCCTGCTTACATTCAGTAACTCGATTCTCTTTGACGAGAACGTTTGAGTTGCGAGTGTGGCAAAGTAAAAAAATACGAGTTTAAACTTGTAGCACCGAGTTTCTGTAACATCTTACTAGGAACTCCATAAGTGAATTAGTATTTTTTTAATAAGATTGTGTTGTTTTTCAACCGACTTCAAAAAAGAAGAGATTCCCAACTCGCCTGTATTTTTTTTAATTTAATTTTTTAGTATGTATGTTACGCGATTACTCCGTCAATTCTGAATCAATTTTGATGATTCTTTTTTAGATCGGTAGGGTATACTTCAAAGGTGGTCATATAAAAATATTTTGAAATTAACTCAGCACCTTTTAAGAAAAATAAAAAAAAAAAGTTTATAAAACCACTGTTAGATAACCTTCCACTATAAAAATATTTTTCATGGAGTTATAGTAGTATGGAGAGGCCCTTACCGTATATTGAGGGGCCAGACCAAAACACTGACCGACCACGCCCACTATGCCCAACTGGCGACTTGCATTCCATTGGGCTAGGGCAATTGAAAGGGCTCGTAATAAATAAAATAAGTAAATCACTAAAGTAAATAAATCGCTAAAATAAAATAACAGCAGTATAAAGTCTAGGAAGCCAAAATTTGAACTGATAAGAGGTTATTATACTGATAATACGGTTCACACCAAAATGGCTGCCTGCCCTGGCTATTGAGAGGTAAGCCCCCTCCACTTGTCTATAACTCCATGATATTTTTAATTATGGTAATCTAAAATGTCCATGGTAACTAAATCAAAATTATTTACAAAAATAATTTACATATACAATCAACTCTCGTTGTGTTTTACTTCGATAAGCTGAATACTTAAAGAAGTCGTACGAAATCTGTTGTCGGAAGTACATTACACGTAAATTTCACCAGTTAAGGTAAAGAATATTGAAGTGTCAGCAAATGGTTGGCTCTTCCTCTCAAGCCTGTATATATACCCCCTCTCTTTGTTCCCCGTCATTAGTAGTATCTTAGTCTCGTAGTTAACTAGTTTAATTATAGTATATTTCATTTCATGTTAATTGTACAAGTTGCTTAAATAAAGTTTTTTTTATCGTTTTGTGGAGAAGAATATTTAATTGGCGCCCAAATATGGACCTGGCGGTTCTCCAAGTTTGAAGATTGAAGAAATATTCTGGTAGGCCAGGAAGACTCGAAGAAATATCCCTTAATGTAACAGAGTTTGGGACTACTTGATAACAGATCTGATTGTAAGGCCACTAAGCAGATCTGAAGAAATAGCCATTTGGTAACAAGATTGGGACTTACTGCTTGGAGGTGTGTTTCAACACTTTACGCCGGTTTCAAGAAAAACATCATTGATATCTTCTCTTCAAAATTCACACAGCTTTGAGGTATTGTACAATTGATTGTATGTTTATGAATTTAATTTAATGAATCCTGAATTTAAGCTTAAAGAAAGTAAACCAAGTGAAATTATAATTAAAGATAAAGAATTAACTGTTATTGATAGTAATACTAACTGTAGCAAAATGACTTCAAATTATTCTATGACAAAAGAAGATTATGGTCACTTGCCATATTATAATGGTGACCCAACTTTATTAATTGCATTTATTAGGCCGCTAGAAATAATTTATAATAATGTATGTAATGAATAAATTTTAAATCGCACACAAAATGAAAATAAACTAATTCAAATAGCTTTATCGCGACTTACCGGTGATGCCCAACAACTTTGTATGTATGAAAATGTTGGGTCTATTGACGAATTTAAATTACATTTAGTTAACCATTTTAAAGAATCGCGGACGACTTCACATTTACAGCATGAAGTAACACAAAATAAGAATGCACAAAAACGAACACCCAATTGACTACATCAATAGGGTTCTGCCATATCAAATCCTAATTCAAAATAGAATAATGGTTGATATAGATATTATAAACCAGGACCAAGAAATAAAATCCCAAAAAGGCAGAAATTGATCATGTTCTCAGAAATTTACCCCCAAGGCTTAAAGATGCCCTTAATCATATCGTCGTACGCGACTTGATTGATATGAAAAACACACTCTACAATAACTGTAGAATCATAGTGGATGATTTATACCCACAAGGCCAAAATAAAAACGAACACCACGGACCAACACAAAAAAACCATCATAACGGTCCTAGGCATAATAATCACTACCATAATTATAATAGTCCAAATTTTAAACATAACCAGAACAAACACCATGAACAAAAACCACACTATAATGAACGACATCGTTATCATAATTATGAACAAAATCTACAACACCAACAAAATCAGCCCCATTTCTCTAACGGACAACAACATAATAAAACACCTTTCCCTTCACAACCATTTAATCCTAACTCTCAAAATACTGTGTCGATGAGAAGAGTTAGAAGCAACAATGTTTATCATATACAGGATGAAAATGATCATTTAAAACAAAGAGTTGCAGAGTTAGAGCAAAAAGTAAATAGTTTTTTATGCTTAAACGAGCCCGGACTTGCCCCCGACATATCCTCAACTTAATCGATGGGCTTCCAGCATTCAAGGACTTACTAAGCAATGGCTGGCTCGTGGACACCGGATCAGAAATTAATTATATTAATTCCAATTCCGTACCTGAAGGAATCAAAATAAATTCAGAAGAGTTCATTGTGACTACTCCTACCGGCAGTGAGTTAGGTAATGGTTCAATACTATTAGACCTCACTCCGTGTTTAGGACTAGACCATGAATTATTAGTTAAGTTTAAAATATTTAAATTTAGTAATAAGTAGAACCTATTGTTAGGTATGAAAGGAATGGAAGAATTAACAACAGATATTCACATTAGTAAAAATGTAAAAGAATTTAAGATAAGAAATGTAACAATTAAAGACGGTAAGATAATAAATAATAACAAGTTGAATTTAATTAATAATCAAAATTAATTATATAAGATCATTCGCCATGATCACATTAATAAAGAAATAAAAGAAAAATTATTTGATACCCTAATGAAGTATCCAGAAATTGTTAAAACAGAGGAAGACATTTTACAAAGCACGAATTTACTAAAACATTCCATCCGTTAAAAAACTGACAAACCTATATTTACCAGAAATTACCGATTTCCGCAACATTTTCAAAATGATGTAAATTTAGAAATAGAAAAACTTAATAAGAGAAAGCAATTCCCCTTATAACAGCCCGATTTGGATAGTACCCAAAAAAGCGGATGCAAGCGGCAAAAAAAATATTAGAATGGTTATAGATTATCGGAAAATAAGTGCAGAAACCATCCCAGATAGATTCCCCTTGCCCAATATTGAGACTTATTAAATAAATTAAACAATTCAAAAGTCTTTACTACCATTGATTTGGCCTCTGGTTTCCATCAAATTGAGATGGATCCAGACTCAATTGAAAAAACAGCATTTTCCACAGACTCCGGTCATTATGAGTTTCTTCATATGCTATCTGGTCTGTGCAATGCTCCCCCCTCCTTCCAAAGAGCAATGAACGCTATGCTCGCCAATGTCCCAAATACTCTAGTGTATATGGATGACATTATAATTTATTCGGGAAATATAAAGGACCATTTAAAACATTTTGAAATAGTTTTTTCTAAATTAAAAGACCACAGACTATCTATACAACTAGATAAAACGGAATTTATGAGAACTGAATTGCCGTTTTTAGGTCATATTCTTACATCTAATGGAATTAAAACTAATCCTGATAAAATTGAAGCAATTCAAAAATTTCCGCTACCTAAAACAGAAAAAGAAATAAAACAATTTCTTGGAATGACAGGTTATTACAGGAAATTTATCCATAATTATGTCTCTATAGCAAAACCGCTTACTTCTCAATTAAGAAATAAAGAAATTATTAACCCTGCGTCTTATTAAGAATTAAAAATGCACCTAATGAATGCCCCAATTTTACAATATCCTAATTTTGAACTCCCTATGCTGCTCACAACCGATGCTAGCAATATAGCAGTTGGAGCGGTGCTTTCTTAACTTTCAAAAGGGAGAGATCGCATTTGCGCAAATTTCACCAGTTAAGGTAAAGAATATTTAAGTGTCAGCAAATAGTTGGCTCTTCCTCTCAAGCCTGTCTATATACCCCCTCTCTTTGTTCCCCGTCATTAGTAGTATCTTAGTCTCGTAGTTAACTAGTTTAATTATAGTATATTTCATTTCATGTTAATTGTACAAGTTTTTTTTATCGTTTTGTATAGAAGAATATTTAATTAACTCAATTAGTCGATTTCAGGTAAAAAACGTGAAAAATTGTGTAAATAAATCGAACTTACAATAGGGGTCAAAAGAGAGGACTTCTAGGACCACTTCCATCAAACGAACTATCAGTCATCGCCTTTATAACTCGAACTCAAATTAAAAGAATTTTATGGGTAATTTGTTTTCCTGTTTCCCGCCGTTGTTAATCTTTTCCGTTCATTGTTACACCAGTCACTTATTGGTTATTTAATCGAGTGATTTTACAATAGCTACTAAAAATTCTTTCAATTAACGAAAAGTTAAAACTGATTTACAAAGTAGAGAAAGGAGTAAGAAGCAAAACATTTGTTGCTAGTGAATTCCGAATTCCGCGTAGTTCTTTTTCAACCTTCATAAAGAATAAAGAAAAGATCGCCACTAGTGGAAGGAGGTAAGTCTAATTTTAGATACCGTCAGAAAAAAGCGCATTTCAATTGAAAGTTAATATGAAAAAGAGGTACCGGGTATTTAATTTTCTGTATCAATGACTTTAGATGTATCTACAAACAACATATGTATACCCATTGACGAAAAATATAAGTAATGATTTCAATTCCAATTTTCCTATTTACATGAAGATAAGTCGAATGATAACCTCGGTAAGTCATTGTTCAGTAAGTCGAACAATTTTTCAGGGTTGCATGAAAATCGACTTATCGAGCATTGACTGTATAAACAAAATACTAAAAATTAAAATATAAAACTAATTTTTAGAAAAAAAAAAAAAAACCCACTTCAAGATTAAACCTATATATACAAACTTGAACTAAAAAATAAAAAATAATATTTTAATTGCTGCGAAACAAAAAGCATTAAATGACAATCAACGAAATTATCAATACTTATATACCTATTCACAAGTTATGATCAGTTATTTTTGGTGTCGGTGCCAACCAAAACAAACAGAATTCGAAAGAAACCTGGTAATTGTAAAGATGCTCCCACTGTTTCATCACCACCACACCTTTTTTATTTATACAATATAATACATAATTTACAATAATAATAAACTAATAATTTGGAAAACCCATAAGCAAAAGTGGTGGAAATTAGTTGTAGGGGAGGGTGAATAATACCAAAGATGTTTCAAATATCTGAAACTATTTTTATTTATTGGTACAATGAAAACAAAATACAATGAAAATAATATATAATGTTGTTGTTGTTGTTCTTGGGCCCTACAGTCCTTGCAGGACCTGGGCCTCTGCCACCATCCTTCTCCATTCTTCTCGGTCCTTCGCCAGGTTTCTCCAATTCCGTATCCCTAGCTTCCGCAAATCCTCCTCCAGGTCATCGATCCACCTGCGCCTGGGTCTGCCTCTCTTCCTTTTTCCTCCTGGCGTGCCATCAAACATTTTCTTTGGTAGCCTGTTGGGTTCCATTCTTTCGACGTGTCCCAACCATCTAAGCCTGCCTTTCTTAATGGCACTGAGTATATCAGGCTCACCGTATAATAGCGCAATCTCGGCGTTGGTTCTTATCCGCCACCTGTGCTCCTCTCTCACAGCACCAAAGATCCTTCTTAATATTCTTCTCTCCCAGACCAGCAGTGCTCTTCCGGTATCTTTAGTGAGAGTCCACGTCTCACTGCCATACATCACAATTGGTCTTATTATAGATTTATAAATCAACAGTTTTGCCTTCCTTGAGAGAGTTTTACAATGGAGAGCTTTTTGTATTGTATAAAAACATCTGGTCCCTGCAACCATTCTACTCTTTATTTCAACATCCAGATTGTTCTTCTCCGTCACGACTCCTCCCAGGTATTTAAATGTACTACAGCAGTGAAACGTGTCCTCCCCGTACATATATTATGTACATGTAACGAAATACCTTAAAGGAAAGAACGTGTATCCAGATCACTTAGGAATACATAGCATTATAGGTCTGGTCAAGAAGCATCATGGAGGATGAAAATCGGTGTACTTCATTTTGTTGCCAAGTCATATCGGAATATGAGGTATCGAAATGGCTTATTAAGCAGCAAAAGAAGATCTATCCCTTCCGGAACGTGAGAAAACCTTTTTAACGGTAACAGAACTCGCACGTCCACGAGAGACGATATCCCAAGAGCGGCAGACATTGTGGGATCATAGCCCTCCAAGTAAACTTAAGATAATTAAGTACGTAAAACCATGGAGCAGTTCCTGCCGTACTAAGCATAGTAGCAAACTATTCCCCTAGCCTCCCTTTGCAGACTCTAGACTGGTAATATTCATCCATGCCAAAATGAACACACACTAGCAATATTAAGAGCAGTGGAGCACTATTGTCATCCGCGCGACCACTCGAGGGTTAACGAGTGCTCTTACTACACCAATAGGTAGACTGAATCGGAAATACCTCGAGACATCTCAATGGCACTGGGAAACGATGAAAAATGATAGCCATGCTCTACAGAAAAAAAACTTTATCATAAAATATAGATAAATCTTGAAATTTATTTTCTATACAGATCGGACGAGCGTTGATGACTTATGTTTTACACTCGAACAATCTCAAATAAAAAAAATTATAAACAAACAAAATAACTTAAAAACCAATAGACATAAATCGCTTTAGAAAACTAGGAAAGGTAATATTATTTTAACATAAAAGATTTGCATTTATCATGAAGTTCTAATTTGACCTTTGTCGAACCAATGATGTTTGAGCAGTTTCCTTAATAGAATTCAGGTATTAATAATAATAATAATAATAATAATAATAAGCATTTTCGGACCAACTCGAAAATCGGTGGATTTTGCCGATATGGATTTTGTTACTGGGCTTCCTGACTTACACATGGGAGGATAGAATATAACGAGGATTTATATCACTTGGCCAATAAACCAGTATTGTTTAATTATTGGGAGTAATTCACCTTCGTTCGGAGACGTGTTGGAATAAAATTAACAGCATTACCGCAATTTATTTAGATAAACACAAGGAAAGCAAGTAATAGGAACTGTAACTTTTTTAAATAGTTTATCCAGGGTTAAATGAAGTTTGTAATCTTAATAGCACCTTGGTCCAAAATAGTTATGAATAATAAGTAAAAAGTAAGTATTAATTATGAATTAATAAGTAAGATCTCAAATAATGTTATCTTTTGACTAATCGAATTCTACTACTATTGTATATAGTTGAGGAAGTAAAATCCCCCTTATATATACCTAAATATTACATCGTTAATTAATATGCTAATTATTGTAATCACAGTATTAAAGTATTCATAAAGCTTTATTTATTGAACAATAGCTCATTGCTAAATGTCTTCAAATTAGATTCAATATTCACTCATTTGATTATTGAAATTAATGTTAGCAGCTCTATGATGGATTCTTTAACTCTAAATTATTTGGAGGATGATACTTTTTATTCATCAATTTTTTTTTTCTTCTCCGTTTTCAGTTGCTTTTTGTTCTTTGATATTTCTAGGTGCTGGTTGTTCTTTGGTATTTCCATATTCTGTCTGTTCTTTGCTATTTCCAGGTTCTGTTTGTTCTTTGCTACTTCCAGGTGCTGGTTGTTCTTTGGTATTTCCATATTCTGTCTGTTCTTTGCTATTTCCAGGTTTTGTTTGTTCTTTGCTACTTCCAGGTGCTGGTTGTTCTTTGGTATTTCCATATTCTGTCTGTTCTTTGCTATTTCCAGGTTCTGTTTGTTCTTTGCTACTTCCAGGTGCTGGTTGTTCTTTGGTATTTCCATATTCTGTCTGTTCTTTGCTATTTCCAGGTTCTGTTTGTTCTTTGCTACTTCCAGGTGCTGTTTGTTCTTCGACATTTTTAGGTGCTGTTTGTTCTTCTGCATTTCTAGGTGATTTCTGTACTTCCCTATTTTTTGATGATTCCATATTATTTTCAGGTCTTCCTTCATTTTCCATGACAGATGAACCTCTTTCGCTTACCACATCTTCCACGGTAGGTGTGATATTTTGGCCTGAAGGGTTTGGTGAAAACTTCTTTTTAGATCTCTGAAACCGATTTTATCTTAATAGCATCAAACTGAAATTGTATTCTAGTTAACTTATGCTTTTAATAAGTAACTTATGAAAATACATACAAATAAATGTTTTGTTATGTTTCCGTAGTTGTGGGTTTATCAAATACTATGTTAATATTAGCTATCGTCACTAGTGACATAATAGCCCTCTACTGATGCCTGACTTATTTAATTTGTTAGATTCCTACCATATACTCTTGTAAACCAATTCTCTTATATGTAGTGGCATTTAGGTAATGGAATAATTATTATTATTACTAAATATACTTTATTTAAGACTACGATTATGGATATATAAAAATAACTTATCTTAATGTGTTTCAGTCAAGTCGGCATCGTGAAGTTCGTCAGGGGCAGGTCTTAATCGTCTCGATTATGGTCTGCCTTCTGCAGTATCTTCCTGTTCATCTGGCTCTTCCATCTAAGGGATCATCTCTCCGCCCTCCTACGCCTGTCCTTACAACTCTCTCCCTTGCTACTGTCCTTCTCCTTCCAGACCAGCCCTTTTACAGGTCCAAACCTTTCACTTTTGCCTTTCATTGTTTGACAATTTTATTTCTTTTTCCGAACAATGTCTCTCCCAGATATCAATACTATTCCTCATTGGCTGCCATCTTCCCTACCCTTCAGGGCCCACTTGGCTTAGGCCTCCAATACTCATAAAATAGAAATCTTAGGGTGCCGCCCTCTTATAACTTTCTGTTCATCTTAATTATTAATATAATTTCTTAATTGAGTGCCCGCTCCAGTTCTAAAATATTACGAAAAAGTTGTGGAAGAATTGTTTGTCCACTTGGTTACCGATATTTACAAACAGAGTGGGAAGGTCGCGATTAATTCCATAGATTTATTAGGAAATAAAAGTCAAATAAAAAAATAATAAAATCTGGAATTTAGATGGCAAATTTTATTTTAATTAATAATTCAAAAACATATTTTCATGACAGAAAAGAAAATTAAATAACTTCGTGTATATTTTATTTTCCTTTCGAAATAGACCGAGCTGTGATTGGTAATTGGTGACAACAACATGAATTGAAAAAAATTGATGGCGTGGAAATTTTTAGTTTGTGGCGACCCCAATTTTTCCTATTTATTTGGTAGTTTTTCGCCTTATCAGTATTTACATCTCCTTATATACAACTACTTCTCTACCTTGACTCAAATACTGTTTGTTCTAAGTGTATAACCATAATAACAATAATAACCATTGTACCTCACTGTTTATCTAGACTCCGATGCGGAAGGATCTTGTGCTCCTGAAGACTAAGTCAGATAAGACATTTTACTTTCAACATTTCTTATATTTTTCTTTTTAAATACTTTTACTTCTTAATTTAAATATTTGTACTCCTATTATTAGATTTTATTATATATATAATTTTTTCTTTTTAATATTTTTTAATAATACTCTCTATATATATTTCCTCCCTTTAAATTGTACTCACTTAAAACCGATGGATACAGACGACCCTCCTAGCCCGATTCCCAAAAGAAAACGCCCTCGTGGACGAATAAAAGACCCACCGGATAGGATATCCTTAAATGAAACAAAAAATATAACCCCCACATTCCTAATTGTAAAAAGTTAAGGTTTTTTAAAAGTTTCTCCTTTCTTCATTTATTTAAGTTATAACTGGCCTTGTGGGAGAGGTAAAAAATATTTAAAAACTCAGAGACCGGACACTACTCGTAGAAACATTTAAGGGCAAACAATCAGAAATTTTATTAAAATGTAAAGAATTTGGGGGACAATTCCCAGTTACCGTACAACCACATCAAACGCTATAGCAAAGGTGTTATAAAATTTTTGATTTCTAGTACCTCGAGATTAAAGAAATAAAAAATGAACTGAGGAAGTTATTACAGACATTGTCCGCATAAAAATCAACAAAAATGGCAAGGAAATTCTAACCCATAACTACATCATAACGTTTCTGACGCCCATTGCCCCCAAAACAATTAGAGTAGGGTATCAGACCGTACCTGTACAGGCTTATATGCCTAATCCCCCCGGTGCTTTAATTGTTTGGGTTTCTATCATCCCACAACAAAGTGTAAAAAAGAGGCAAATTTGTATTCTGTGCGGAAAAACCAAAGATACCGACGGTAACTTAAAATGTACCTTACCTCCCGACTGTATCAATTGTGGTGGCTCACATAATGCCCTAGATAGATAATGCCAAATTTTCCAAATACACCGAGAAATTAAATCGATATAAATCAATAAAAAGATATCGCTACAGTTGGCAAAGAAAATATATTAAGAGTTGTACCCTAACTCCGGTAATAAAACCTTTGCCCAAGTGGTAAAGGAAAAATTAAATATAATAGAAAAAAAGGAAATCGGTACACAAGTCGATTTACCTTTCATTTTTGAAGAAAATAAATCAAATGAATTAGTTAAAAGTACGGTATCAAATACGACAATAATTAACCCGACCTTGGCAATGAGAGAGCAGCTGGTGACAGCTAATAACAGCCCAGTGGGCACTCCTTCCCTCTCCCCACACTAGACTGTGGTAGAGATGAGTAGTTCGTGAACGAACTAGTTCATTAAACTAGTTCATGTAAATGAACTATAAAGACCGATCTCTGTTTTGGTGAACTATAGTTCATTTACCCCACCACTCGGACAGGGATCCGTCGGACCTAAGGAACTACTGAACTAAACGAACTAGGTAGCTAAATGAACTAAGTGAACTAGGTAGTTCGTCGTCACTTAGTTCATCAATTCGGGTAGAATCGTGTTTTGTCGTGTCCCAGCCGAAGGACGTAAAAAAAGCTTGAACAAGCAACCTCCATATTGCTCTTACTACGTCTAGCGTCTATATTCTATTTCTATTGTTGTGTTTTGTTGTTTTTTTTAAAAAAACTCAACGAAACTCTTATTCCATTTGTTCTGAAAAGAACAAATGGAATAAGAGAAACTTAAATGAACCAAAGTTCCTAACACTTTTTATTACAATTCGTAGTATTCTTAAAGTTCATTATTCATGATTTGTTTTCAATAAGTTTATCCAAATTCAACCAATAATTGTTGGTTTTTTTTGACATATCTCAGAATAGAAATGGACAATTTTTTGCTTTAAAAATCCTGTTTTGCTCACAATGTAATGATCTACAACTTTTAGTATACAACATTCATTGATTAGATTAGCTATTTCTGTGTGATGGACTATTAAACATGACCTAAACTAGTATTTTTTGTAAGTTTGCAAATTTCGTTGATGTTTGACAATGGATTGTAGCTTAACCCCCAAATCTAATTCAGCTTAAGGGGTGTCTTTAGACACACAATTTAATAAACTTAAGTTTTTTAAATATAACATTTACGATGAAACCATTTTTCTATGTTTTTTCTAGAATCTGAAAAAAGTTTGAGTTTTTTGCCACCCCCCCCCCTCCCAAAACATTTTCCCCTAATCAAATTAAGTTTCATTTTTGATATTGTAATCTCAGAACCCATCTGGTCCATATAAACACAAAACCTACTGATCCAGCTTTTGCAAGACTGGCCCCCATTTTGGGGATAATTTAAACTAGACTAAGTGAGAATATTAAAAGAAAGTTGTGCAATTACTGTATTGTCATTGGTCCTTGAAACATGTGCAAATTTTCAAGTTAATCAGATTGCTGGAAATCAGGGAATATTACGATGAAAGATTTAGTTTCATACAGATGATGTTAATAAAAGATATAGAAAATATATCTCATTAACATCTAAATATGATATAAAATATATATCATATAGATGTTAATAATAAAAGATATAGAAAATAAGTGTAACCTATGTAAATATATCATAAATATAAAAAAATGTAAATAAAAAAGTTAAGAGGTTTTTTTATTTTTTTCTATAACCTTTCTAGTTCATTTGACATCTCAGTTCCCTCCTTTTTTTCCATAGTTCAATTCCTCTCTTAGTTCAGGATTTATATAGTTCTTTTGAAAAATGAACTAAGTAGTTCATTTGAACTAGTTCATTCTAATGAACTAGTTCAAAAGGAACTATTCCCTAAAAGGAACTACTTTGCCCACCTCTAGACTGTGGGATAAGATATTCCATGAGCCGAGTGATACCCGATTCCACCCGAACTCCCCCCACCACATTCTCTCGCAGCTCTCCTTACCTTGAGGTAAGATATTCCATTCCCGTCGCCCTCACTATTTCTACTGTAAGACTAGAGTATGGGGATGTGGTATTAATTTATATTAATATTGCTTAATATTATATAAAAATTAATACTATATATTAATATTAATTAATTAATTAGTCAATTATATATTTTTTTTATTAAACGTAGTTTAATTAGTATGTTAGTAAACATACATACATTTAAACGTAACAATTTTTATAATAAAAACTGATTTCATTTTCAGATTCCTCATCTCAAATAATATATAGAAATCAAATTAGGTCGAAATAAAAAATGAAGGTTTTTTTTTTTTTTTTTTTTTTTTTTTTTTTTTTTTCAAAAATATAAGTGAAGAAATTTTTTTAACTAAAAACTGATTTCATTTTCAGATTCCTCATCTCAAAAAACAAGTAGAAACCAAATTGGGTCGAAATCAAAAATTAAAATTTTTTTACCTCCAAGATTTTAGAAGGCAAAAAAGAAAGAGGCTGTCAACTTGCTTCAAAGCGTAAATAATTAGCGCTATCTCACAGATTTCGCCACCGATTAAAACCAAATTTTAAGGACATATAGAAGTCTTAAAACCGCTTAGATTAGCCCAAATTATTAGATTAGATATCCGGAGGTCGCAGGATATCTCCTTACTGAGATAACTCCAGTTATATTTCACCTCGGAATTTTTTTAAAAAATTACTTTTTGCCCACTGAAATTTGGAATAAACCCAATGTTATATACACAAATAGAAAGCGGAATGCACGGTTCGGGTGAAATCGGCCAACAGGTTCGGGTGGAATCGGCCATCCTCGGCTCATGGAATATCTTATCCCCACAGTCTAGTTCTCCCCACCACCTCCCCTCCCTACTCCCACTCCCTCCCCCTCCGCTTGTCAGTCATTATTGTACAGCCGAAGCGAGCAACTCTCTTCTTACCTATGAGCCTGGTGTATCTTTACAGGCTAAACCCTCTTTAGGCGACACACCCGGGCCTATTATCTTAGACCGGCCTGTTGACGAGGGGAGCTTTATAAAAGTCAAAGGAAATAAAAAATATACAAGAAGAAATCGTAATACATAACGATATCCATCTAAATATTATGTTAATCGTCTTATCTCTAATAAATAAATACGATAAGACTCATCTTAACAGTTATCATTTTATTTCCTCTGACTATAATTATTACTATGGACATAATTATACTCGTACTACGCACACTCAGCTGTTTAAAGATGTTTATGACTGTGTATGTTTGTTTATATGTGAATGTGAGTATGTGTGTGTGTTTGTTTATATTAGTATATATCATTTTGTCATCGTATGTGTATGTGTGTGTATGTATGTATGTATATATGTGTGTATATATGTATATGTATATGTGTGTGTGTGTGTGTGTGTGTGTGTGTGTGTGTGTGTGTGTGTGTGTGTGTGTGTGTGTGTGTGTGTGTGTGTGTGTGTGTGTGTGTGTGTGTGTGTGTATAATATATTTAGCATTTATCATTTATGTTTACCAGTATCATTTCATCATTTCATTTATATGTATCATTATCATTTCAACATTTCATTTATATTTACCATTATCATTTATATATGTTTGTAGGTGTGCGTATATGTATATGGATGAGTTGTTTGCGTGTGAGTGTGAGTTTATGTATATATGTGATATGCATATTTATATTTATCACTATGTCATTACATGTATATCATTATGTCATTATCATTATTATATAATTATACTAATCCGTGTATATATTTATATATATCATTAGGTCGACAACCCTTTGAAGATATTATTTTCGTTCATTTTATCACTGTTTATTTATCAGTAAAAATAAATGTTATTAATAATACCTGGTCTCCGCTACTATACACAACACTTAATATTAACAATGGCCCATATACAATGGAACTGCAATGGATTAAAAACACATTTTAATGATTTAAACATATTGATTCAGGACGAAAACCCGTTATGTATTTGCATTCAGGAAACTCACCTTACAGCCGGAGAGAAATTCACATTAAAAAACTTTAACATTTACAGAACCGATGGACCAAATGATCATGCCTCTAGAGGCGTACTCATAGCCGTACATGATTCCATATATTCCCAACGAATAAACATAAACACAACACTTCAAACAGTCGCAATTACTATACACCTAGGAATTTCATTCACCCTCTGCAATATTTATTTGCTACAAGACCCTCTGATACAACCACAAGACCTCAGTCATATATATAATCAACTTACACAACCCATACTACTTGTCGGAGACTTCAACGGACATAGCCCAATGTGGGGCTCTCCAAGCAACAACAATAGAGGAAGAATTATAGAAAATTTCTTGGAGGAGTCGAACTTACTAATATTAAACACCGGTGGAGCAACCTTCCAAAGTTCCACCTATGGCACATATTCTTCTCTCGACCTCTTTTCATATACATCTGATATGTAATAGAACTGGGATGAATTACACACACACTAACCATAACAGAACTTTTATTCTATATCATAGATAACCACACAGAAAAGGTAATCGCAGTATCGATTACCAATATATATTACTATAAGTCTAACGGTAATACACAACACCTCTCCATCTGTAGTGGATCATTATTTAATATTATTGACTGGATGGTATTTCCAGATCTCTATGGTAACGACCATTACCTCATTCGTCTAAAATTTTATAATAACCAACATAAAACGAATCGAAAACCCCGATGGTTCATAGACAAGGCAGACTGGTCTCTCTTTTCGACTTATTTTAACGGACCCAAAATGCCCCCATCTGCCCTCAGTATTGAAGAAGGATGCCAGCTCATCACGGACGCTATACTTAACGCAGCAGAACCAGCCATCCCTAGAACTAAGGGTTCTTCCAAGAGACCCTCCGTGCCCTGGTTCAACGAAGAGTGTAAAGTCATCCGAAACCGCAGAAAAGCACTGAAAAAGTTCCAAAAACAGCCCAATCAAAAAAACTTTACTGAATATAAAAAACAAAGAGCCCTATGCCGAAGAACAATAAATAATACTAAAGCACAATCCTGGAAACTGTATTTTGAATCCGTAAACTCTTCCACCCCTACTATCTAGGTATGGAATAAAATAAGAAAAATATACAAAAATTATTCTGGTACCAGCTACACATTACTATACGAAAATGTGTAGCTCTGAATCAATAGACAGACAATAATTAAAAAACTATATAACATTGGCTTTACTGGCCATATTCTAAAATACATCACAAACTTCCTATCAAATCGTAAATTTAGAGTCCGAACTGGCAACACCATTTCTCAAACATTCGAGCAAAACAATGGAGTACCACAGGGGTGTGTTCTGAGCACGACACTCTTTGCCCTGGCAATAAACGATCTGGCAACGAGTTTACCTAGAGGGATATATCGTATGCTCTTTGTCGATGACATGGCAATTATAAGCCGGTCCAGCGATGTAAACGCTTTAAAAAGGGTTTTACAAGAAGCAATAAATCGATTACATACTTGGTCACAGTTATCAGGAGTCAAATTCTCACCAGAAAAAAAGGAAAGCGTACACTTCAGCAGGAAACGAAGAACCCCCGTATCCCCGGAGCTCAGTCTAGGAGGGATGCCTCTACCATACGTTGATAGCTGCAGATATTTAGGTCTTATGTTTGATAAGAAACTCACTTGGAGCCAGCATATTAGCACTCTAAAAGAAAAATGCCTGTCAAAAATAAAAATTTTGAGGGTTCTTAGTAACACGTCTTGAGGTTCGGACAGATGAGGATTTACAAGGCATTAATTCGCTCCAAGCTAGGTTATGGGAGTTTTGTGTATGGCTTGGCCCGCTTCCATCATCTCTCTAGGCTTGATACAGTTCACAATGCCGGTATCCGTATTGCTACAGGAGCCTTTAGAACTAGCCCCACACTTAGTTTATGTGGTGAATCAGGACTACCACCCTTATTATTCAGAAGAAAAACATTAGCAGTAAAATATATCGTATATATTTACAACCGTCACATCCAACCTACAAATACCTCTTTCAGCCTAAATATAAAAGAAAATTTGAGGAAAAACATAACCCAACACTACCCTAGCAGAACGATTTTCATTTGTCATTAATGAATTAAAAAAAATAACAGTGAGCATACCGATATAAACATACCACCTTGGATCTTTCAACCTCCGAAACTACACCTAACCCTATCGAGCCTTCATAAAAAAAAGAACACCGCATCAGAATACAAAAACAAATAACAAAAATTACTCCAATCACTTCCGAACCACGTGGCCATATTCACGGACAGATCGAAATCTGAAACCTCAACAGGTTCCGCCTTCATTACAGCAGAAAGAAACTTCAACCCACAAAAAGAAACCCCACCCTTTTTGCAATAGTTATACAGCAGAACTAACCGCTATTTCTTCCGCTCTGTATTACATTATGTCAAATACCGATGTGGATATAAATGATATTGCAGTAATATCAGATTCACTCAGTGCACTACAAGGCATTAATAATATGTATGCAACCCATCCAGGTATTCAACGCGTACAAGAATACTTAAAAATGCTTCAGGAAATCGGAAAGTCGGTCCACTTCATCTGGGTTCCGAGGCATAAACATTCATTCATTCAAACATTTGGCATCACTGGAAACGAGATGACTGACAGAGCTGCCGGCGAGGCGTTGTCTCTCCCAGGGAGAGGAACAGCTATTCTGACATCTTCAGAACCTGCGCGGCAACTAAAAGAAGAAGTGACCAAGAGATGGCAATCGATGTGGAACGAGAGCCCAACAAGACCGCCGCAGCATCAGCTGCTCAAGAAGGAGGAAGCAGAGAAGTAGATGAGAGGAATGAAGAAGAACATCAGGAAAAAATGTGTGAGCCTCTTGAACACGATATTGCCGAAAAGTATAAGTTACTGAATGTTTATTTTTTTTCTAAATTAAGTTTTTCGGAACTCAATTACTTTAAAAATAATTCTCGCCAGTTTTCCGGTCTAGAAGCTAGGTCTAGACCACAAAATTTCAGAGTTTAATTTTTTCAAATAATATTCACTTATTCAAGAAATTTTTGTTCATTTGCATCCCGAAAAACCCAACATTTACATTAAATTTATTGATTTTTCAGTTCTAATTCGTTGCAAAAGCGGCCAACTCCAAAATGAGTTGCAAAAGTGGTCAAATCCAAATTAAAAAATTGAGTAACACCCCATCCACTTGCCCCTTCCGTTTCAAAAAGTGCTTTCAAACACACCACCCTTGTGCCACTAAAAACAGAAGATATTTTGTTCCTACTTCGTTTTGGCGTGATGTAACAGAAAATCAGTTTTACTGAAAAATTTTGTTTTTTGGAGATGGCCGGTTTTGCAATTAAACGTGACAATTCAGGTATTCCTTAGGCTTTCCTTACTTTTTATACCTAATACTCATATTATTTTACCTCCTACCCTCAATAGGCATTTCGTCTTGATTACAGTAACTCGGTTTTATTTCCTTCACTAGCAATCTAGCTGACACTGTCGTGCATCATAGCAGATTGAGTCACCGCTTCAAAGGTGTGGAGTTTATCTTGACAATGGAATTCGATTACTTTATTTTAGTGAGTTACCAATTAATTCATTACATAGTGTTTAAGACTTTTGAGCCCAGTAAGGATTAGTATTATGATCAGTAACAATTTATATAAGTATGAGCTAAAGGAGTTAATAATTAGAATTTAAAATGCATTTACTTACATCTCGTTCCAATTTATCATAGCTTGTTCTAGATGACGAGTAAGACCTAGAAGTTTTACGATCCATTCTGGAAAGGCGGCGATAATGCTTTTCACTATAAAATTTTCAAAAACATAGAAAATTGCGTTTAATGTTTATGTTTATGTATTTACATTTACCGTATAGTATTAAATTTTAAGTATTATAACACGATTATTAAGTTTTTAAGAAGTTAATATATAGAGCATTAGGACGGGACGATCAGAGACCGAGCTCCGTTTTAAAAATTCTGAGGAATAAGAAACAGTGCATCGTACGCAAAACATGACTATTTAATAAATTAAAGTCAATACTCTACACACTGTATTCTATACACTATCTTCATATTACGTACCATTCCCGAGATAAACGCTGTTAAAATTTTGATTAAATTCCGTGAAATACCCATGCCAGGAAATATTTGTCCGATTCCAAATTTCTTTTTTCCATCTCAAAGCTGGTTAAATATTCAATCAGATCCCATTCATTAAATTTTAATTAAATCCCGTGAAATGCCCATACCAACACGCTAAAACCGCGTACTGTTGTGAAAACTCAGTTTTCTTGGCACATTTCTCGATATAACTCCATAAATACTTGTCCGATCCCAAATTTTATTTTTCAATCTTAAAGTTGGTTAAATTTACAATCAGGTCTTGCAAATGAAATTTGGGTTGAATCCATTGAAATACCCATGCTAAGTGTTGAATGTGTATGTTTACGATTTTGACATGTTCAGTGGGTGTTTCAAGTACTTAAATCAAAATTTAATATATACCATATAGGATCTAATAGTATTCTAGTTGAATAAATGAAATTTTAGATAGGATTAATAGTTTTCGAGTTAAAGCGTGAAATGAGCCAAAAAAAAACGTGGATATCAACACAGTACAGGCCACAGCTGGGTAGGATGAGTGTTTTACGGGACCTGATTAAAATTTCATAAATGAGTTTCACAGTTTTGGTGAATTAACGAGAAATATGCTGAAAAACGTGGCTTTCACAACAGTACAGGGTCTTCAGCGTGCTGGAATGGGTGTTTTACGAGGCTTGATCAAAATTTCATATATAGGATCACACACATATATATATAATTGTATGAATATGAATATATAATTGTAAATTTAATCAGCTTCTGGATGAAAAAATAAAATTTGGATGGGATTAATAGTTTCGGAGTTGCCATATCTAATCGATGTATAACCGTTGGTCATAAAACAATACTTCCTTAACAATGCACAGAACTCAAGATCTAACTTTCAACATTACTATGAACAAATATAAGGAATATGTAATGAAATTGTTGATTTGAGAAATTACATCAGTCAATATTATAAATAAATAATTAATATACGACTTTATTAACATTTCACTTATTTCTAACATTGATGGATCCCTCTCAAACATACAACGCCTTAATTTAAGCTACGGTCTAAACATAACGATCATTGGAATGTAAACACGTTTCAGCAAGACAATGCTCTTGCCTACCGTTCACACTTAGTAAAGAAAAGAAAAAATCTCAATAGTAAAGGGTATTAACCAGGGATCGAAAACAGTTAACCCTATCAGTAAGAGTAAAAGTTTAACTTTTATTTAAAATTGTAGACCAATAAAAGTTTTTTTTTTTTGTAACTTAAACCTTTTATGAGATAGAACTTTTACTCAGTTGCTGTTTGAGAACTTTTATGATCAACCTCTTTTGAATAAAAGTTTTTTTCAAACAGTTATTTTAGAACCCTTTTGAATAGAGGAATAACTGTTTCGATCCATATCAAGATCTTCTCTAAGCACTATCTATATGTATAGACATTTTTTTTTTCTCCTTTAAATTTTTATTCGCAACTGTTATAAAAGTAACAATTAGCGAATTATATTATTTGACGTTGTTCTTAGTTCCCCCCTCCTGATCAAGTTCCTTCGATGATATTATCGATTTCTATGGCAGTGGTAGGTTTCATTAGCCATGTGCATAGTTCTAAAAGGAAGATGGACAGCCCTGCTTTATCCGGGCTTGGGGCTGGGAATGGTGCCTAGCACGTGTACATCACAGGTGTTGGTTCAGTAGTTGTGGCATGATCATTGGAAGAACTCGAGACAGGAGCTGAAGAACTGGAGCTCGAAGTTAATGAGGGGAGAGAATTATGAATATAGGGCTAGGATACAGCAATGAGTGTTCAAGAAAAGAAGGCTGCACAATGAATGTTTTATAGTTAGTATCTAGTTTCCAGAAGGAGAGGTAAAAATCGCAAAAGATTTGTTAGATATGTCGGATGATGTGGAAGAAGATCTCAAACAACTTAAGATCTGACGATGGAGTACCATAACAACCGAAAAGGAGGAATTTGTTAGATTATAGTGAGTGCTTTGGTTCTAAACGATTAATCAGTATGTGAGGACCCATTTTTTTAAAGATACTTCAAAAACAATCCTCATTGATCATCCGGCTGAAAAAAACAGAAATGTGATCACCACTAAATTCAAGTTCTGGAAGGAAAATATGTTAAAGTAATTGAGGTGTAGAATTCCAAATTCAGTCCATTTTTGAAATTTTTTTCACAGCTGGTCTATGAAGATAAAGGGCTGGCTGGATTAAGAAGAGGCCTTATTTTGTGTGTGGCCGTTTTAATGTGACATAATTACTTTTGGGAGAACACCTTCCACCTAAGGATAATCTAGTAGAAAAACTATTAAAAAAAAACTGACAATTGAACTTGGTTGGTTTAAGAATTCTATATTTTAAAGACTATCTTAAGGTATTGTTTTATATTTAAAGTTAAATGAAACTTGTTTTGTTTCATGTTTGTTGATAAACGCTTTTACAACGACGATCACTGGTGGCTTTTTTTTTTAATCAAAAACGCTCAGAACCTTAACTTTAATTGCTTATTATTTTGTGCATTGCGAAGACTAAAATAACTTAGGCGTAAACTATGTGAGATAGAAATAAAACCAACTTCTTGCATATGGTTTACTTTTACCATTTAATAAATTTCATTTTTCGCTGGTAGTAGAAGGAAACATTGCAGAAGATGCCCGTCAACTTTTTTATTATTAACCATTTATTGAGGGAAAATTATTCATTCATTCATACATCTGTTACTAGGTACTGAATCCAATTTGTGTTATACAGGGTGTCCCGAATTTAAATGGCAAAACTTCAGGAACTTATAGGGGACCGAAAAACTAAGACAAAAAGTCCTTTAGAGATTTGCTCGTTTTTGTCTAATTTTAGAGAAAATCGCAAAAAAAGATACAAAACAAAAATGCTACAGGTAGCGATTATCATATTTCAAAGTTTGTCAGGCTAGGCAGTGAGATATGTAAACACTTAATGTTACCTTTCTTTGATTTATTTACATTTTGGCTTCCTTCTAGGATTATAATTCCTAAATCAGTCTTCAGACAGTTACTCAGATATTTTTGTGTGAATAGCATCAGCCACAATGCCGCATACATATTCTAATGTTGAATACGCTGATATGATTTTTGTGTATGGTTTCTGTAACGGTAATGCTTTAGAAGCGGTGCGGGAGTTTGCGCGCCGATTTCCAAATAGAAGAGTGCCTAATCGACGAGTCTTTTCGTTAGCTTTTAATAGACTACGAGAGACTGGGTCATTCTTAATACGTTATGAAGGCGACCTATTCTAGGCAGCAATAAGAGCAAATTATCGGAGAAGAAATTGTGTCCAACGCCACTTCGATAACAATCCTGAGACTAGCATCCGAAGAGCATCTGCTGCATTAGCAATATCGCGGCAAGCAATATAGTGAACTTAAAAGGTGATAATTGCTACCCATACCATCTTCAAAAAGTTCAGAATTTATTACCTCAAGATTATGTCAAGAGATTGAATTTTAGTAACCGGTTTCTTGACAAAATTCGCGATGATAATTTATTTCCATTAAAAATTATATGGACCAATGAAGCTACCTTTACAAGAGGAGGAATTGTTAATCAAAGAAATTATCATGTATGGGCTCTTGAAAATCCCTGAGCTATTAGAGAGAATTTGTTTCAGCATGAATTTGCTATTAACGTTTGGCTTGGAATTTGGAACGGATTACTGGTGGGACGATATTTTTTACCTGGAAGATTGAATAGTATCACATTTACACATTTTTTGGAGAACGACTATTTTAATTATTTAGATGACATTCCCTTACAGCAGCGGATTGAAATGTGGTTCCAACTCGATCGATGTCCAGCTCATTATAGCAGAGTTGCTCGAGCTTGGCTGGATATAAATTATCCACAACGATGGATTGGACGTGGAGGAGTAGTACCTTGGCCACCCAGATACCTAATATGACACCCATGGATTTCTTCGTATGGGGAACCTTGAAGCAGAAAGTTTATTCGGTGTCAATCAACTCAAGAGAGCCATTAAGAGACCGAATCATAGATGCAGTGCACCAAATATCATCAGAACAATGTTTAGCTGCAATTTATCAAGTGAGTGCTAGATGTAATGCTTGCATTGGTGCAAGAGGACAACATTTTGAGCAATATTTACATTAAAAAAAACATAAATATAAATGTAAATAAATAAGTATAGAAATGAAAACTTGTTTTGTTTCTTTTTTTTTTGCGATTTTCTCTAAAAATAAGCAAAAACGAGCATATCTCTAAAGGACTTTTTGTCTTAGTTTTTCGGTTCCCTATAAGTTCCTGAAGTTCTGCCATTCAAATTCGGGACACCCTGTACAAACTATTGGTTAATAAAATATTTTGTCATGTAGTATTAACCGTTTGTTGTAATTTTTATTATTTATTTAGAGACAAACTGATGATGTGATAGGTTATAAATTCACACATTTCAATTGCATATATATAGAAGTGCCAGTTTGAAGAGTTTTTCAGTTGTCAGTTATATTATGTTGAAAGTATTGTGTATGAAAACAATGCAGTAAATTCCTCCATTGATTAATATTCAAAACATCAAATTTTCCTCTTTTTTTCCTTTTTTAAAATTTTTAAAATTAATATCAGATTTTCATTAACAACAGAAAGTTGAATTTTTATTATTATTTATTTATAGAATACATTTTTTTTTCTCCTTATATTGTAAATAAAAAAAAGAGGAAAAAAAAATATCCTGATTAATGAATTATTGTACCATTGTGAAATACTTTATAAAAATATTATATTATGCCATTCTCAATTGTAAAAGCAAAAGCATAGAAAATAAAAAAATTTTCTATTCTATTTCTTGGGAGGGGGGTTGCTCCGTGGGTAAGGCACTTAGATCCGGGGTCCGTTTCGAGTCCGGCTGAGGGTAGAGATATAAGCTTATTTATTTTTATTTCAACCGTGGATTGATTTCTTGGCCAGGATACCCTCCTAGTCCTTATAAAGTGGGTACCCTTAAATTAGGGAGAAACATCGTGGTTGAGCTTGATTTCTGACCACATCTACCTCCTTGTAAAACCTTTTGTCATAAAACGATACATCCTTAAGGACTTGACCCAAGGTACTTCATAACAGTACAAGTTAAAAAAATATATACAATTGATTGTAGTTAATATGGCAGGTTCCAGAAATACAATGCAATATTTTAAACACCAAAAACTAGTCTTAATGGAGAAATTAAGTATAAAGTAAATGGGAAAATTATTTAATTACTTTTTTACTTGGATTTAATCCAAATAAAAGTGACCGAATTTTTTTAATTCTTCTAAAGACGAGCAATTAAAACAGATTATTAATAAATTTTCAATCGATCACTTCTCTCTATATGTGGTACACTTTTAAATAAAAGTTTATATTCCATTAAAAAGAAAAAAAACATACCTATTTTTAATAATAGAGAAGACAGTTAACATGAAGATGATGACCGCCAAAATATGCAAGATAATCATTATCACCATCTCACTCGATTCGAAATAGCGATAGTTGAACAGTTGAATGAGGACTACCGTTCCGTAGAGTGTCGTTCCAAGAATTGAATAAATTAACTGCTGCAAAATCGTGTATCTATTATTTTTAAAAATCATATTCAGTTAAACATGTTATGTATTACGATCGACTTAAGTTGATATCAGAAATATGCTAAAAGTTCTCCTTTATTGAAAGGAGTTTTCCATACTTGAACCTTTGATGTAGGAATCAACAAAAAACAGAATATGAATCAAAATTGAATGAATGAAGACTACAGTTTTGCTTGCCAGAAATGTCATAATATCTGTTTGATCAATGATGGTAAAATTTTCTGATGCGACTTAAAAGGAAGGGTAACTTCCTCAGAAATCGCAGTAGCCTCTGGAAATGGACGGTATGTAATTGTATTAAAATAAATGCTCACAACTTTGGGGAAACCTTTAATAGAAAATATCTAAACCAATCATAAAATTGTAAATCACTCACCCAGGTGCTGAGGCAGCCGCTCCTATATCGCCGTGGGGCCCCTAAGAGAATCGCCGGTGGCTGAATTGTTCCTGTATGCTGATATAATTGGTTGAGAAATCCTAAGCTTAGGAAGGTTGAGAAAAACTTAGGAAGGCTAATTTTAGCCTTGGGCGGTAACAGACAAAGGAATACCATAGGGCCTTGGGCATAGAAGGTAAGTCTGGTTCGCTCAGCTTCAAAGATAGACAGAGAATAACGAATAAACAAGGGGGATTAGACCGGATAAATGGCCAGTATAAATTTTGCGGGAGGTAATCAACTGCCCTCTGGGTAGTCATTGTAAAACTAAAGGGCTAGTTAACCCAAGAAATTCGATAGAGGGCGGCAATGTACAATATATTTATTTTCCACTTTTTCCTTTTTCACAAGAGCGCCGATTGGCGCGAACATAGCGCCCACCAAAATTGGGATGTTGCCCAATTTTATTACAAAAACTTATACAATGAAAATGGTGGGCCGGTTTCAACAAATTTATACAATGCAAAAAGGGAAGGAAAATAAAATTCAATTTGAGTAGATAAGATAAATAGGATAGCCTCACTGGGCGAACAATTACATTACATAAATAAAATAAAATAGCACGACTGGGTAAACAATTATACAAAATAAAGAACATAAAATAGCACAACTGTTGAACACTTATACAATGTAAAAGGAAGTCATTCCGGAATCGGAATAAGCTTGTTCACGGGTCTAGTGAGAGTGCCGGTAGAATTTCTCAAGGGTGGCCACTCGTGCAGCAGCATCAGGCTTGATCTCGGAAATAAGAGCTAAAGGCCGGGTGAGTGGGGAGCTGTTCATTCCCTTGCTCTCAACAACGTCGCCCTGTTTCAGCGGCTTGGAATTTGGGGTCCACTTATAAACGTTGTGAATTATAATTTAGACCGGCGTTGTTAAGTATGCCGCTCACTCTGAGGACCCCCAGGCTATCGAGGAAAGGAGTACGGCTGCAGAGCGGCTTTGCCGGCTTATCGGCACGGATATTAAGAAGAGGCCCAGAAGAATGTTTAAAGGTAAGGTCAGGTTCATTTGAGATGAGCGCAATGGGATTAGACTTAAGATCCGGTACTGGCTTGGTTCTTAAGTCGGTGTCACGATAAGGAGGAGGTCAATGTTCCTGGCAATTGGTCAAAGAGGAGGGATCTTGAGCCCATAAAAAGAAATTGTTGGTTTGCGCCTAATGAGTAGGGGTAACAACCCTGGAGTCTATATTGGCATGATTAGCGACAGAAGAAGCATTAGCAAACCCTACTGGGGAGAATTTGTCAAACATTGAAATTTTAGATTGTACAGACCCTTTGATATCTACAACTGGTGGTTTTAAGAAAGTAGGTTTAATAGGATTCGATACAGGAATTTTACTTATTACACAATCTTGGTTGCTTTGTAGACCTACTGGTTCCTCATTATCTTTAATTTTAACAGTAAGGAACTTTTGACAATATAGATTGGCTAAAGAATAGGGACTCTTTGAGGATGAGATGCAGCTATCCTATTCTGTTCGGGAAACAAAAGACTTTCCATCAGATGAATAACTGACATTTGTATCAGCACCACCTATTTTATCGATGTGATTAAATTTTGAAACTTGATTTCAGTTAAATAAATCATCTAGATTATCAATTTGTATTTCCTGGGGAACGTTATCATTATTTAATCTGTGACTACATGTATTAGTCCTAATAAAAGGGTCAATGTTTTCTGGAATGTCAGAAACATTTGAGTCTTTGTGGTCTGTACTCACGGGTTGTTCAAATAGGATATTCTCAATATTCTTCTCTCCGAAGAATCACGAAAATCTTGGGAAATTTGGCAAACAGAAATTAACGAATTTCGCAATTTCCGATCAAGTCCCATTAAATACCCACGCTAGCCCACTGAATATGTCAAAATAATCATATTCTGCCAAAACCTACACATTTAGCGTGCTCACCCTCCATCACACAGTGGGGCCATTCTTGAATCTAGCGGGACAAAAATCTGAAAGCGATCGTATGGATGATTTAATATTTTTTTCTCATCCAGAACAACTTGAAATGATTAAAACAAGGTTATTGAAAGGTTGATAAAACTTTTAAAATTTTATTTGTGACTTGTTGTTTTATCAGGAAAAAAAAAACTTCACAAAACCATTTATTGATTTATCGATGATTATATATATTGAATTTAAAACAAATGAATATACCTACTTTATGATAATAATGCCAATATTATGACTGGAAAAACACCTCTGTGACAACTAACTATTTCTCTGAAATTTTGTTCAGTAATAAATAAATATAATTATATAAATATATTATAAATTATAATATATTATAAATAATATATAGGACAATGTGTTATCAAACAATAAGCTTTAACACTTTAATACTTAATTTCTATCTTAAAACGAGCAGAACTCAAACACATTATATTGTTTTAAACTGAAAAGAAAATTTTAGTCTATAATGATTTGTCATCTTAGATTGAGATTATCACTATCATCACTATCTTGTCCGCTAAGTAAGGGTACCATATTCGTATCTGCGTCTGATATTACAAGCAAATTGAGAAGACTATTACCGAAAGTCGTATTTTTCTCTGGTAGTGGTCTGTATGAGCTAATTAAAGGATTCGACGAAATAAACAATTTATTCAGAATATCAGTGTTGGTTACTGTGCGAGACATTTGCCAAGGAAAATGTTCCCTGTATCTTTTTATCTCTTTGTGTTGCCTTATTTGGACACCCTCTGTGAGTTGCCCAATTGGAAATTCTTGAATTATATAATCGACCAGATATATTTACTCTTCCTCGGAATTATTAAAACTGAAACCTCCAGCCCGTAACGCTTCGGCCAATTCCAATCGCGCAACTGAGAGTACTCCGCCTAAAACACAATTTTTGGTGCTACTAATAAACGGGCAGTAAAATGCAATATATTCACTAAAATTAAATGTCCCCAGACACACAGAACCATAATTTAAGATCTACGTTCACCTAAGTAAAAAGTTTCAGATTAAAACATGAATATGTTTTTCTACTTGTGGACTTTTTAATTGGCCTACCGACTAAATATCTAAAATGCCGTAAAATTAAAAATAAAATTTACTAATACTAACTAGTTTGAATGCGATTCATCGGTAAATGTGAAAAAATAAGAAAACTTATTACGATGTTCACTGTCGAGGGCTTGAAAGAATAGTTACTTAATTCTTAAATCGTACAGGATTAAGGTAATATTAGTTAGTTATTTATTAAATTGCTTTAATGACATTGCCTCAGCCTGATTCACTTCGTTTCACGTATTCCAACATTTAGCCTGTTAGATCAACCCCTTTCTGCATCAAAAAATCAAACTTCATTTTTGGACTTTTGTCCCGCTAAATTCACGAATGGCCCCTCTGTGCAGCGTATGCTCTTTCCCCTGTGGCGAGGACGTTTACCTTCTAAATACTCTTAACAAAGCCCTGAAGTAAAAAATTATTGCATGTTTATAAATAAAAAAACTCTACATGTTTTTGGCATGTGTTTTTGAAAAAAAAAAAAGCAGCTGCCTAAAATTAACTTTTCTGAATATCTACATCAACTGAAAACCAAGCAAGAACTAAAATGTTAAGAAATGAACATCATTTCCTATTTTCCATCCTGGTTTGAATCATTATAGTTAGTCTAATCAGTATCAAGATTTTTATCTTGGTTGTTGAAGGTGCTGTTTAAAAATGCATATTTATCATGTTTCTATGATTTTTAAAAATAATTGGATCAATCAAGGCTATATGCTATTTTCTAAATTCATCATAAAATGCTATTCTTACCAGTTGATACGGAGTGTTATTACCCATTAACTTGTCAAAGACGATGCCACCAGCTGTCAACGAGAAAGCCGATGAAGTATGGTTAAATAACAATTTTTCCTTTTGAATCATCATCCCAGTAGGGAAACTGCCAACTCCCCAAAGAATCATTATGATAAATGATATCACCTAAAAATATAAAAATTATTTTTATATAAAGAACTATTTTTCATTAATTAAATCTACACTTAAACAGGCAATGGTATTGTTTAACCCCAAACCTACCATGACGGGCCATTGCCAACCTACCATTGGACTTTTTTTTGGAAACAACGTTTCCATCACATTGCTTTTTGACTGTACTACTTTTATTAAAAAATATATGAAACGTGTTTTTTCAATGTCCACTCCTCTATTATTATTGCTTTTTAACGAGATGTGGTAGCAATTTGTATACATGAAATGTCGGTAGGTTTAGTGTTAAATATTTTAAATGTTTTTAATCAAGATGTTAAAAAACAAAAATTTTTCGTATACCATAAAGTGGAATTGCTGAAGCCAAACTGAAAAAAAACTGCTTTAATTTGTACCAAGATCTCTGTTCATAAAAAAATTTGTTTCTTCGTTCAGCGAGGAATTGAGGGATTGGATAAGGTTCTCGTTCTTCTTCCTGTTTCCACTATTCTTCGTTTTATTTATTTTATTTTATTTTTTTTTTTTTATTTATTTTTTTTTTTTTTTTTTTTTTGTTTGCTGTGTGATAAAAATACGAATATTAGTGAGCCTATAACCTCCAACTTCACCTCTTCGCAAACTGCAGTCACCCACTTATATTCAGTAATTGTTATTAATAATTAAACAACCCTTTTAGATTAATAGATTGGCCAAGAATACAGGTAAACTAATAAACTAAAAGCATGTGCTAGTTGACCGTATATAAATCGGTCTAGTTGACAATTCTCTAACGCAAGTAATTTATTATGCAGATGTTTTGACTTTCTTTGCTAGCTTTTTCGGGACTAAAATTTATTCATTCATTGCCCAGAAGGCTTGAAACTAAATCGAAACCTCGACCGAATAAACTACTTGCGCTTGTGAACACGGTATTTTCATCTTACTACAGCTTCTGCCATCGTATTTCCTGAAAGAATATGTCGATATTTAAAAGCAGAATTTTTATAATATCGGAAAGAAATAGAAATGAGAACAAAATAATTAAAGAAACTTGGTTGGATTAAAAAACATTATTAGTTTATAGCTTTTAACCCTGTAAAGAGGCTACTTGAATCTGATTTTAGTAATTCATAATATGGATATAAAATTCTGGTTAAAAAAAAAAAAAAAATGAAAAATCAGAAATGTTCTAGCATATAAGCGGAAATGAATATTTAAGGCCATCCCTAGGTATTTACCGAGTAACATTAAATTATAGTAATACTAAAGATAAGTGGGTTTTTTTTTTTTTTTTTTTAAAGTGTTTTCCTTCCAGCAGTAACTCTGTTGGAAGGGGTTTTATTTATTTTTTCTGTACACACCATACTTGTATAAAGTATACAATGTACATGTAATTATTATTTGTGATTTGATTAGAATTTTACATGTGTTGAAAGGTTAATGTAAAAAATAAACAAGAAAAATAAAATAAAATAAAGAACAAGAAGTTGTATAACATAAATAATAAGTCAAAATTCAATAAAATCAAGCAACAAAGTTATGTAGAGAAAAGTTTATGAATATTTAGTGGTTTAAAGATATTTCATATTTATATCCTCTATTTTAAGGATTGAATTTTTAAGAAATATATTGAAATTTTTAAATAAATTGTTAATCAAACATTGACCATCCATCGGCCAATGTCCTAGTTTCTGTACTGTTTTTGTCTGTAGTATAGTTCTGTAGTCAGTGAGCAGTCTGCATTCATATATGAGGTGGTGTATATTTTGTTCTTGAGTGAAATCACAAGGACATAGGAAAGAATCTCTTATTTTAAATCGATAGAAATAACTATTTACTGCCGCATGTCCTGTGATTCTTTGTGTAATGCAAAAGTTAGTCCATGAGTTTGATTTAATGTAGGTCCGTAAGTCTGGAATTAAGTTATGTAGATGTCTTCCATTGTGTGTTGTGTTCCAACGTGTCTGCCACTGGTCTACTGCTTGTGTTTTTAGCATGTGTTTTAAGTGTTCTTGAGATATCAGACAGTATGATATCGGAAGGGAACGATCCTTTGAAGCCCCTTTCGCAGCCTTGTCAGCTAATTCGTTTTCAGATAAAGATAAGTGGATGTTGACATTTGTATTTTAAAAAAATAATAAAATAAATTAAGCAGTTGATTAAAAAAATAGATATTAAGTAATTCTACAAATATGACTGTGAAGCAGGCAACAAAAGAAGTATAAATACATGAAGACAATAAGAAGGGCAGAGAGGAGAAGGAATTTTGAGAAAGAGCAACAACGGTCAAATTACCGTAACCGTTAAAATTTAAATTTAAAAAAAAAGAGAAAGAAAAAAATTAAATAATACTTCCTATACATCTGTTAAAAAAAAGAAAAGAAAAGAAAAAAAAAATCTTCTGAATATTCCGTGCGATCAAATATTATAAGAAATCAAGTATGCATATAAATCACCATTGTGCTAATTCGCTGGTATCGATTTAACTGAATTACTGCCAAACCACTAGATGGTGATTAGTTGTAATAGGAAAGAGCTGAACGATCCTAGAGAAGGAGCATCTCTGATTTTATAATGAAGAGGGGCAGGGATGCAGAGGGCAGTGGAATTGGCAAGAATAGAATGTTCAAATGATTTTCTATGGAAAGGAGTACAAAGGTCAGAGGGATGAGATCTTGAATTTCGGAACATTTTAGAAACTCAGCCAAAGATATTTATCAAGCCTAGATTTTCATTACTTTGCACCATTCTTGTCATACCGATATCGCATATTTGTAATAAATATGGCTTAGTTCTGAGGTCTGGACCAACGTTTGACTTGCCGGGAAAGATTTCACTGATTGAACCTTTTCTCTTTTCTTTTTTTCATTTTGGGCATAGCCATATTTTTTTTCGACAATTTTATTACCTCTATATCGTTTTATTGGAGTCTGCAGCATTTTCTGTAGACTAAACCTGACAATAGTTGGCATCGTAAATGATCTTAAAATCTGTGATATTGAAAATTCCTTAATTAGCCATTGATATCAATTTTTAAAAAATACTGTAACCAAATAGGTGATGTTTCATTGCTTTAAGCAGAGTACAACACTGCTAGTACCAGGCTCCTATTGCTTGTCCAGTTCGTAATGAACTTTTCAGGAATCAGTTAAAATAGAAAATTATTATGTTTGTGAAGCTGAGAGTTTAATGATTTATTATACTTTAAAATATAACTGGTTACGGTTTGGTAAATTACCGAATATCAAAACAAAATTCAAAATTAGAAAATATTTACCCTTGTTTATTGTGTGTTTCTACCCTGAGGATATAGGAATTAAAAGTCAAAGCAAACCGAACCGATGAGCGCCCACTGAGCTGCAGAAACTAGCTCCTCTGCATCCAACATTGCACTAACTCTTTTGTTAATTAAAGCTCTACTTCACAAAAAACATTTAATATTGCTCTTACCGCTTCTAAAAATGTAAAAGAAAACGTAGTATCATTAAGCATTTTATCCTTGAAACGCAATGCTCTTGCACGAACTCTGGTCCATAGGTTAAATACGTTATCCATGGCTTATCCAAACAACTAAAATATCTGGCCAATTTGATAGCAATTAACCGTTAGTACTATTGCTCACATGTTAATTGTGAAAAATGTTTTTAAAATGTTGTTGGAATTGTTTTGCATATATTTACGAGTAGTATATATCATTAATTATTATGTTAATCTATAACAATTGATGATTTTGGGCTGTTTTGTTCAGCATTTATAACGAAACTCTTTTTCTTATCTTTTTACAATTACGGTGGATAAATATAATGAAACTACAACAAATTTTAGCAAAGCTTGGGAGTTTGTCAAACATTTTACCTCTAATAATAAGTACAATCATTGGCGCGGTAAGGGAGGATAAAGGTACAGAATAAGGAAAAATGAGGAGTTAAGAGAACTGTACCAATGCAAAATTTGGTAAACGGAATAAAGAGAAGGAGGCTGAGATGGTTAGGGTACGATGTTAGGATGGAGGAAACAAGATTCCTAAGAACATTTTGGGAGGGAAACCATTAAGGTGCAAGGAAAGGGGAAGGACGGAGAAAAATGTGGTTGGAAGGTGTAGAGGAGCCTGGATATAAGAAGATGGAGATGGGTTGCTTTGGTGAGAGATGAGTGGAAACGAGTGGTTGAGGAGGCCAAGGTCTTTCGGGGACCGTAGTGCCACTAATGAAGAACAGGATGTATCCTACCCCTATTGAGTTGAAAGCCCCCCTATTAGTTGTAAGAGGAGCTAGAAGAAAGAGGGACCCTTGCCAGGGCCTATGAAGACGCAGCAGAATTGTGTCCATTCTCATTAAGGGCTCACCCAATCAATATTGACATACAAGGAGAGGAAGTTCGACCAGGTGAGGAGGTAACCTTCTTAGTTAGATTCAGGAAAAAAATTGATCCTACACCTGAAGTACCTACCTACGGTTCGGGCGAACCTATCATTGAACGGACTAAGCAGAATAAGGGGTGCCATCTGGGGCCTCAGATAACCGGCAACATTGATCACTTACAAAGGCGTGATCTTGTTTATACTGAGGTACGCATCCCATACATGATACAGCAGCCTCGCACAACAGCGGAAGAGAAATTTGTTCACAGTACCGTGACTGGCTCTGTTACGGGTCACGAAAGCCTATAGGACGGCGCACAGTGGGGCAAAACGGCTAAAGAGCGGAAAAAACTCTTTTACTCGAGAATGGTTAGTCCTACCGAGATGCAAATAGTCTCATTCCATTCAGTATGTAGACCATAATACCTGTGGTCTTTGTTTACAACTAATTCATAACTAACTTGAGTTATTTAGGCAGTTAAAGAAGGATTTCGGAAAAATATTCTAGAAGTATTTCCGGTAATACTGGAATCGTATCCCCGCTCTACAAAATCAATGTTTACACTTAATTCAGTGATGGTACATTTTTGTATTCGTTCTTTGCGGCTTTTTTTATTGGAATAGTAGTTTTGGTAGTTCTTCAACTCTGGAATTCCAGGATATAGCCTAGGTGAAGAATATGTTCCATAAATTTTATTCTAGCAAGAAGAGGAAAAATTTCCAACTAAACAGTTTCTTCTTTGCAAAACAACTCTTGATATGCAAACTGATCCATATTAAAGTAAACCAATATTAATTTTTTTTTGTAATGAGGAAAAAATACTTACTAATTGTACTACTCCTTGAAGTTATCAAAGCATCCGATACCAAAGAATACTTCCCGCAAATAGAAACTAAAGTTTATAATGATCCGTCACTAGAAACTACCCCACATACATCGGAATGTTTTGTTTTAACAGTCTCTAGAATGAGAATATCCATGTTCATACTCTTTGAGAAGAAATCATACTGTTAACTTAATAATTGATAAACAAACATGGAGACCACGAACGTACTAATCCCCAACTTTGTAAACAATCCTTGCTTTTATGTACAGCTGTCATCAAATAGCAATGAAATTTGTATGAATATTAATTAGTAGTATAAGCTTCATGAAAATGGTAATTTTTTACCGGAGCTCAGCGGAGCTTTTATTGTAGGACCACACATGTCCAAAAACTCTGGTTAGTTTTTCTCTCTCGCTCTAGTATATTTTTTGATAATATATTTCATACATTGGACCAATCTAATATTTTCCCACTATTCTTTAGTGTTCGGAATACAACTCTGTCAAGTATCATAGGTTTATCTACAAAAATAAATCCACAGTGGCCCAAATTGTAGCTCAATAGAAATAGGCCACTTTGGGGTGGAGTAATATTGTCCAACTTTAGAAGGCCTCAGAGTCGCAAATAAAACTGAAATTGAAAAAACAAACTGGAAATTTTTGCAACAACTAATAATGAATACAATAGCCCATCAAACATGACAAAAATAAGAAAGTCATTTTTAGGGTTTTTTTGCCCCACTGTGAGCGTCGCATGAGGCAGTACAGGTGCTGCCTGGAGCGATGCCCCTGGACCTCGTCCACAGGGAGGACAGAAGTAAGTACAAAAGTTTTTTCCCACCGACCAAACAAGATTGAAAGAGAGATGGGTCCTCCCGGACTACCGGGTCTCACACGAAGGGTTCCGGGGAAAGCTCAATGAACAAGTAAAGGATATCGACCTCCGATGCCCGACTTTTGGAGCCCCAGAAACGACCAAACACGTGGTGTTGTCCCTCACTACAATGGAAGGACACTGCGCCAGTTTGTCGAGGAAAACCTGAATATCCACCCACATTGAAGCGGACTTCCCCCGTCTGATTGAAGAAGAGAATTATCCCCACTTCGGGAAATTCATCTACCGGTGGATGGAGGTATTGGATCCCACGCACTTTAACTTAGGAAGGCTACCCCCTCCCCTCCGCTGTTGACGAGCTACCATCAAAGGAGAAAGAGGACCAGCGAGCCAGAGGATTGGAGTAGGACCGAGATGGATGCAGTGAACCTGGAGGACTGGACCTGGCAAACCAGCTGGATGCAGTCTTCACGAGAGCAGGGAAAAGTGGACCGGATGGATACAGCGGACCAGGAGGATTGGAACAGGCAGGCCGTCCGAAAGGAGAAAAGGCCGCAACATAGGATTGTTCCCATAAATAAATATGGCCTAACCTATTTTTGTAGATTAACACAATTTGTAAATAAAGAATTTTATTGGCAGCAGTGGCATACATAAAACCCATGTGGTGAACCCATTGTTGCCAAAAAAAACCTTGTAAAGGCGAGGTAAAAAAAAAAAAATTAAAAAAAAAAGATACTGGCTACTTAACATTTTAGGAGGTGCGGTAGCTCAAGGGGTAAGGCACTTGACTACCAAGCTCCCGGGTCCGACTCAAGGCAGAAAATTTATTTTTTAATATTTGTGTTGTAGCTCAACTTCGAGGTCGGGAGAGCCACTTGGGGCACACCTAGCCTCTACAAAGTGGGTACTCTTAATTGGGGAAAAACCTGGAGGTTGAGCGTGATTTAGGCCAAATCTCATCCTTTCACAATCGCTGGCCTAATAACTGTACATCCTTACCTAAGCTCTGAACCCAAGACCCTTCATGAGTTGTTAGTGGTACAGGTTTTATTTATATATTTTTTTACTTACATCTTGTGTACTAAACTAAGTGGACCGGGCTGCTTCAAGGTATTTCTCTGTCACCTACTTCCTTCATGGACCCCATGGACCCATCCTCACTCCAGACAGCTCGTGGTCTTCTTCAGTATCCACTACCTCCATCCAAAAACCATTTCTTATTTTTTGGATTTGCTCAATATACCCACCCATTCCCTCCTTTTCTCCTCTAACTTGTGAATTCCTCCTTTGTTCGAAAACTTAATATATCCTTTGTTGCCCTGCCTACAAATACCTCTCTTTCCTATCCCATTAGACAGGTAGGATGGTACTGATCGTTACTGTCACCTTAAAAGTGTAACAGTTTTGAACTTAAACTAAATAATAATTGTTAACATTGTCTGCTATTTGGCTCAGACAATCAGGTAATTACATAAAATTGGGCTTCGAGGAAATGATTCATAGGCGAGCGATTTCAAGATTAAACTAAACCTACTAAGACTTTTAATTTACTTTTCCCAACATTCTTACCATTAAAAAATTAATGCAGCCAAAAACCTTATCCAGCAAGGCTTTTTCCATTCCCATTCTCCAATACCTAGAGAAAGAGCAGGGATTAAGGTGGAAAACATTTGATTGGAGAACGAGTAGAATGTAATTTTTATGTTTGGAGATGATAATGGGGCTTAAGGCCTAGGTGTAGATTAGGGAAGCTTGAACTTAGATATATGGATATTTGGATCTTGCTTAAATGGACAGGAATATAGGGTAGGGATATATATAGAAAGAGATATAGTGGTGTCCAAATTTATGAAGAGTACTGGATGAGGAAGGAGGAATTGTCGAGTGATTATTTTAATTATTTTGAAGTTTATGGATAATTTTTAGGGGGAAACTATTAAAAAGGACTATTTGCTTTATGTGTTTAATGTTAGTTGTGAGGAATTGGGAATCAGAAAGGGGAAGGTGGACAAGGTTTTGGCTGTTATTTTATTTTTTGTTTTCTTACGGTAAGAAAGTTGTGAATTGTAATTCGACCGATTCCTAGGAATAAATAATCTTTTATTCAGTTGGAACAATAATAATAATTGTAGTAAAAATAATAAAATAGATAAAATAAACATGTTTTTTTATATATAAATATATATATATATATATTTATAACCAAGTCTGACGTTAGTTCTCATTTGTAGACAGGAACGCCACCCCTTGAGACTCGCACTACATATGGCCGTTCATCAGGATTGTTTCTAAAGAGATGAAACAAATTAGTAACTAATACATAAGTTTTTGCTCTAAAAACTAGATATCGACAAACTAAACAATTTTTTAAATTTAAATAAGGGTATTATCACATTCATATTTAATTAAGTTAAACTCTCTAGCAAGTAAGGGTCATTTACATGTCGCTGTATTGAATATAGTTAGGTAGAGGTGAGAGGCCCAGGTTCTAATTTTACGAATAACTTAGGATGGTTGAACAATGTGGTGACAGTAATAAGGAAAGTACCTAGTAGTGTTGTGAGCAAAAGGAGTGAGGTTTGGAGAGGACTGATAGTGAGAAAAGAAGAAATTGACAGGATCGAAACACCTTTGTGTAAAGGAAAGAAATGATTCAAGAAATGTGATGGAAGGAAATGATTCAAGAAATGTGATGGAAGGAAATGATCGTAGAAAAGAAATGATTCAGATTTTAAAAAGAATATTTGACGGATGATTATCTATTTATGACGAGTCTCCAAAAAAGGCTTGGTTATGTCTTAGGACAATGAATGATGTCCTCAAAAACTCTTTAATTTCTTTAGTCGTCTTAGGAACTGGGGACGGCTTGCACTTTAGTATTTTTGGAAGAATGTTAATTTAGAATGGATGAAAGGTTGGAATTTATAAACTAAACAATCATATTTACGAAAGACTAGATATAAAATGAGAAAGGGCTTGAATAAAAGAAATGGGTTCGAGATCATGTTGGAAAACTGTGTCAAGGACTCAAATCAGCAGCAAGGTATAGCTTTTTCAATAAAACATCGAACAGAAATATTATAGGAGATCGAAATGAAGTCATGAGCTTCAAAAAGGGGCACTGGGTGTTTGGGTAAGATCAGATTTCGGTTTGAGGAACCGACTTTGTGGAAATGAATCCAAGCATCCAAATGGTGAGTAGAGATCAGGGAACAATTTGAGGACCATGAAAACTATTTAGAAGAAAAGTATAGAGGCTTGTCTCAAAAGTTTGAAAGAAGGTGGTGGTAGAAGACGGCATCGGACGGGGCAGCACAACTATTATTGTACATCAGGTGCCATGAAACACAGGCTATTATGATTCACTAAACAAATTTCGATGTTATTCAATAAATAATCACAGTTAGAGTTTTTTTTTTAATTTAATATATTATTGCAAATTTTTTTTTTCAGTGAATTGTTTTAATTTAAAAAAAAATAATTTATTGATTTATTCTACAAAATAAATATATTTATATATGCAAAGGATCTATTTATGAATCATCTCAACAATATGTGGTGGACACTCTTCAAAGTGAATGAAAAAAAAAAGTAAAAACAAGTTTCGCCTAATTTTTTACTGCATATCACATCAAATTAAAAAAAAAAAAAAAAAAAAAACTATTCTTGAAATTTTAGTGAGGTTTCAACACTTCAGAATCCTGAAAACATTTTTTTCTATTTATTTATTGATATTTACTGCTGTAAACAATATATATGAGACCGGCAAAACCCGAAATTACTGAAAACTAGAATTCTCTAGATAGAACTAGATTTAGCAAAGCTCGGTCATAATAGCTATGATTAAGTAGTTGGTAGCAAGGATTAACTTATTAAAATTGGTTAGACCAATGGCGTCTAGCTAAAGCCTAAAAAATATAATTTAAAAAAAAGTTGGTGATAACTTGAATTATTGAACAAACATGGTTAATTTTAGTATTGGCTAGTTAATAACAGTTTTAAAGAAAGAGCTTTGTAAAATCTAGTTCTATCTAGAAAAATGTAGTTTTGACTAATTTCGGGTTTTACCGGTAACATATACATCAAGTAGATATGAGGAAATAAAATTGCAATGACATGGTAATAATTTGTAAAGAACCTACTCTTTAGTAGTACTTCAATAAAATCTATATTAGAAGGTCCCTAGGCCAACTTTTTTTCAGACGCCTCACAAGATTATCAGGAATCTAGAAGCAACCGGACTGGGTTGGGGTGGGTATAAAGCTTATCGTGAAAGGATCTGTTCCTACTTAACAACATATCTGACATTTAGATCATTGTAGACAAATTTATTTGTGACATAATAAAGAGCATTAAGGATTTTAGGAAGGGTTTTTGGTTTGTAAAGATTGAATACCGGAAAAATTGGGAAGCTGCAAAGCTTGACTCCGTATGTCCAAATAGTCTAATTATTGATATGTAAATGAGTCTTTTGTAATTAATAATAAGTTTTAATAGTTTGTCTAGTAAATTTGGGATGAGTCAAAACTACTAGTAGTTTCTTGTAATTTAAGCGTTGGATATTTTAGGAATATGGAATTCCAGGTAAAACGTTTGTCCATATACAGAGTGTACCGAATTTAAATGGCAAAACTTCAGGAACGTATAGGGGACCGAAAAACTAAGACAAAAAGTCCTTTAGAGATTTGCTCGTTTTTGCTTAGTTTTAGAGAAAATCGCAAAAAAAAACAAACAAAACAAAAATGTTACAGGTAGCGATTATCACCTTTCAAAGTTCGTCAGGCCAGGCAGTGAGATATGTAAACACTTAATGTTATCCTTTACATTCTTTTATTTGTTTACATTTTGGCTTCCTTCTAGGATTATAATTCCTAAATCAGTCTTCAGTCAGTTACTCAGATATTTTTGTGTGAATAGCATCAGCCACAATGCCGCATACATATTCTAATGTTGAATATGCTGATATGATTTTTGTGTATGGTTTCTGTAACGGTAATGCTTTAGAAGCGGTGCGGGAGTATTTTCGTTAACTTTTAATAGACTACGAGAGACTGGGTCATTCTTAATACGTAATGAAGGCGACCAATTCCAGGCAGCAATAAGAGCAGATTATCGGAGAAGAAACTGTGTCCAACGCCACTTCGATAACAATCCTGAGACTAGCATCCGAAGAGCATCTGCTACATTAGCAATATCGCGGCAAGCAATATGGGGAACTTTGAAAAGTGATAATCGCTACCCAAAAAGTTCAGAATTTATTACCTCAAGATTATGCCAAGAGATTGAATTTTAGTAACTGGTTTCTCGACAAAATTCGCGATGATAATTTATTTCCATTAAAAATTATATGGACCGATGAAGAAACCTTTACAAGAGGAGGAATTGTTAATCAAAGAAATTATCATGTATAGGCTCTTGAAATTCCCAGAGCTATTAGAGAGAATAGGTTTCAGCATGAATTCGCTATTAACGTTTTGCTTGGAATTTGGAACGGATTACTGGTGAGACCATATTTTTTACCTGGAAGATTGAATGGTATCACATTTACACATTTTTTGGAGAACGACTTTTCTAATTATTTAGATGACATTCCCTTACAGCAGTGGATTGAAATGTGGTTCCAACTCGATGGATGTCCAGCTCCTTATAGCAGAGTTGCTCGAGCTTGGCTGGATATAAATTATCCACAACGATGGATTGGACGTGGAGGAGTAGTACCTTGGCCACCCAGATTACCTGATATGACACCCATGGATTTTTCGAATGGGGAACCTTGAAGCAGAAAGTTTATTCGGTGTCAATCAACTCAAGAGAGCAATTAAGAGACCGAATCATAGATGCAGTGCACCAAATATCATCAGAACAATGTTTAGCTGCAATTTATCAAGTGAGTGCTAGATGTAATGCTTGCATTGGTGCAAGAGGACAACATTTTGAGCAATATTTACATTAAAAAGAACATAACATAAATATAAATGTAAATAAATAAGTATAAAAATGAAAACTTGTTTTGTTTCTTTTTTTGCGATTTTCTCTAAAACTAAGCAAAAACGAGCAAATCTCTAAAGGACTTTTTGTCTTAGTTTTTCGGTCCCCTATAAGTTCCTGAAGTTTTGCCATTTAAATTCGGGACACCCTGTAGAGTCCTAGGTAGCGGGTATCTTTAACATGAATCAGTAGAACATTATTGAAAGACACTGCAGGACGTATGTTTAAAACGTTGTGTAAAGGTTATCTGATTTAGTATCGTGTCTAATGTTTTAATTTTGTATTTGTATGTGCAAGGCATAATCAGTAATTAATTGCGTTCCTTTTGATGGATTAAATATCATTTCCTATAAAAACTTTCAGTATACCTTCCAATGAAAATTGGAAATTCAAAACCCTGGATACAGCAAGTAACGCTTACCTGTGATGAAGATATTGACAAATAGAAGAAATGAGGTAGACCAGAAATACAAGTAAGGTTAGTACATGGCACCCGAAGAGAACGACTATCTTGGGTCCAGAATAATCATCTAAATTGAACAATTGCAGGATTGTAACCGTGGCGAAGAGCAGGACTCCACCACAGGTATATATGAGAATCTATCAACAATATTTTTAATAGAATATAATAAAATATTATTTTGTAAACTTTAAATTAATGTTAAGTACTAGAGTAAGGGTGCGCAGTATAATAATATTAGTCACTCCTCAAGTAAAATGGTTCTACTATTAAAATTAAAGCATTTTTCCTGATGTCTTATTGAAATTTTCATAATACATATTAATAGCTCTAATTCCAAAAATATGTATTAAATGGTAAATGGGTCATTCCATCATTTTGTCGGAATTTCGGCATTGTGATTCCATTAGAAAAACAGTCATGTAAAAAAAAAGTTTTTCTGCATAAACATCTTTATAAAAGTCTATTAATATTACTAGCGAAAATTTCCCTCATAGAAAATAGACTATTTGCACATTTATGATCATGAAATGATGGAAACTGATAGCATGTGAGGGATATAGAAAGATTCACAATTCTAATAATAAAATGTTTATAGTACAAAAGGATTATTAATGAGTATGATATCAACTAGTTGATTAAAAGATATTAGTTAACATTAATTAAACATTTAAACATAAAACTTGAAAGAAAAAAATTAAAATTGTAATACATTATTATAAATTTAATCTTTGAAATCGAAAAAGTATTTTTTTATCTTATTTCTCTAACAGTTTTTTCCTATTTTAATCTATTTCCCTCACTTTAGGTCTAATCTATTTCCCTCACTTTAGGTGTGAGAGAAATAGAATTTTGAGTTTGATTTAAGATTAACAACACTATACATACGCATTTAAAAAAAAACAAAAAAAACAAAAACAAATGGAACTCTGAACTGCAAGAGAAACATATACTTCAATGCAGAGAAAACATGAACCACACTTACTTTCTTTGAAAAATCACTATGTGAGGGAAATAGAATTATGAATGACACGATTCGAACACTTGATTTGACAAAAACTTGGAACAAGTAACAAAGGAAATTTGTTGTAATTTAGGTTAGTTACCCTCAGTTTGGCGGGAAGCTTCTGCAATGTTGCCAGCCTGAAATATGATGGAAATTAATCTTGGTTAAGCTTTGGCGGGCTTTTTCAAGAAAAGTGAGGGAAATAGATTGACCCTATGGGACACAGGCATTAGAAGTCATTTTTCTTTTTGTAAGCAATTAGCCTCAGTTGCAATTATTAAATTCAACATATTGCAACTTACCTGAGGTACTAGTAAAAAAATTAGTTTAATAACTGCAAAAATAGAGAACTTAACGGATTCGCTTTTAACGTTACCAACTCAAGTTATGGGACACGTGAGGGAAATAGATTTTGACGATTTGAATTCAAATTTAACCATGAAAACAGATCTATGACCACGGGAAAACTACTTGACGTTTAAGAGGTAAGTACCTTGCACCAACTTGTCACAGTTGGGTTCCAAGAAACCACATTCGCTTCGGGACACAAATTCGTATATAATGGTGGAATGACCCAAATAATATTACATAAAGCATCAAAGATAAAAAAAAGTTATTATTTTGTTATGTTGGTGTAAGAAATATTTGACAGATGTTTTTTGAATGAATTAAATATATGGATATTAATTTTTTTTTTAAACTTGGATATGCAGTGTACAAAAAAAAAAAAAAATTTCGAAATTATTATTATTATTATGGATGCTTTCAGAATTATTATGGTGGACTACTAATTCATTCTGCGTGCCTTAAGTTAAATAATATTTTGCAGCACTTGATACTCGAAGCATTTCTTCTTCTTCTAAGTCACTCATTATAATCACAAATTTTCACTCAGAATAAATTATTTTAACCTCTCATGTTTCAGCTTTAATTGTTACCGCAATTGCTGCTCTTGCCGCTTATACCAGCTCTAGCCTAAACGCACCCTCGGTACTAGTAGTTGTAGTATTTATATACATAGGTAGTTATCTATACATTGTTCTTTTTAAGGCTTTAAATTAATTTTAATACTTATTATTTTTATTAACTTTAATACAGACGTTCTATGAACTAATTAAGAGGTATATACTTCCGTAATGAAATAATGGTATTAAAATTAAAATAGATCTTTGCTAATACAAGACGACTTATTGTTTTTCATCGACATCCTTAACATAACAAACCGTATCAGTTTGTATATTGTGGATAGGTTGTGCATTTTGTTTTATAGTCCACATACCCTTGACATTAACTAATCAGATTCAATTTCTTTTATTTGTTAAGCTTGGTGAAGAAATAGCTAATATTGCTAAGTTAGATAATATCTTTAATAAATATATTAAACTTGAGGTCATTGTAGTTATTTACCAGTTTTGGAGGAGGTTTTTCATTCAACAAATATTCAAGCACCAAACCCCAAAAAACAACTGCAAATGCTGGCGCGGTATGGCTGAAAGTGACATAACCGGGGAAATCTCTCATCCCTGGCGGATATCCATAGGATCCCCAAAGTATGACGATGACGAGGCACAGGACCTGTGGAGTTAATTATATTTTGATTCATAAATAATATTATATGTTTAAAGTCCAAACGTTCAGTTGTTTGATAAATGTTTTTCAATTTGCACCACTTGAAATACAGGAACATATGAAAATTATAGACAACTACTTAGGACACCACTACTTGGACACCAATAGAGGGAATGAAGAATATGGCTATTCCATGTTGGACTGCAGGGAGACGCCCTTGCATTGAACTTCTTCTTATTTCTCATATAGTTAACATATATTTTATATATATATATAATATATATAAATAGCATAAAATATATATATATATATGAGCCGGAGCCGGGTTAAAAATATCATTCGAAAAAACCGAAATAATGACGAATGACAAGGAAAAAAATGGAAAAATCGAGACTAAATATGGAAAATCAAGTTGGTGAATCAATTTAAATACTTGGGGGAACTTGTGAACTACAATGGGGGAGACTTGCAAGCAACGCATAGTAGAGAGGTAAAATTGGATAGATTAAAGTTCTCAGTCAGGAGTTTTTATAATAAAAAAAATCTTTCCATAAAAGCCAAAATTAGACACTATGAAACAGTCATAAAACCTGTGATCCTCTACGGGGTAGAGACTATGGGATTTACCAATATGGAAACCTTGTTAAGGACGGAAAGAAAGATATTGAGAATGATATACGGACCGAGAAAAGTGGGGGAAGAATATCGATTAAAAAAGAACGATGACCTTTACGAACAATTGGAAAACTTAGAATCATCGATGAGGAAAAGGAGATTAAATTTTTTCGGACACATGAAAAGAATGAATAGCAATAGATTAAACAAACAATATTTGATAAAGTGATGAAATTGAAAAATATAAAGGGTTACCCAGAGCAAATGAAAGAGGTAGTTAAAAAATTGGGTATCACGGAGGGAGACTACAAAGATAAGGATAAATTCGGAAAAATGGTTAAAAATATAAAAGTTATTGTAGCGGAGAAGAAGAAGCATGAAAGTAAGAAATGGACGGAGGAGAGAAAGAGGGAAATGGGCGAAAAAATGAAAAGAATTTGGGCAGAGAGGAAGAAAACCTGAAAATGATATACGCGTGGTCCACCGTTGGCCTGTATCGCGATAAATAAATAAATAAATATCGTTGATTTGTTTGTTATATCTATGGAAGATTTTAAAAATTATAATAATTACACCACGATAGTGAACTGTATCTTGGCAATGTTTTTACTATAACTTCATTCCCCTCCCCGGGGATGATTTGACGCTGATGATGATGTGCTTAGAAGCAGCTAAAATAGGCCACGACGAATTTGAAAAGTTGGTGGAAGAGTTAAATGAAGGGGGGGGGGTGCATAACCCAGTGTTAAAGAACTTGTACAATAAAGTAACTTACAAGTAATCAGACAAACTGAACATTGCAAGTTCGAATTCAGGCTGTGCTCAGGCAATTATTGCAAGCCCTCCTATCAAGGGAAGGGAAGTGAAGAAAATAGAGAAAATAAGTATTGAATTCTAAGACAAGTGTACAGTACTACAGTAAAATTACAAAAAACAATTATATATTTCTAATTAGATACGTTATTACTGTATCAGTGAAGTTTTAACGATAAAACGAAAGAAGGGTTTATTTGATCAATGGTTAAATATGTTTACATTAGAGGTTCTATGGCCGAGCAGATTGGGTGAGATACGGACTTATGCCCCAACAAAAGAACAAACAAGATGTTTACATTATGAGAATAAGCGACGTATCTGAAGACCCCCTCTTGCCTGGCGGTGAGTATCTATTTTGTTTGCAGGGATGAATGGTCTTTGGTCTCTATCGTAATAACCAAAGGCCCCTTAATTTCATAATTTCCTAAGTTCAAATATAAACCATCCCAATCCATTTTGTGGGGAATAAATCTACTATATATTTGTCAAATACCACTCATTTAACACGATATTTCAGAAACCACCGAACGGATTGGAATGAAATTCGATATGTAGCTTCCTCTAGGGCCGTAGGTGCTCGCTAAGAAAGGAGTTTTAAAAAATCAGCCTTGATCGCGGGTAATTCGCGAAAAATGCGATTACAATTTTTATTAGGTGAATAATAATAGATTGATTGTCATATGGCATTTGGAGATAAGCTAAGTTAAAAAATAGGTTAGATGTTTAAGCCGCACACTTTGGCCACAAATTAAGTTCCTTACAGTTGTAAACAAACAAAAATATGATCGATGTCGAAACCTTATAATATGGTACTTTCTGTGAACTCATGGTGGCTGCAGAGGTGTACCCTTACAAATTAGAGTTGTTTCGTGACGAGAAGCTATTAAAAGACTTATGTTAAAGAGGAGATTAGAAGAGTTATGTTCTCTGGTGATGACATGTAAGGCCAGTTCGATGTACATATTCCTTACGAGCAACCCACCAACATAGCTTCACCAGCAGCTTCGTCCCCAACTACTCTTCCTTCAGTTTTCCCGTCACAAGATAATCGGCTTTTCTCAACAAGGCCCAAGTTGTATTTTACAAGTTGTACCTAGCATTTCTGAATTTCATTCCTTGAACCTAGAATATACCTTTTTCTCAGTTCAGATGAGTCTATTGCAAAATTGAAGTAAACCCATCAATCTAAAAGTAAACAACGTTGGAAATTATTCACAGATTCAGTTCGCAACAAACAACTAAGGAACTCGGCTGCAAAATATATTCAAGCACATTTAGAGGTCAACAGGGAAGCTGTTAAGAAATACATGACAAATCATCCTGAAATTAGCAGAAAAGTGGTTAACAAACATAAAGAAAGCCAACCCAAAGTTAAAGGGTATGCTGTTTACACATATTCTGAGAATCACCCAACTGTACTTAGAGGGACTGTACAGAAGTATAAGAAAACTCAACCTGAAATCCATAGAAAGTCTTTAAAAAAATTATCAGAAAATAATCCTCATGTTAAACGTGTAGCTGTAACAAAACACAATGAAAGATGTTCAATGGAAAGGTTACAGCCAGTATGACCCAAAAACTGAATATGCAAAAGACAAAACCGTCGATATTGGATCACGGTTTAATTGAAATTGGTGTTATGCTGTAAAATGGAAGGACGAGAGCCCTGCCATGAGCTGCAGTAACGGGAAAGTCCAACTTCCTCCCTTTCAAGAATATCCCGAACACTTGACAGCCTCCTTACTTGCGAACCTCCTGAAGCTGACGATTTTCTAAATAATATTTGGAAATAGAATGGTTGTTTCCAAATAACGTCATTTGGAGCAAAAGAGATAAAAGAGGGAGATATAATGTCAACATTTAAGGTGTGAGGACAGGTATATATCACAGAATAGGGAGTTTGATGTCTGGAACACAACAGCAACCGTCTTTTATTCAGGTAAATTTTGTTGGTGATGACAACCATGAAAGAGGCATTCGCTGTGGTTACTTTCAAAATGTCAAGCCTGCATTCGTAGGCCAACTCTAGAAAATTCTTCATGAACATAACGAGTATATCAAGGACTTCAGAGCTGCTGTTGAGTCTGTTCCCAAAGATCTACAAGATTTCCAGGTGGTTATCAGCGCTGACAAGAAGCCTTCAAATACTCACTGAGGACGTTACAATACTCCTACCGCTAACGAAGTTGCTGTCTTAATTGTTGGCCAGGTGTTTGAAAAGCGAGACATTTTTCTCCTTCACAGCAGGGACAAAAAACTTATAACAGTGAGTTCTATCAAGTGTATGATTCTCTTCAGTATCGTCTCATGTTCTACCGTGGAGAAGATGGGTACAGTATTAACATCCTTAAGTGGGACCCAAACACCAATACACCACTTAAGAAAAATTTATGCTTGATATGTACGCAAAAATAGAAACACAAAGACTGAACTTTGTTCGAAAAAATCAAAAATGTTGAGAAGTTGAGACTATATTCACTTAAAGTATACCATAAGAAAAGCTGATGGTCTGGTATCAGAGCTGGGTAAGATGGTAGAGCTGCCTCGAAGCTTCACTTGAGGACTATCGAAATAATATAAAATTAACTTTTGCAAATTGTCAAATTTACTTATTGAAATTATTCTAAGAATGGAATTCTTTAGGTTTATTTAAGTAATAATAATTATCAACGTTAAGCTTAACTTTTACTAATTTAGGTTGTCCTTAATCCTAATGATATTAAACCGTAGCGGAGAATAAAGTCGTTTAGTTCATTTGTTAATATAGATCAGCTGGTTAGCCATCGAATGCTCTCCTATATTTGAAAAACAATTGATCAACGCTGTGAGCTGTTTAATGATCTGTTTCTTCAAGTAAAAACGATCGATTTGAAGGTCTACTGCACGCAGATACCGAAACCAATCCAATCCTTGCGACAGAAACATCCATAACTGATCAATCACAAGGATGTTGTTTTCCACCAAGGCAATGCACACCTCGTAATAATCTGCAAAGCGAAAATTAGTGCAATTTGGTAGGTCATCTTTGAGGTCGAGTGACCCTCCTGGGGTACACCTATCCTTATCAAAGTAGGTACCCTTAATTGCGGAAAAACCTGGCGGTTGAGCTTGATTTAGGCCAAATCTCCTCCTTTCACAACCGTTAGCCTAGTAACAGTACATCCTAATCTAAGTACAGAGCCCAAGATCCTTCATGGGTTGTAGTTGGTACAGGTTTTATTTTATTTTATTTTATTTTTTTTTTGTTTCTTCGAGCCACAAGTTTTAAGTCTTATATAGATTGTAATAAACCTGGGCAGTGGGAAGAAAACTGTGCTACGGTGGCTGTCCATAAACGGAACCTGGGCCAAACTTAAGTGAAGCAGTACACATGGCATGAATATATTGCATCATGTTGTACATAGTGAATGACCATGGGCCTACTCCACCGATAAATAGAAAACATGAATTTCTATTTGTGAGAATACTGTATGTCCCTTTACTAAAGATTATAAAAAGATTTGGAGCACAAGTAAACGGACAAATGGACGAAGTTGGAAAGAAAAGGAACCGTCGTCGACAAAATTAAAGGGACACTTCTATTAGATCAGGCGCTTCATACATGCAACAGCAAAGCCAAATTACGATATCATAACTCATTGCATTGCAATGCAGTATTACTCCATCATAAATCAGAGAGATATAGTAACGAAAAGCAGATTTTGAATGAATTCTGCAAAAACCCTGGAATATTCATCGACTAACGGTTCTCACTATGTACAATGGTATACAATTACTGCCAGGAATTTTATTAGAAGTAGCAGTTTATAATTTCAATAGGAGAAATTCCCTCAGGGATAATCCACCTTTAGACAATGAAGTCAAATCAATATCCGCATGGAAAAGATTTACGCTCACAAGAAAAGTAAATCCAGGCTATATGAAACCTAAGCGCTGCGCGGACTAAATGGAAAATGCCGTGATGTTAAATTATAACCATTACATTGAGGAACTGTTATAAATACTCAACGTCTTCTTTAACAATGTTTACTTTTCCAAGAGGAAATTTAAACATGAAATCAAATAAATGAGAAAGTAATTATGATTCTAAATCCACTTTCCGACCATCCCATTTCAAACTGTTCTTTCTAAATAACACATACTGGAACATTAGAGGCCAGGTATGTTATACCAAATAAGGTATGGCCTGATAATATTAGTTCTTTAGCTTATTTGATAAAATAATGTCAGTACCAGAGCAGAGAAAGCAAAAAAATCTTAGATTGGCGTATACTCAAAACCATGTTTTCTGACATAAGTGTGTTTCACTTGTAACCAGACGATATGCTATACTATAAACATCACTCAGCTGTGCTTCTTTATATTAGTCTAGGAATCAAAGTTTAATGTAATGCACACTACTTTTGAATCAACCTTACCGCAATGACAAGTGTTAGAAGAAAATTTAGGTCCCGGACATAGCTCAAGAAAATGTCTACATTTCCTTTCTGATCTCCATATCGTTGATTCATCTCTATGGCTTATAGTTAATAAATTCTTATTTCAAAACATATGATCAGTATTAGTGGGTCTTCTAGCATGTGTTGGGCCAAGTTTTTCAACTGCCTAATATCGGTGGTTGCCGTTAAGAAATGGATAAGTTAAATTATCTTGAAAACGAGTTAAATAATAACCTTCGAAGCAAGATTTGCAATATCTGCTTTATGTAATATTGGTTAGTATGTGCTTCTTAGTAAGATCTTACAGTATCTATTTTGGGGAAAATAGTATTTTTAGAGTAATAACAGTATTTTGGAAAAAGATCAAAAATTCCTCACTGATAAGTGCACGACTTTGACTTATCCACTGTTTCAAGACAGCCAGGGATATAACAATCAGATAATCTTGCAAATATTTCTAAAAAATTTACTTGAATGGATTGAACCATTGGGGAAACTAGAACTGGTATCTTTCTACGACTATACATATTTTTTTCTATACCCCTATTCCCAACAATGATAAATTTTTCTCGATTGTGACATTCCTTTGATTTATTTCAATGTTTTCGACGATTCTTTTTTGAGGTTAGTTTTCTTCGTTTCAATAATCTTACTTTCATTAGCCGCCCTATTAGTCGTATTTATACTACTTTCTGTTGGAAATAACAAGTAGCGAATTTCACTATCATTATGTACATAATAATTTCTTACCCCTTGCTATTTCTGAACATGAAATTAACAATAAGACATTATCTTCATATCATATCTTCATAAAATCCATGTCTTATCATATTACTAAATATTCGGTTGTACAGGTTGTTTCAGGATTAAGTAGTCAAACTAAAAATTTTAACTAAAGACCTCAAAACAAGAAAAAAAATTCCTATGGAGGTATGTCCGCAAACGCTTTGTTTAGGAGAAATTCTCTCCTAAAGATTTTCGTTGTTAAGAATTTTTTAGGCATAGTGAATAAATAAAACTTATTTTATTTGTTCCAACTGCTTTATTCCAAATAGTATTAATCCTTACGTCAATAGTTTATGTACAGTTAAGACAAGGTCATATTAGTAAGAAATATTTAATAAACACCTAACGAAAAGTGAAACTTTTAGCCGAAATAATGACAAAAACATTGCGAGAAAGTTTTCCCATGTCAGTGTATTTATTTTTATAGCTTTATAAATACAAAAACTCAGGTTCAGCAGAACATATTAATAAAAAGAAGCCAGCGCTATTTTCTCCTACTTTATGTAGTTCATTTTTTTTAAATGGTAGAAGCTCAAAATAGGATATGGAAAGGTGATTTTTTTTTTCTCTTCATAGTTGACCATAATTTTTTCCTTTTAAAAATAAGTAGTTCAACTTTGTGCTGGCATTTCTCTGGAACAGGGTGTCTGAAACACTCATCGTATAACTTCAAATGATGATTAAGCAAGGGAATATTCCCATATATTTTTTCAAAACAAATATGCCTTTTGTGGCATTATTAATTAAATTTAACGAATTTTGATCCGATACAATTTTAGATGGTACCTTCTTAACCTCTGTATAAGATTATGTATGCTAGTTTACAAACAAAAAATGGAAAAATCTAATGGATATGACTAGGAACATTTTCGTGCTAGAAGTGAACATATTTTTTTCAAACAATCAACCGTAACTTGAGTCAAGGCCTCCCGAAGCATCAATCGCCAGTCATCTCGGTGTCTACTGCTACATTTTCATCGCAAGATGGACAACGGTTTCTCATAAGAGTGAATGATAAAATATTTCTCTAAATAAAGATTTTTAATGGCCTCGCCTGATTTTTATTCCTGTGCTAAGTACACCAGGAAGGCGGGCTTTCCTTACAGTTTTCATTTTATTTAGATAAAAATATTGAACTATAAATATAGCAAATAAACTTTTTAACATTATTGGTTCATTCAATTTTATTAGAATAAATACATAATTCCTTTTTATTTATTTTATTTTATTTTTATTTTATTTTTTTTTTTTTTTTTTTTTTTTTGAGTTGATCAATACTTTTTTCAATGTTACTAAGGAATCAATTTAATATCATTTAAAAAAAAAATCTGTGCAGTAAGATATAATTTTTCACTGTGTCCAAGGCAAGGAGGAAGGACTTATTTTCGGACGTTTACTCCTGTTCTTGATCTGCACTACTTGCATTTGATCTTATTTCATCAGCAATGTAACTTCGTATAGATTCCCCAATGTCAACTGGCCTTTCTGGGTTATTTTCAGGAGCATTTCCTTGAACTAGTGGCAGTGACCTTCTCTGCTCCCAGTGGGGGATACCTGTTATGAGGGCTTCATTTGATGATGCTGAGATGTCTTGGGGTAAGGCAGGTGATGGTGCTGGAGTTTGTGGTTCCTGCTGCAATTAATAAGAAATCATTAATGGAAAAGACTACCATGAAGGATTGCAACGATTTTTGTTATAATTATGATTATGATTGGAACTATGGTTTCTTGCACTATATTGTTTGTTTATTGGGGTTTAATGTACTTATCTGTCTACCAACACATTCTAAATAGTGTGAGGTAAAGATTTATTCCATGGGTCTAACAAATCTTAACCGCTTACAAGCCAAATTCGAACTGGGTCCACCTCTGTCTCATGAATGCTTAAGATCTTGACACCTTAACACTTGCGATAATGGTAAAAGGACACCTTAAGGTTTTAAAAATAAAGTATTACATGGTACATACGTCCAAATACAAGCTCAACCCTCACAAGGGTCCGCCCTTTCTTTGCTGAGATCTTTCTCTTAATTATTTTATGTTTGCATGGTTTTTTTTTTAATGTGTCTTTTTAATTTTAACTACAGCTTAACCGATTAAAGATCATATTTAGTAATTTTTTTTTGTTCTTCTAATTACTAAATTTTAAATATTTTTGTTTTTTGTCACAACAATGTATTTTTTTTCTTCTTAATTTTCATTTAATTTAATTTTTAATTTGTTTATTAACAATATAATAGTACATAAAAGGTCTTATAGCCAGAGACAATTTTGTTTGTTTCTATTCATAATTGTTATTCTAAAAGGACCTAGTCATATAATAGTTTGTTTGTTTTTTTGTTGTTTTTTTTATTCTATCCCAACTAAATAAAAAAAATTATCAATATTTAAAAAAAAGTAAATTGTTGAAACACTACGCAATTCATTTTCGTACGAATGAAACCATTTTGGGTAATTGAAGATGAATAATTTATCCATGGGTGATATAAAAAATAAATTTTCTTCCCACAGCCAGACTTTTACCTGAGCTTAAGAAATTAGGATCTACTGTCTTAACCATTGAGCTATTCCACTCTAATATTAATAAGTTTAGAAAATAAATTCAAGGTAGCTCAATACCCTATAGTAATGTAATATTATTACAAATTACATAACTATTGTAATGAAAGCAGCAACGAGAACATTTTAAGATCACCGTTCCAATTTAGCATACATAGAGTCTGTCAATAATCAAGAGGAGGTTCTTTTTTATATACCTATATTTTCCAGTTACATTTGGTTCTTGTTGCAATAACAGTGTATTAAATGATATTATATAAAAGTATGCAACATTTTATAAAACTAACATACGTCTGTTAACCTATTATAGTATCTAGAAATAAATAATATCATAAAACTCCTTCATAATGATGGAACATTCCTCCCCTGTCAATGATGCCTCAAAAGCCTCAAACCTATATTTTAATTATTAAAATTTGTAACAAATCGTTTTTTCTATGTAGTAGTATTTTAAAAAGCTAGCAAATAATTATGTAAATTAAATTTATTTACTCACACTTCCTTGTTCAATAGTCTCGAACCAGACCTGAAAAGCGACCTGAACTTGCAGGTAACAATCTGAGGCGATGCAGAGGAGAGGGTAGAAAAGAAAGAATCTTTTTACAAGTTCGTGTGTCAAAAAACCACTTGTTTTCACCCATTCTCTCAAAATGAGTTCGAAATTGGACATTCTGAGATGTTTTAGTGATAACCATTCTGAAATAATTATGATAGTTTTATTATATTTTTTTTTAAACTGTATTATTAGTGATAAGAACAAACATCATTTGTCACATTTGAGAGTATAAGTGACAGTGCTTGATATTTTAATTCATACGATTGAAGATGATAATTTATAAATAAAAACACCTTCACAAAAAATAAACGAGTGTATTAAAGTAAATGAATAATTGGTTTATATTAACATAATCTATAATTGTTCATGATAAATTTTATCAAGTATCTAAAAGAGTATGTTACGAAGGATCACAGACATACTCTACGTAAGGACCCAAAAGCCTCGATGACCACTTGAGGTTCGCAATCTTGGGTGGAACTAATCACGAATAAGACCCACTAGTGGTGTTCTACAAGCAGCATGATCTAGAACGTCTCCTCAAATTACCGTGGCATAGAGAAGGTTTGCGGCTACGATTGAGAAAAGTAACGCGTGGGTCTGTAGGAGTGCTTACTCCAACATGGTGTCCCGCAAGTTTCAAAAGTATGTCCCTTCACCCGTAATGGATTTGTCAATTCAAGAAGCGATTTTTAAATGTATGATGAATGATTAAGAATGATGATAATAGTTATAATTACTAATAGAAATTCAAATATTTCAAAGTATTGCGATACTTTTGACGTGGAGTTTATTATAAAAAATTAATTGCATTTAACACCATCGCGAACTAAATTTGACTAGGTACAATGAAAGAATTTTACGTTAGGTACTTACCTATGAAACCTAAGCTGCTTATCATTTTTAGACCCAGTCTTGTTGTTGTTCTTACATCCAATTGCAGCACAAAAAGGCATACTTCTTGTGGAATGAATTTATTAACAAAATAAAACCCCCCAACAGGAATAGGTTTACGTAAAAAAAAAGAAATTAAAAGCAAACACTTGTAACTTTTGAGGTTAGGGTAGTATAGTGGAGGGGGAACGAATCCCATCCCCACTCCACTCGAGACTGCTCTATTGTATATCTCCTGCTGGTTGCATAGCAAATAACTAGCAAAAGTAAAGGTTAAACCTAGGTATTTTCGTAATGAAATTAATCAAAAGAATAATCCAGAATTCTATCGACTTCATACAATTTGTATTCATTATTTTACCCAATAAACAACCGAGTAAAAAGCATTTTACGATAAAAAATATGCTAGTTGCTGTTAAACAGCAACGCCAGTATGCACAAAATACTTAGAAAATGAAAATCTACTAGATGTGAATGAATTTTATGTGGAAAGATAAAGAAATTAAAGGATTATATCTGACCCTCAACAGGGCCGCTGACAGTGGCAGGCAGAGAGGGGCTCGTACTAAGGAAACCTCTCACAACTGTTACTTTATATAAACAATTCTATGGCGATTTATCGTATTATCAAATTAATCAGACATTCTAGTTTAATAAAAAAAAAAAAGTTTATTTTTTGTATGATGCTGCTGGGAGGAGGAGGGGGTGGTTAGGGGGCCATAAATTTAATGTAAAGGGAAAAAAAAGGGTGAGTAATTATCTTAAACTACCCCGGAAAATAAGTTCAATCTATAGTTCTTTTAAAGTTATAGAAAGCTTACCAAATTGTGTGTTATTCGATGAGAGCTACTTGCGATTCGCGACTATCATGAAGAAGATAGTCGTCTCAATATTTTTTTCTTTCATATAAAATTAGCCTCCGTATCAGAAATTAGTTATTTTTTAAGATCATACTCAATTTTAAATTCTACAGGTCATTCTTGCATTCTTGGTAACAGTGAAGTAAGGTTAACTGAGACGAATCATTTTATGCTTTGTTTAAGAAGACCTTATGATATTATTTGTTTTAATAAAAAGAAACTATTTAAACTTTATCTATTTACATTATTTTACAATTCACAATTACAAACTAAAAGATATATTAGGGCCCAGTAGGAGAATAAGAAAATTTTATCATAGTGAGACAAGTGCCAACCTTGCACTAATTCTTATAAACTTTTCTCATTATAGGGGTCATTCTCAAAAAAATTGCCGTTTTGTGTTTAGAAATAAAGTAAAAAAGTAGAAAAATGAACTTCGTTTTTCTTGAACAAGTATATTTTTATCATTTCTTAAGTAAGTTAAATTTTTAAAAAATACTTTTGCAATCATGAGTTTTATTTGTTTTTATGTCAACAGATGTGATTTTTGTGTCACCTAAATTAAATAATTTCTTAATGAAGGGTATTATTTTGGTTAAATTTTCTCTGGATTGCCATAAAATAACATGCCATGGGATACCTAATTTTGCTCAGAATTAGTTATTGGGTTTATATTTAAATTATTTCTAAGGTTTGTTTTACAGATCTGCCAGGATCTTACGATTTTTTGAGGCCGAAGGACATCCTTGGCCACTCTCTCCTTCCACAATTAGAATTAGCTTTTTCGTCCTTAAGGATGCTGTTTTAAGATGGCGGAATTTTATTAGTTTTTCGTCCTTAAGGATAATATGTATTTAACGGTTTTCAAGTTATCCGAAGGATAACTTCCGCCATTTTAGTGAGAAATGTTACAAATTTTTCTATAATTTAGTTTCCATTTTCAAAAATGTGTTCTTATTTCACTCATAAGGAAAAAATTTCTGTATTTAACATAAAAATCTTCACCTCACTGAAGATAACACTCCTGACATTCACCCCATTTTTCCATGCTGAAGAACTTTTAGATACTAAGTTAAAAAACTAAACAAACCAAATTGGGCTCTTTGATAATATAATTGTTATTTGTGGATGTAATAAAAATTGAGTCAAAGACATTTTATAGCGGTAACACTCCTGACGAATAAAAATACCATTATTTTCAATGCTAGTTAACCTCTTTCCTCAAGGAACCGGAAGTACCTGGTTTAACAATCAGAAGAGGATGCAATACATTTGGACGAAGTTCCCCTACCCTTTTGGAGTCAGTTTCTTGGATCTCAAGGTCAGAAAGAACATTAACACTTCAGACCAATATTTTAGGAAGACCATGAGGACAGCATTACATTTTATATGCATTGTTCTATTATATATATATATATATATATATATATATATATATATATATATATATATATATATATATATATATATATATATATATATATATATATACAGGGTGTTCGGAAGATCATTGGCCAAAAAATTATCTCGGGTAGGGAGGTTCATTTTGAACCTATTTAAGGTCACTTACCTATATACAAAGTCTTACGGTTTTTTTTTTATGATTTTTTTTGTAAAAATGGCCAAATCCAAACATTTATGCCTTATAACTCCGTTGTTTACTGATATATCAACGCCATTTTTCCCCCCCCTGTAATTACTAATACATTGTAAATGTTGTCCATGTAAAATAAAAAAGATATGGTGCAAAAAACAAATACCAAAAAAACGGGAGATCGTTAAATCTTGTCAAAGGCAAAAATAAAAATTATGAACTTCAAGTTTAGGTTTAATAAAAAAAAAAGTAAGCGCAACAGCCAAATCCAAATTGTTTTAAAAACTTCTCTATTTAATACTTTAAAAAAATACCATTTGCAGGCACGCAGCACATCTAGTTTTTTTTATTTTTTATAAAGTAACAAAAGGGTACCACCAGCGCACACTGACAATAATAATGAATCGAATCATATTTTTCTTGCAAAACGTAACAAATAGTTGTGTTTCTTTATAGCATAGGTTAAACTGCATATTTTCTCTTTCTTTCTCGCAATTTCGATTTTATCAGAGTAAACTTTATCTACATTTTTCTAAACAATAATCAGGGAACAAAATTAAACTAATTCTTCCTTCATTATGGTAAATGCGGCATTGATTTGTTGAATAAGTTGTTGTCTTGAAAACAATTCTTCATTACAAACCAAATCTTTGACACGGTCCCAGGCGTAATAATCGAGCGGCGTGAGGTCTGGAGACCGTGCTGGCCACTCAATTGGACCCCCTCTTCCTATCCAGGATTGTGGGAAACAATTGTTTAAACATTCTCTTACAGGTAAGTTGTAGTGGGCTTTTTCAAAACAAGAACTTATTTAAAAAATCAATGCCGCGTTTACCATAATGAAGGAAGAATTTATTTTTAGAACAACTACCACAGAAATAAGAAAAAGATATCGTGCTTGTATTAGAACTTTTGGAGATCATTTTGAGCAATGTGATATTCTACAAATTAAATTTATGAATAATGGATTTGGCTGTTGCGCTTACTTTTTTTTTTATTAAACCTAAACTTGAAGTTCATAATTTTTATTTTTGCCTTTAACAAGATTTGATCTCCCGTTTTTTTGGTATTTGTTTTTTGCACCATATCTTTTTTATTTTACATGGACAATGTATTAGTAATTACAGGGGGGGGGGAAATGGCGTTGATATATCAGTAAACAACGGAGTTATAAGGCATAAATGTTTGGATTTGGCCATTTTTACAAAAAAATTCATAAAAAAAAAAACCGTAAGACTTTGTATATAGGTAAGTGACCTTAAATAGGTTCAAAATGAACCTCCCTACCCGAGATAATTTTTTGGCCAACGATCTTCCGAACACCTTGTATATATATATATATATATATATATATATATATATATATATATATATATATATATATATATATATATATATATATATATATATGTAATTTTTCTTGATATAATTCAATATTATTAAATATATTATTTTATTTTTGAAGAGAAAAGATTTGACCCAGTCGGGATTCGAACCCGAGTTTCCACCTCTCTAGCGTGGCGCCTTATCCAACTAGGCCACCGGGGTCGTATCCGAACCAGGCAAATCTTCCCTCTTCAGTGATCCATAACCCCCGGGCACTCGCAAATCGCAATGTGATTCCGGGGATGAATGTTCATATTGAACATTACATTTAACTTTGGATCTATTGACAATCCGTCACCGTTATATATATATGTAATTTTTCTTGATATAATTCAATATTATTAAATATATTATTTTATTTTTGAAGAGAAAAGATTTGACCCAGTCGGGATTCGAACCCGAGTTTCCACCTCTCTAGCGTGGCGCCTTATCCAACTAGGCCACCGGGGTCGTATCCGAACCAGGCAAATCCCCCCTTCTCAGTGATACGACTCCGGTGGCCTAGTTGGATAAGGCGCCACGCTAGAGAGGTGGAAACTCGGGTTCGAATCCCGACTGGGTCAAATCTTTTCTCTTCAAAAATAAAATAATATATTTAATAATATTGAATTATATCAAGAAAAATTACATATATATATAACGGTGACGGATTGTCAATAGATCCAAAGTTAAATGTAATGTTCAATATGAACATTCATCCCCGGAATCACATCGCGATTTGCGAGTGCCCGGGGGTTATGGATCACTGAAGAGGGAAGATTTGCCTGGTTCGGATACGACCCCGGTGGCCTAGTTGGATAAGGCGCCACGCTAGAGAGGTGGAAAACTCGGGTTCGAATCCCGACTGGGTCAAATCTTTTCTCTTCAAAAATAAAATAATATATTTAATAATATTGAATTATATCAAGAAAAATTACATATATATATAACGGTGACGGATTGTCAATAGATCCAAAGTTAAATGTAATGTTCAATATGAACATTCATCCCCGGAATCACATCGCGATTTGCGAGTGCCCGGGGGTTATGGATCACTGAAGAGGGAAGATTTGCCTGGTTCGGATACGACCCCGGTGGCCTAGTTGGATAAGGCGCCACGCTAGAGAGGTGGAAACTCGGGTTCGAATCCCGACTGGGTCAAATCTTTTCTCTTCAAAAATAAAATAATATATATATATATATATATATATATATATATATATATATATATATATATATATATGTCATATATATATATATATGACCCGGTTGGGATTCAAACCCAAGTCTCCACTTCTCTAGCGTGGTGCCTTATCCACTAGGCAATTTCTCTTCACTGATCCATACCCCCGGGCACTCGCAATTGCGATGTACAAATCGGGGATGAATGTTCATATTGAACATTACTGTTAACTGGATCTTGTTGACATACGTCATATATATTATAAATTATGATATAATTCTATATATATATGTATATATATTATAAATATAAAATATTTCTTAGTTGTATAAAATATTTTTTTAATTTATTTTTTTTATTTTTTCAGAGAAAAGATTTGACCCGGTTGGGATTCGAACCCAAGTCTCCACTTCTCTAGCGTAGTGCCTTATCCAAGTCTCCACTTCTCTTCAAAAAAAAAAAATATATTAAATAATATATTTATCAACAACTAAGAATTATTTCATAATTTATAATATATATGACGTATGTCAACAAGATCCAGTTAACAGTAATGTTCAAAGAACATTCATCCCCGATTTGTACATCGCAATTGCGAGTGCCCGGGGGTATGGATCAGTGAAGAGAAAAGATTTCCCTGGTTCGGATACGAGCTCGGTGGCCTAGTGGATAAGGCACCACGCTAGAGAAGTGGAGACTTGGGTTCGAATCCCTAAAAATACAATTCTTTAATATCATAATATATTAACTGCAAATAATGAAAACCTTCAACAATTAGAACTGGGAGAAGAGGAGACAAGTCTTTAGCCACATTACTATGTAAGTAAGAATGGTTGTATGTGGGCGAGGTACAAGGGTTGGCTTTTCTCTTTTTGTCAAATGTTGCTAGGCTTTACGGACATATAGGTCATCACAAGTTTTACAGTTAATTTTATTATCTAGATTATTCTTTATATTATTTTTTTTTTCTTCTTTACATTGTCCCCGCCAGATGTCTACAGGTGTCACTTCTGACTCAGTAAAAAGCACGGAGTAGGGATGAGAACGAAGCCGGTCTCCTTTCTTTCTTCACTCTCTACACAGTTGTCGGCCATCATTATTGTTTATGCATCAAGTGTAGTAGTAACGTTGACAATTATTATTTTGCTATCTCAGTGTAACTCTCATATTAACTTTTAATCATTCCTATTTTATCAATAATAACTAAATTATCAATTATGAGTGTATTTTGCACGATTAGTTAATCAAGTGATTTTATAACCTCAAAAGTACTCAACACGTGACACGAGCTTCCAATAACAACGGATTTTGTGTTGTAAGTATACTTTTTTTTATTTATATCGAAAATGTTGTTGATCTTATAAAAATGTAATTTTAATTTAATCTTATTAAAAAAATGTAATTGAACAATTAAGATTTTCATAGTTTCCAAAAAATCATTCATTATAAATCTTTATTTTGAAATGTCAATGGAAATATTGGTTGCATGAAAAAATTATAACAGACAATGTTTTCATAAAATTTAATTTTTTACTTTTGTTTGAAAAATTTTTCCATAAAACTTATATTTTTGTTATAATTTCTTAAATAATACTAATCATTTCAAAACTGCGGCAAAAATCCTGGCCCTAATTATACTTTTAACATTTTTCATCATTAAATAATTTCATTAATTCTATTTATGTATGTTTTGTACAGTGAGTAATGCCAAGAAAACGCTAAGGGGCTGATTTGAGCCGCAGTACAAGTAAAGCTCGGTACTTAGCAAAATAGCAGATCCGAAAGAACAGAAGAACAAATCCAGCAACAAAATACTGATGCACGTGTCAGAATGGCGCAATTGCATCAAAAAGAGCCACAAGATACACGGGTTGAACGCAATGAAGTCAGAAGATTAGAACAACGACAATCACGCCGTTCACAGTCAATAGACGAAGAACAAATGACCAACAACGACAACAGGTACATCGAGCATTTATATCTGATTCATTCCTGCGCCTAGCATTCAAGTATGAGCCCGATATTGAATATTATGCTCATTCAAAAGTGGTAATTGGTGCTATGGACAAGGAATGTCCGCATTGTCATGCTCTGAAATTCAAAAATGAGCCAGCTGGGATGTGTTGCGCGTCAGGAAAAGTGCAACTACCTGAAATTGAAACACCACCTGAACCATTGAACGGCTTACTTATCGGCACGGATCCAGATTCTAACGTGTTCCTGAAGTCAATTCGAAGATTCAATTCATGCTTTCAAATGACATCGTTCGGAGCAACAGAAATAGTTCGAAATACTAATGCAAATGGTCAACAATTCTATTCTACATTCAAAATCAGGGGCCAAGTTTATCATAAAATGGGCTCACTGCTGCCAATGCCAAACGAACCACATAAATTCTTACAAATCTACTTTATGGGCGGCGAGGATTCCGGAAGCGCACTTGCCAATCGCGTGAATGCGCGTTGTGATTATAATAACCTTGATTCACTTTATGCCAGGCGCATCGTCAGCCAGCTAGATGCTCTTTTGAACGAGCACAACGAGTTGTTGAAAATATTCAAATCACATATGCACCAATTACAAAGCGATAATTACGCTATCGTCATTAATCCTGATAAAACACCAGCTGGAGAGCATATTCGTAGATTCAATGCACCCGTTGTTGATGATGTTGCTGGAATCATGGTTGGCGATTGTACAGCTGCACGAGAAATTGTGATTCGTAGAAGAAATAATAATCTTCAGTTCATTTCTGACACACATCGTTCATATGGCGCTCTCCAATATCCGCTAATATTCTGGAAGGGACAAGACGGATATTGCATAAACATAAAACAACGAGACCCCGTATCAGGTACTTCATTGATTATTAATTTGATCATTAATCATTTAACAAAACAATTAAATTATTAAACGTAATAAATTTAAATTAATTTATATGAACAAATATTACAGGAGCTGAAACAAACAAGAACGTTAGCTCAAAGGATTATTATGCGTACCGATTAATGATTAGAGGTGGTCTGGACAACGTCATTTGACGATGTCGTGAGCTTTGTCAACAATTCATGGTCGACATGTACGCGAAGATTGAGACCGAACGACTACGATACTTAAGATATAATCAACAAAAGCTGCGCGTGGAAGAGTACATTCATTTGCGAGACGCTATCAACAACAACGCCGACGTCGCCGAAATTGGTAACCATGTCATTTTACCATCATCGTACGTAGGCAGTCCACGTCATATGCAAGAATATATACAGGATGCTCTGACTTTCGTGCGCGAATATGGACGACCATGTTTATTTATAACGTTCACATATAATCCAAAATGGCCAGAGATTTCATCTTTGCTACTGCCTGGCCAAAATGCAATACATCGCCATGATATTACAGCACGTGTGTTCAGACAAAAGTTGAAGTCTTTAATAAGTTTCATTACTAAATCACATGTATTCGGTCCCACACGTTGCTGGATGTATTCAGTTGAGTAACAAAAGCGAGGATTACCTCATGCACACATTTTGGTTTGGTTCATCGACAAAATCCGTCCTGAAGAAATCGATAGTATCATTTCTGCGGAAATTCCAGATCCATCCACTGACCAACTGCTGTTTGATATTGTTACAACAAACATGATTAATGGTCCATGTGGTACTCTTAATAGTTCATCGCCTTGCATGGCTGATGGAAAATGTACTAAAAATTTCCCTAAAGATATTACCAATGATACGGTCACAAATGTCGACGGATACCCAATATATCGTCGAAGAAATCCTGAAAATGGCGGACAATCATTTATTAAAAATATCATCAACACAGACATTGATATTGACAATCGTTGGGTGGTGCCATATTCGCCTCTGCTGTGCAAGACATACAATGCTCATATTAATGTTGAGTTCTGCAGTTCTGTGAAGAGCAACAAATACATTTGCAAGTATGTCCATAAAGGCAGTGATATGGCTGTGTTTAGAGTGGAAAATACTAATGTGAATGCTCCTCCAGTGAATAAAAACGATGAAATTACGCTCTACCAAATTGGTCGGTACATCAGCTCCAATGAAGCTGCTTGGCGTATCTTTGGTTTTCCAATTCATGAACGGGATCCAGCAGTTGTTCAGTTAGCCATCCATCTTGAAAACGGTCAGCGTGTATTTTTCACGAACGAGACAGCGATTGATCGTGCAATAAATCCACCTAAAACTACACTCACTGCATTTTTTGAATTGTGTAATCGTGCGGATGATTTTGGTGCCTTTGCACGAACATTACCCTATTCACAAGTACCACGTTATTTCACATGGACTCAATCAAAAACATGGATGCCCCGCAAGCAAGGCTCACCAGTTGCTGCATGTCTCAATTTATTTAAATCAAACGCCTTGGGGCGATTATTTACAGTCAATCCAAGACACACTGAGTGCTTTTATCTTCGACTGTTGTTGGTTAATGTTATTGGCCCATTATCATTTCAAGATATACGTAAAGTGAATGGGCAACAATATCCAACGTATAAAGATGTATGCCTTGCACTCGGCTTGCTGGAAGACGACAACCAGTGGGAATGCATGCTTGCTGAAGCTGCATTGAACTGTACAGCAATACAAATTCGTCGACTATTCGCTATAGTGTTGACTACATGTTTCCCAGCCCGAGCACAGATATTATAGGAAAATCACAAAGATTCAATGACTGATGATATATTGCATCAACATCGTATACGGTGCCACGATCTAACCATAACATTCAGCGACGAAATGTACAATGAAGCATTGATTGCTATTGAGGATCTTTGCATTGTCATTGCCAACTTACCACTTAGTAATTTCGGTATGAATTCGCCAAATCGAACTGCATCTGATTTAATGAATACTGAAATGAATCGTGAACTGCAGTACAGTACTGTAGAAATGGCAGCGATTGTTGCCCGCAATGTCCCACTAATGAATGAGGAACAAAGAACCATTTATGATCGCATTTTGCTCGCAATTTCAGCTGGACAAGGTGGGTTCTTCTTTTTGATGCACCGGGTGGAACTGGCAAAACATTCGTTATTTCGCTAATTCTTGCTGAAATACGATCAAATAATGGCATCGCATTAGCCGTTGCATCATCGGGCATTGCAGCAACTTTATTGGATGGAGGTAGAACAGCTCATTCAGTATTTAAGCTGCCACTAAATATTCAGAATAACCCTGACGCAGTATGCAACATTAAGAAACAATCGTCCATGGCCACTGTGCTGAAACGGTGTAAAATTATTATTTGGGATGAATGTACTATGGCACACAAACATTCACTTGAGGCGTTGAACAGGAAATTGAAAGATATTAAAAACAGTGACAAACTATTTGGCGGAACTCTGTTGGTCCTTTCAGGTGATTTCAGACAAACACTTCCAGTCATTCCACGTTCAACATACGCTGATGAGATCAACGCTTGCTTAAAATCATCTCCATTGTGGCGTAATGTTGAAAAATTACAGCTAAAAATAAATATGCGCGTTCAAATGCTTCAAGACAATCCGCTGAAACATTTTCAAAACAACTCTTAGATATCGGTGATGGAAAAGTTGCTATAGATGAAACTGGATACGTAAAATTACCGACCGATTTCTGCACAATCGCTGATTCGCAAGATACTCTCATTGAACAAATATTTCCCGATGTACACACACAGTACATAAATCATGAGTGGCTTGCAGAAAGAGCGATTTTAGCGGCAAAAAATGTAGACGTTGACAATTTAAATCTGAAGATACAAATGTTGTTGCCAGGGAACTTGGTATCATATAAATCTATTGATACAGTTTGCGACGACAGCGAAGCAGTAAATTTTCCCACAGAGTTTTTGAACTCACTGGATTTGCCAGGCATGCCAACACATAATTTACAATTAAAGGTTGGATCTCCAATTATCTTGCTTCGTAATTTGAACCCGCCCCCGCTGTGCAACGGTACGCGATTAGTCATTCAAAAATTAATGAAAAACGTGATCGAAGCCAGGATTTTAAATGGCAAGTTCAGAGGTGAAAATATACTCATACCACGGATTCCTATTATACCTACAGATGTGCCAATTCAATTCAAACGTATTCAGTTTCCGATTAGATTGGCATTTGCAATGACTATCAACAAATCCCAAGGTCAAACGATGTCTGTTTGTGGATTAGATTTGAGAACACCATGTTTTTCACACGGACAATTATACGTGGCATGCTCTCGAGTGGGTAAACCATCTAGTTTGTTTGTGTTAGCTAAAGATGGACTAACAAAAAATATTGTTCACGCTATAGCATTAAGAGATTGATATTGTTTAATAGTGTTACTGTCGTAATTGTTTAATTAATGATATATAATTTTAAGGGATAAATTATAATAATTTAAAAATAATGTTTGCCTTTTGTTATTTTTATATTCCCTCATCGTTCACAGCGCTCCATGCTTATATCACGCATATACCACATTCTTACATACATACAATATACACATTCTAACATACATACATACTTACAATAAGTAAGCTATTTTTTGTCTACACTAGAAATTACTAGGAAATTATTTATATGGCAAAACAACGTTTGCCGGGTCAGCTAGTATATATATATATATATATGTAAGTTAATAACTTTGGTTAGTTTAATGTTATCTTGTTTAAAGTGTTTTATGTTATAATTACTAGTTAGAAAGAACGTTTAATTTAATTCCTTTCTAATAAAAAAGAATAATTCACGTTCAAACAATCTTACAAATTAAAATACAAGATTTCGATTAGTAAGAAATGGATTTAATTATGTTCAAGTTGCTAAGAAAGCTGAGAAAGAATTTGTGATCCAATGCACATCCATTGATAAAAGTACTTGGTATTTAGTGCAAAAAGAATTTAAAGAGATAAGTAACCACATTTATCTATCAAATAAAAAAACAACAAAAATGCAATGTCGGCAATTAAGAACCAAAAAGGTTATAGAACAGTTGCGGTAAAAATCGATGAAGATATAAAAAAAGAATATTTCGATGAAGTTGATAATGTTTGTTTTCGAGATTTGCCATTAGAAAAATGTGACCCAATATCAATTTCCAGAGATGTTGAAGCTGAACAAATAGAGTTAGAAAGTCAGATTAGACAATTAGAAAACCAATTATATTCAAATTTAAAATAAGAGGAAATCAAATTGAAAAAACATATGTTTTAAAGAAATTTGAAAAATAATAATAATCAGGTCCTAAAGAATGGTTAGATAAATTTGAAGAAGAGTGTAGCCGCTTTCAGGTAAATTCCGATAGTGGTAAAATTAAGGCTTTGCGCTTTTTTGTAATGGGCCCAGCAAAGATTGTTTTGAAATAAATCTGAAGAAAATAGGTGTAAAAGGTCATTGGAATACTTGAAAGGAGTCATTCTTGAACGTTTCTGTTGATAAATCTGTTACATTGTTAGGAAAGCTTTTAACTACAAATATTTGTGTGGATCTTTAATCGATTTCGCACTTATAAAGGAAAAGTTATGCCTAGAAGTAGAATCTAAGGGTACTGGATTATCACGTCTCAACCTCATTGTTTTTGGATTGCCGAAAAAAAGCCCAAGAAGAACTGGATAGAGAAAAAATTAACAAGATGGAAGACTTATATGCAGAACTCCGAAAACTAGAGGACTCGTTGTCTCGAAAGAAAGAGGAAAATCCCTCAAATCCTAGATTGAAATATAGTTCTGACCCGAAAACTTTTAAAAGAGATGAATTTCACTCAAAGAACGTCAAAGAGGGTCAAAAGAAGGCATGTTCAATTTGTGCAGCTAATGGTTTTCCGTATCGATACCATCTCGTAGGGAGTGCCGAAATCGAAATTAAGTCTCAGAAAAACTAAAATCAAACATGACTGAAGGATCTTCTGGGATTGACGACATACAAATATTACAAACAGACTTAGGTAACAAACATTTAAACTGAAGAACCGGGTGAAATTAGATCCGTTGATAAAGTTAAACGTAATCATATGTGACAAAATTACAACAAAAGCTATCTATGATAGTGGCTCCAACGTTTCATTAATTTCTCAACGAATTGCTGATTTGCTAAAGTTGAAATTAATAGAACAAAAGAATGTGTTGAAAACTATCAGTGGATTAAATTTCACTTCAGCCCGGGCTACAATTTCACTTCGTATTGGACGTATAACTAATCACATTACAACTTACGTTGTCAAGAACGATCATTTTTCTAATGACATCTTATTGGGGATTGATGCCAAAAAAAATTTTAATTGATTCAAGACGAAAACTTAAAAATACTACAACGAACAGACAACAACAATGTGATAGATTTAGATGAAGACCGATCTAATAGTGATCGAGAAGATAATTCAAATCAATCTAAATTAGATCAAATGGTTAAAAATAAATTCAATGATAGTCAAGCTTTAATTGATAAAGATGATTCTAACGATTATATTAATTAAATTTTAATGACGAATTTAAATGAACTTAAAAATAGAAGAATTCGATGCCAATTAAATCATATTGAAAACGAAGAGCCAAAACAGCAGATTGCAAATCTAATTGAAAAACATAAACATATGTTTGCAAAGGATAAATTTGATATTGGGAAAGTAAAATCAAAAGAAGCAGAGATAAAATTATTATCTAACGATTATGTTACTTGTCGACCGTATAAATGCTCAATTCCTGACGATGAAAAAATACGAAGTCAGATTAAGGCATTATTGCAAGCAAAGATTATTGGAGAATCGGATTCTCCGTTTGCTTCACCTTTAAGATCTTCCGTTTGTTTCTCGCGTTCAAGAAAGAGGAGAACGAGAAATCACGCTTGTGTATCGATTTTCGGAAATTAAATAAATTGGTAGTTCCAGAAGTTTTTCCACTTCCTACAATACAAGACGTAATTGACAAAGTTGTTAATTGTAAATACTTTACAGTTTTAGACATTAATTCGGCATTTTGGTGTATCACACTAAAAGAAGAAGACAGAGAAAAAACTTCTTTTATTACGACCTATGGAAAGTTCATGTTTAAAGTCCTTCCATTTGGTATGAAAAATGCTCCGGCCACATTCCAGAGAATCTTTTCAAATATTATAAGAAGAAATCGTTTAGATGAATTCTGCATCAATTATATTGATGATATTTTGATATTCTCTAAAACGTGGGAAGATCATCTTCAACATATCGAAAAATGTTTGCAGATGACTGATGCTGAAGGATTCAAACTAAAATTAGTCAAGTGTTTGTTTAAAGCTAAATCTGTCAAATATCTAGGCCATACAATTTCAAAGAACAGGGTCTCGCCAGCCCAAAGTAATTTAGTTTCAATTGAACGGCTACAAAGACCATCAGATAAGACTGGAGTACGAAGTGTTTTAGGTTCAATCAACTTTTACTTGAGATATGTAGAAAATAGTTCTCAAAAACTGGAACCATTGCATCGATTATTAAGAAAAGATGTGAAGTTTGAATGGTCCGATGATTGAGAAAAAGCTTTTAATATGATAAAAGATTATTTATGTACGGCTCCAATATTGTCAATTTACGATTATAAAAAGCCCGTTTTTATTGAAACAGACGCCAGTTTTAAAGGTATAGGCGCTACCCTAAAACAGCCCCAATAAGATGGAATACTGTATCCTGTAGCTTATTATTCACGGAAGCTATCGGAAAGGGAAAAACGTTTAGACATCATTCATTTGGAATGCAAAGCAATCAAAGACTCAATCCAATTTTGGCAGTATTATCTAATAGGACGCCACTTTACTGTATGTAGCGATCATAAGCCATTAGAAAACTTAAAGACTAAGGCCAGATCAGATGAAATACTGGGCGATCTAATTCTTTATTTATCACAATTTAATTTCAACATAATTTATAAAAAAGGCAAAGAAAATATTCTAGCTGACTTATTATCAAGAAATCCGGTTTTAGAATATTTCAATAATGAAGATGCGATCAGGATCGTGAACTTTATCGATCTACCTCTGATATTAAAAGACCAAGCTGAATACCTTTCGGAGATGAAAATAGAAAAACAGACTGACAATAAGCAAGGAATGATCCTTAAAATATTAAAGGGCAAACTTAGAATATTTGTATCTCCAAAATTAGGAATGAAAATCATTCAACTTGGAGCATTATGGTCACATTGGTCCAGCACAGATGATCGCCACAATTCTGCCGCATTATTATTTCAAATGTATCGATAAAGAAATTCATACTTTCTGTAAAAGTTGTCACATTTGTGTTAAAAAATAAAGTCCGTCGCAGTAGAGCAATCGGCCTTCTCTCACAATTGGGTCCTGCCACTGAGCCGTTCCAAATAATGTCATTAGATACGGTTGGAGGGTTTTCAGGGAACCGATCACCAAAGAAATATATGCACATTTTGGTGGATCATTTTACCAGATTCGCATGGATCTCGACTAGTAAGGGTCAAAGCGCTCACGACTTTATAAATCTAATCCATCCAATAGCCAAAAATAAAAATATTTCGATCCTGTTAGCAGGCCAATATACTTCTATAAATTCTACTCATTTTCAAAATTATTTGGATAAAAAAGGAATTCAGATTGTTTTTACCTGCATTGATCATCATGAATCAAATGGGCTTAACGAAAGGTTAAACCAGACGCTGGTGAATCGTTTAAGGTGCAAAATAAACAGCGAGACAAATAAAGCCTGGCCGATTCTCGCAAAGGAATTTTTCAGTGAGTATAATGATACAATTCATAGCTCAACGAAATTTGCACCATCTTACTCCTAGGGAAGAAACAAGCTATATCTCCTCTTATCGAAGACAGTCCATCTTCCCTTGAAGAAGATCGAAAAATAGCTTTTCAAAATTCTTTAAGGAGCTTTCAAATAAACAAACATAGAATAGACAAGAATAGAAGACAGCACGATTTCAAGATTGGCGATTTACCAGGTATGCAAGTTTAAAATGTCGTTTATTTCTTAAAATATATACACAGTAATTTAAAAAAAATTTCCTAGTGACATTCAACTGTTCTGCCATCATTTGTTGGGTTTGGGTATTGTCTTCGTCTAATAAAGATTGCAATTCGAAGTCCTCAAACTTTTTTGGTCGATTTTCTCGTTTTTGATCAGTAACATCAAAATCACCACGTTTGAAACTTTGAAACCAACGTTCACATGTCCTGACGGTTGGAGCAACATCGCCATAAGTCTCAACAAGAATTCGATGACATTCAGATGCCTTTTTCTTTTGATTAAATAAGAAAATCATGGCATGCCGCAAATGCTCTTTATTTGGCTTAAAATTAGACATTTTTAACACCAAAGAAAGGTATGATACGTCCACGTAAACGACTTAAAAACAACTGACTTTTGTAAACAAATGACTAACAAACAAAATAGCGTTTAGAGATAAGCAAATCCTTCAATAGGCTAAGAGCGCATTCTATTGGAATTAAAACGACATTTTAAACTTGCATACCTGGTAGTGTACATCGAAAACGGAAACAAATTAAATCGCAACAAACTGAAGCCCGTACGAGTTGGACCTATTTCAATCAGCCGACAGATTTCACCAACATTTTATGAAGTCGCGAGCGGAAAGAAGAGGAAGACTTCAAATTTCTTTCATTCTAGCGAGCTGCTTCCCTTTTCTCCCAGAGAATCTTCTTCAGGGGTGGAGGTGTAAGTTTGCTACCATGTGTTAACAACACTGCTGCAACCTTCAATGTGTGTGAGACTTTTAATTAAAGCTTATGTGAGAGACAGAGTGTTAATAACTTTGGTTAGTTTAATGTTATCTTGTTTAAAGTGTTTTATGTTATAATTACTAGTTAGAAAGAACGTGTAATTTAATTCCTTTGTAATCAAAAAGAATAAATCACGTTCAAACAATCTTACATATATATATTTATATATAATTTTTTTTTTTTTGGCTGTTTGCATATTCTATTTTTATTGAAAAATATACGTGGATATTGTTCTTTAGAATATACACTTTCCATTTATATCAATAACAAAAATAAAGTATTGTCTTTCGTAAACAAAAATGCTTATTTTCGTTGTCATATTGAGCTGGTGTCAGTAACGCTCCTGACATTTTTAGCAGTTTTCAAAACATTTTATCTCCTTCAGAAATATATTCTGGAGAAGAAATTTCCAATAAAAATTACAAAAGATGTGGTAGAGTAATAAAAAAAAATCAAAGGCAAGATAACCTGACCATACGTCACTTACAAGGGGAGCACACACTCAGTCTCTCACGGATCTTGTTGGTAATTTTTTTGGAGGTTCCTGGTCAAAAAATATTAGACACGTATTTTGCCGTTCCGACCAATGGGCCCTAGAAGCCGAAAAAAATAAAATAAAATAGCTTTAAACTAATTTATTTTATATCTCGAGTTTAAAAAATGACATCGACATGATTCTTGCACCAAGATGTTTAATTTTGATTGCGGGTTTAATGATAAATACAGCCGCTCCATATATTTTGGTTTAGATTAATTAAATTCTTAAAAAAATATTAGATTTTCAAGCAAACTACCTCTATAGATTTTTTCACACAAAAATTGACGTCAGATTCTAATTCAGCACCCTAAAAAACATTGAAATACGCTTATTCAACAAAATCAAAAAATATCATTTTTTTTCACCTTCTTCTAGGAAAATGAAATTTTTAAAACGATTATTGGTTACATACCTTTAAATCGCCATTACTTTGTCACACAATTCACTAATTGGTATCAACGGAAAGAGGAGAGCCTCAGCTTTCTTTTGATGTATATGAATGTAAAATTCGATGAACATAAACCTATTCAAAAAATTGGAAAATCCGAAAAACATTTTGATTTTTAGCTTGAGTTTGAAACCAGATATGATGATGAAACCAAGTTGCCTACCATTTACTTTTGTTTAAATTGACAAAAAATTACGTTTAGACGGTTAAACGTATCGACTTTATTTTTTTACACAAAATATAGGGTGGTAGTACGCTTTAAATGTCAATCATCCTATCTGGTTTCAAACTCAAGCTAAAAATCAAAATGTTGATTTTGACACAATTCCGTTGATACCAACTAGTGAATTGTGTGACAAAGTAATGGCGATTTAACCAATAATCGTTTTAAAAATTTCATTTTCCTAGAAGGTGAAAAAAATAATATTTTTTGATTTTGTTGAATAAGCCTATTTCAATGTTTTTTAGGGTGCTGAATCTCACGTCAATTTTTGTGTGAGAAAATCTATACAGGTAGTTGCTTGAAAATCTAATATTTTTTTTAGAATTTAATTAATCTAAACCAAAATATATGGAGCGGCTGTATTTTTCATTAAACCCGCAATCAAAATTAAGCATCTTGGTGCAAGAATCATGTCGATATCATTTTTTAAACTCGAGATATAAAATAAATTAGTTTAAAGCTTTTTTTTTTTTTTTTTTTTTTTCTCGGCTTCTAGGGCTCATTGGTCGGAACGGCAAAACACGTGTCTAATATTTTTTGACCAGGAACCTCTAAAATAATTGCTAACAAGATCCGTGAGGGACTGAGTGTGTCCTCCCTTTGTAAGTTAAGTATGAGTGACAATTTTTTGACGAAAGCGGCAATTTTTTTTAGAACGACCCATAGTTACTTCGTATAGCTGGGATAGCTTAGAACTAATCTTTTTTACCTCAAACGATATGAGGTGTTTCTAAGAAAATAAACCACGAAATATTTTCACTTCAGTTTATGAAAATCGTTGAAGACAGAATACAGTTAGATACTCCGGTTAGCCTTGGTAAGTTATACCATATGACTTCTAAATATAACAGAAATGTTGATGTGTTTACTAATAAAAACTAAATCTATTATAATAATATATACCTAAATATATCTAAAATAGTGTTACGCTTATTATTTACATTAAAGTGTTTAGAATCATAATATGAATTTTCAATATTTTGATCTATCTGAACATATTAATTTTATAAGATTAAGTTAAGAACTTGGACAATGACCCACCTCTTCTGATATTGAATTTCTTTTGAGCGAACGGAAGTCAACAGGTGTAATTGGTAGCATTAATTAGTATAAATCTAGTCAATAATTATCTTCTGACAATTATTGGACCTTACCAAATCGTTCACGCTAAATATATTTTTAATGAGATAAATTTATGCTTAGCTAATATTACATCTTTTATTAAATCATTGAATTAATTCCGAATCCAATGCAATTGTCTAAGGTTGTTCAATACAGAAGGGAAATAAGACAATTGGTTTTCTGAAAAATCCAGCAGATAAAGGGCAAGCTTTGCCTAAACCAATGCAGCATGAGACATCAGTATTATCAAATGATTTCATTTATCATGCAATCTAATGTTCAACAGGCTTAGATATGCAGTCTTATCAAATAGGTAGGCTAGATCCAAGGACCACTCATTGTCTTCAGAGGACGGAGATATTAAAGGAAGTTCCCTAATTTTTTTTTCATCTTCTTAGAAAAAACACTAAAGGTCCCAAAGATTTGAGAGCCAACAAACATCACTGTGGGGAACTGGTTCTCCTTCATTCAACAAGGTGTCTGTACCCGAAAAATGTTCTTTTTTCAATAAACTATTAATGTAAATTACATAAAACTGATTTTATCAACCAATTTCAATTAATTTTTTTTTTGTAATAATAAAGTTTCAAAGAGCAAATCCTTTTTTTATGCATAAAAGGGCAAAATACATAATTTAATAAATAACTCCTGTAAAACAACTACATAATTAATTTATTTTTAAATTTTAATTTAACACATTATTATAAAAAATAATTGGAATCATTTGTTTCCTAACTGATTAATATCAATTGACAATAAACTGAAGACTTTTTTTTTTTACTGAAACCAGGCTAGTAAAAAACAAGTAACATCGATTATAACTGCAACTAGGGCCTTATTATATATTATTAATCATTATTTGGTTTAATTGAAAAATACTTTTTTCTTCCCAACATGTAGCACCTTGCTACATTTAGTTTTATTAATCTTGTAACCCTAGATTATTAAAATAAACAAATAATGAAGTCAGTTATTTTATTCAATTATTTTTATGTATTTCCTACCATGGAAAAAAAAAATTATTATTTTAATAGGTAATTAAAGGGATTCAATTTATATGAGCGGAATTATATTTTTTTCTAATTCAAAATCAGATTTACTTAGTCGGCTCAGGTGTTGAATTGATTGTCAGACCACAGTAAGTTGTCATTAACTATGGTCCACTACAAATGACCTTACATTGCTAGATGAAAACCATTACATATTCATTGCTGAATCTAGAAGTCAATGTAATTCTACCTGTGGTTAACTGTGATGACTCCTCCACTAGCAGTATTACAGCAAGACACAACTTTCTACTGTCTATGGGATAAGCTGATCTCCAAGAGAATTCTTACTGTCAAGGTAACCTTGCTGGATTAATGATCGAACCAAACTGACCAATTTCTCAATATTCTCTGATTATTTATCCATAATAGATAAGTATACCAATATGAAGGATGAATCTAGTTAAATAGTTATAAAATAACACACACAGACACACATATACATATGTATTGTAACACAAATATATCTATTGTAACAAAACTATTGTAACAGAGACAATAGTTTCTTTTCTCGCTCCCCCCCCCCCAGTAGATTTTAATAAATTTCAAATCAATATCAATTTTAATTCATTCAGAATTAACTAAGATACTTTATTTTACTCTTTAGTGCATTTAATATTTTTTAGATTAAATATTGCCTTCATTCATTTATTTTAGTCTTTCTTCATGAACATTCAAATTATATTAATTGAGCAAGGTTATCAAACAGTGATAGTTTTCACCTAGAAGGAAAAAAAAAATATTTAAAAGCCCTCTCTCCGAACACCTACATAAGATTACATTTCAAACCGGTAAAGTAAAACTTAATTTTATTTTGTTTTATTATTGTATTTTTTTCATTAACAATAGATCATGTATGTAGTATTCTAGTAATGATCTTAAACAAACTTTAGCTGCCATAGAAACTGATAAGGTTCTAAGATTACTAATTAAATTAAATCCAAAAAATATAAAGGAAACAAGTTATTAAGTTCAGTTTATAAGTTTCAAATGTAATAAAGTGCAACAGTTGTTTCTGAGATAAACATTTGAACATTTTATCATCTTTTCATACTATGATTACTATTTGGCAACAGGGCCTCCTCTCCCTCTTATAAGATCCTGACACTATTACATGTTCAACACCTGTTAACAAACAATTCTCACATACCTCACAAAAAACATCATATATTCACAAAAAAAATAAAAATATCTACAAAAATATATACACTTTGATACATTAATTCTAATTTAAATGATAAAATATGTTGATTCATTTCATTGTTACTTAAAATTGTATTCGTAAATATCATGAATAAAAATATAAACTATGATACAATTTTTCATATACATAAAAAAATTCTTAAAATTAAATAAAATCAACAATGTAATAAAATTATAGATATATATATTAAAATTTAACAATGGTTCTTAAAGTAAATAATAACTAATAAATGAGCTTTTTTTTTTCTTATTTCAAGTTTTATGCATAACAATAAAATATAACAGAGTTATTAATTTATATAAATTAATAAAATCAATCCTATGTTGTTACATTTCTATTTATTTTTTATTTTACAATTAATTTTTGTACTATATAATATTGAATTACACATGATATTCAGTAAAAATATGTACTCTCTTATCTATTTTAGAAATATAATAATTGAAGTATTCATAGCTTAAAAATACAAATGAACAAATGTAAGTTTCAGTTCTTCAAGCCAAAACTGACCAATGTATTTCTCAAAAACATGTAATTGATATTAAGTAATTTAATATCACTTATTGTTGTCACATTGATTGAAACTTCTTGAAAAAAAAGTATTAACTTTCCAAAGTAAAGAATATATTTACGAGAAATTTAGGGAAATATGCATTTAAAAGTAGTACAAGAAAGAGATTTGCTCTAATTATTTTAAAGGTAGAGTTTAAAAGACTAATTTGAGATGACAGCTAATAAGTTTTTATAATGGGAAATAATAAAACTAGCCAATACTATCAGAATTATTTTTTAAAACCTCAATAGTAGATTAATAAATTGGGCAAGAGAAAATACAATTGAGCCCTCAAGTTTTGAACTTCCGATTACTAAAAAAACATTATTATTTTTAGGAAACTTGAATTTTCATCGGACAAATACGTATTTGTGGTCTTTAGTAACTCAGTTAATAATCAAAAAGACGTAATAACTGAGTTATACACAATAATAATAAAGCTTAGCAAGAAAATAAAAAGATACTAAAATAAATTTTCAATATCAATATTGAAATGGGTGCAATGACAGAGAGATAATTAAAACTGTCAACAAATAAAAATTAAAAAAAAAATAACTATCAAAACAACCAACCAACCCATTAAGTGTTTTGGGTTCAGTACTCGAAAAAATAAGTGTTTCTTGAACAAGGATTATAAAAGAAGGTGAAGAGGTTAGCATCCATGAACAACTATCCACAAACCCAATTAATGTTCAAATACTTAATTTATGGAGGATGGATGTGCCACAGGAAGATCTTAGATACCCGAGTTGATCCATGGCTAAAATAATAGAAAATAAAATTTTAATGCCCATGATTAGACATGAACCTGAGAGCGGGAAACAGCAGTCCAGTGCCTTACTCATCGATCTACCCAACACGACAGTTAATAGATAAGAGAGCAATAATAAATGTTTATCAAAATTTTAAAATATTAAAAAGAAAAAGATAATCATTTGCAGCTAAAATATTAAAACTACAGAGATAAATACAAATATTTAAAATTTTACTTAAACCAATCATAATATGGGTAATCCAAAATTTTTGTAAAACATTTAGTAATGCAGTTATACTTGGGTAGAAGACCAATGCCATATGGTAAAGATTGTGTATTAACACTTAATATTAAGTTTCATGACATCAAATACATGTTTTCAAAGTTATAATTATAAAGCACTATGCAGGGATTCAATGTAGGTTTTACTTATATAAAACATTACTTAATGCAAATTTGTAAAAAGAAAAGCAAATTACAGATTTCATTAACAAGTAAGAACCTGTTACAGGTTCTTAACTAAGAATCTGCTTACAGAAGAGGGCTTCTACGTAAGTAGCAATACATTTTTTATTCATTAATTAATTAATTTATCCACTTCAATACAGATATAAACACATCGACTATAACTATATGGTAACCTATATTATTATAACAGCAACTATAATAATAATTACGACATAAATTTTGAATCACCCATACTTCCACTAAGTATTGCAATAAATAACAACAGAAACATAGCCAGATTAAATAGATGAAATTATATAGAGCTTTCTGTATTTTACTATAACTAATTCTTATAAATTTATCAAAACAAAAATAAAACATTAAAGTTCTTCTGATATAAAAAGAAAAGTAAATATAAAAAAATTTCAATAATGATGATCATGTGATGTTCCTATTACTGATAATAATAGCTAAAATAAATGATAATGATTTCCCCATAACAGCATAAAAAATAAACAAATAGCATACCATTCTTTACATTAAAAGTTTATTTTTTAATTCTACACATTATCTTGTTATCCTATGTTTTCAAATTAAAAATTAAAACTTCTCGTAATCACAATTTTGTGAAAAAACTGACAACTTAAGTCTTCCACTCTCGTACACACTCATGTTGATATCATACATATATACACAACCTAGGAAATTCATCACTGTCTTAATAGTCCAAGGCCCATTCATTTTCCTGCAGAAAGTTGTCTACAACATCCTTCATGGCAAAATTTGGTATCAGCTGATCTTGTGTTAACTTCACCCGAGTAACAGGATCAAAGTGGCCTACCCTCTGGATTATTAAGAAAAAAAAATTAAATTAATATAAACGCTCCTAGAATAATAACAAATGGTGTAAGATTAGATTCAATATACATATATGTTTAATATAATGTATGAATGAATAAATTATAATTATAAAATCTGTATACATATATTACAATTTGAAAAAAAAAAAATGTTACTCAACCTATGAGGTTCTCGGGTTCAGTAATTATGTAAGCATATACTGTTATTCGAACAACGGTTGTGAAAAGAGAAGATTTGGCCAAAATAACAGAAAATAAATTTCCTGCCTCAACCGGTCTAGAACTTGAGCCTGGGAGCTTGGCAGTCTAGTGCCTTACCCACTGAGCTACTACGCCTCATTTTTACAATATTCTTATAGCAAGAATTAAAAAAAAAAAAAAGAAAGAGATACATGAACCATATTACATGTAACATACATCAAGCAATTGACATTTATTTAGTGGAACAGAATATGAGTATTTGCCTTTCCACTAGAATACATTGATAACCAGGAGGATAACCCATCCTTCATTCCTGTGCTAATTAGAGAACATAAGGAACTTAACTAACAACAATAATATGATGAACTGTATTACATGTAATATACATCAAGCAATTGACATTTATTTAGTGGAACAGAATATGAGTATCTGCCTTTCTACTAGAATACATTGGTAACCAGAAGGATAACCCATCCTTAGTTCCTGCACTAGTTAGAGTACATAAGTTACTCAACAAACAACAAAATACCATGCAATCAGAAGAAAAAAACTAGCTCCCATTGTCTAGGAGCAAACCTCAGCAATGCTAAGAGAACATTTAAAGCAGCAAAGTAATGACTTTCAAATTCAATAAAAAAAGCTAAAAACTTGTTTTTTTGTGGGTCAATGCAGAATCACTGGCATTCTGTAAAATTCAGTTTACATGACATTACTCTCAGTTGGTTGCACTAACTGAAAGATGCAGGTATAAAGCCCAAGCAAAGATGCACATTTACTTATGCACAATCACCTCATAGGTTGACACTACCCAGTGGTTAGTGAAATTTACAAGTAGTCCAATAACCAGGAAGTTTAGCGAGGAAAATTATATATAAGGTTTTTTTCCCACTGATGTTTGTCAGTTTTGGGAGGTACTGAATCTGACTTTAAAACTTAGCCTATAAAAAAACTAGAGCATTCCGAAACAAATAAAAATGATCTTTTTTTTTTTTTTATTAAAACAAAAAAATTTATAAAAAAAACACTATTTTTAATATCCAGTAATTATTTGTTATAATTGTTTTGAAAAATCAACTAGGTACAAAATAACATTGAAGTCAGAGTAGTAACTACATATTTGAAAGGGGAAATATTTATAAATCACTTTCTCGATTCATCAACATATTTGTTGGGGTTCAGAATCTGAATTTCTATTTTTCTTACTTGAAAAACTTGAGCTTTCCGAAAGAAACACAATTTTTTTTTTTTTTTTAAATTAAAAAACAGCAAAATTAATAGAAAAACAAACTACATTAAATTTACTGCAAGTTATTTTGTCTTTTTTTTTTTTTTTTTTTTTTTTTTAAATCAAACCAACTGTTTAGGCACTAGTATGCATTGAAGTATATAGCATGTGAAATAAAAAGTTGCAGCCAATGAACAATTAACTATTTAGTTTCACTGTAATTATTTAAAGGAAAAAGATATAAGAGTAGGAAATTAAATGTAATTAAATTTTGTACAAGGCTGTTTTTCACATATTTTGAATTGTAATAAAAACCAGTCAAGACAGTTTTTCACAAAATGCTGCATCCAATTCCACATATTTAACCTCAACACATATTTAACACTCACACCTATATAGTTGATTATACATAAAAAATTCTACATAAAACAAGATGTAGGAAATGAATCATAATTTGTTTGTTATTTTAATGAGCAATTTTTGATATGGAAGCCATTAACTGAAAATCAGCATATTAAAATAATAAAAAAGCTGAAGAAAATAGTCTGGGATGCAATCAGGTTGTAAAAAGAAAAACATGCAAGTTAAGAAACTTTAAATGAAGAATTGATGTTTATGCCTGCATTACAAGCCTTCTTTAGAGTTATAAATAACAAAAAAACAGAATGTGACGAAGAATATTAATTATATTTTTGTTTTAATTTATTCTTGACAATTTTTTGGAACACTTAAGACTTTTTTAGGGGGCAAATTTGAAATTCAGCTACAGCTACCCAAAAACCATAAAAATCAATTAATTAAATAATTTCTAAAAATTTTTTAGTGGATATATCAGATACAGCCACTGACAGAGTTGAGTAAACTGCTGATGTTTAATGCTAGAATGGGAATGTAAAGATGTCCTGGAAACCTGTATTTTATAAGTAATTACTAGATAATATGAAACTAGCATTATAAAACAATTAAATACTATTTTACATTAAAGGAAATTACCTGCAAGTGTTCCTCTATGTCTTTCCGCTCATAAGTTATTCCACTGGGTGTTATAACTGGTTCACGAAGGATTTCAAAGCTAATCTTTCCACATAAAAAGTCAGGAACATCTCTTTTCTAAAATCAATAACAGTTTTTATTAACACCAACTTTATAAATCATATGATTCAATGCCTGAGCAATAAAATAAAAATACTTTAATCCTACAAATGATGGACTGTGGAAAAGAACCATAATAGTCACATCTTCTAAATCCTCAGAATTTCAGATACACTGAAATTCAGAGTCAGTAAGTATCCTAGCCAAACCTCCAGTATAATTTCCTCTTAATAAACTTAAAATTATTCTCTTTCTTGCCCCTGTCAGTTACTAGCTACCTGCTGTTCGTGCTGTGATCTAAAGGTGTCAAAATGGGACTATGATTGTTCTTTCCCATAATCCTTTAAATGTAAATAGCAGATGATAAAACAGATTAGTATCTGATGTAATTGATAATTAGAAATATAATAATATAATATCTATTACAAGCCAGGCAGAAAAATTAAAAACAGTCCTAGTACGTGATTACTGTAAGAATTGATAATATTAATACGATGGAGGAGAAAAGAAAATGGAAAAGTAAGATTTTAGACTAAACAGGGCCAAGCAAGTATGACCAGACTTTGGTAACATATAAAGGCACAACTAGTATATAATAAGATAATGCTTTAAAAAACTAATCTTTTAACAAAGCAAAGGTGAATTAGTTGATTTGAAGCAAAGAATGGCCCTTATTTCATTTTAATAGAGGGATTTCAATTTTTGGTTTGATCTAATATTTAAGAAGTTGAACATATAAAGAAGAAAGCCAAAGGCAAATTGAAAAAAAAATAGTATACCTTAAAAACACTTCAATATATTTAGTAAGGTAATTCACTAAAGAACAAGTTGAGGTAGAAACAGTATTGATTCGAAATAATAGAAAATTGTGACTTTGCAATATATAATTCAACTATGATTTTTACTGGCAGCTGATTCCCAGCTAAGACAACTCTGTCGCCGTAAATGGCAAGGAAGAACAAAATAAAATAACATATACTTGTACCAATATTTTGATTTTAGAATCTTTTAAACCAATTAAAATTAAATGGTGATTACAAAATTCATCAAAATCCTAAAGGAGACAACACCTTCCTTACTTGAAAAGCCACCTTTAAATTATTCTATAACCTCACACCTGAACAAATTGTATCCAAATAAACTTATCACATACAATAATGATCCATTAACACCAGGGACACAAATCATCAAAAAGGATTGCACATAAAATATACTTAACCAATAATATTTGAATGAAATGGATCAATATATACTTACACGTCTCCTATCATCGACTTTGGCAAACAGAGCATTAAGTTCACTTATATAATTATCCTGAAACAAACCAACATTTCATTAGCAAAGGAAACATACTCTAAAAATTTAAAATAACACTATAAATATTTAATATAAAAGCTAACTTATACACTAACACATTTTGATTCAATTTCCATAATTTTGTCTTTCAAATATTCTCCACAAAAACCATCGCTATTCTCCTTTACTTTTTCAATTTGCTTTTGTGCGTCCTCATGAACTAGTCTTGTAAGATAAGTCTGCAATTAGTAAAATAACATTTAATGATACAATTAGTTCCACAAAATATATAGAAAGTGACAAATAATTACAAGAAGTTCAATTTCCTGTGTAATTCGTTTCTCCTCTTGAACGTTCCATCTTTTCTTTCGAGCTATTCTTAGTTGGCTAGCTATATCGTCACCAAAGTTCAATTTCTGCTCTTTAGCTAGATCATTAGCTAAGAAAAACATGAAAATTAATTAAATCAACAGAAAACAATCAAAATCTAAGATGAAGTATAAATAATATTTATAGATACATTAAAACTTTCAGCAGTAAATAATAATCTGAATTTTATGATAGTTCATAGAAAGAGGAATAAATTTGAATTTCCTTTTATTAAATATGGTTGTTACAATATTAATTCTATGCAATTCCAAATTCCTCTTATTATATGATGGTTATAGGTCTAGGGATTGATAAAATTCACTTGTCATTTCAAATGTCCTTTAATATCATTTCCCTAAACCACTCATGCTTAAACATTCTCAGGGTAACATGATTAACTCATGCACAGATTAATCAAATAAAATACTTTAAAACAAATTAGTTTGACAAAAAAATAATTTATACTTTAGGTAACTAAATAGCTAATAACAGCTATGGTAGAAAATAGAAAAATAAAAAAAGATATAATAAAAATTTGCAGAAATATGCCAGATGTCTCTCAAGGCACTTATTTATGCAGGAGGAGGTGGTCTATTGACAATTAATTTCCTAATGTATGATAAAAAAAAAAAAAAAGTTTCTTATTTCTTTCTTTGTCAATTGAATCAGATCTATCCTTCCATTTTCATCAATTCACTATGTATACCCAAAACATTATCTAGTAAATCCACATATTAGTAATATAGATGATTTCACTGGAAAATGAAGAAGTGATCAGTTGTCACAGACACCACTATGATTAAAAACAATCTGTAGGGCCATTGGTTATTTTTGCATAAGTCCATCGAAAAATAACACTGACTTAAAAAAAAAAAAAAGGATGTAAATACAGATGAATGGTTGAAACTTTGAAAAACGGTGACAAATCATATATTACACATAGTATAATGCAAGTCCTCATTTATAAATGTTAGGAGACATAGAACATTAATACAAAAACAAAAGTCCTGTGCACTTATTTCATCATGTCACCTTTCGAATATCATTTATTAGAACAACCCACCTCTCTGTAAATGTTTAATTGCTTCATCATAATTCTCCATCTCTAGTAAAGCTTGGCCCAAAAAGAAATGTCCTTTAACTAAAGTTGAGTCCATATCTAAAGCTCTCCTACAATCTTGACACGAAGAATCCCACCTCTTTAATTTGAGATGACACAAAGCTCTATTAGTGAAATACGTTGGCATAGTGGGATTTTTAATCTAAAATATTAAAACAATGATAATATCTTGAAAATAAATTAAACCCAAGATATACTTGATATCTTTATAAACAGGCTTACAATCGCTTTAGTATAGCAAGTTACAGCATCTTCGTATTTTCGCATATTGAAGTGCCTATTTCCTTGATCTTTCAGTTCCTTATCAGTTAAATTAGCTGTTGAGTACATGTACTTGCTCATCTTAAGAGTATGTTTAATTCAACCAAAAATTTAAGAGAAATAAAGCCAAAGAACAAATTTGTAAATACTACCGAACTAAGACATCAATAGGTCTGAGATCATAACAAACTACCGAACCTTATTAAACGCAAGTATATCAGCTGATGCCACGACTAAATGGATAACTGGAGATAACCCGACAGAGCCAAGAAAGAAGGAAAATACTTTTCCCCGCCATAATCGCTGTCATTTTTAACTTCTTATTTAAAATTTACACTTTTATGAAACATAATATGATTGAACTCTCTTCATTGTGAGTAAATTTGCAATTTTTCTGGCGATTTCTAATTTTATTTACTATTAATATGATTTGGAACATATTAATTATGGATGAATTTTTTCTGTAAATAACAATACTGATTCTAGTCTCTATTGGATAATATTGTACTTAAATAAGTATCTGACATATCTTTAACGACAGTCCATGTAAACCTAGGTTCACTGTAAACTTTGTTTTTCGTAAAGTAAATAGGGTTGCAGAAAAAAAAAAAAGTCCTCAAAGCAGAAATATCAATTATTAATTAAATAAATTAATCAACAATTCCCTTGTAGGGAGTCATTTTATAGGATGAGAATATAGCTACTCCATCATTTGTGTCTGTCTTAGATTAAGGACGGAACATCAAATGTTCAATAAATATGAAAACAATATATTTTGATGTTTATGATATCAAAAGTAAAACCATCGATGTTATTCGATACATCGACGTTTTTAAATGTATTCAAAGGATTATTGAGTTCAATTTCAACTATCGTAAGAACAACCTATAATAGTTAAATGAATATTTAACAGCTTGCTATAAAACATCAATTTTTTAAATTTATATTCTAAACTGTATTTGTGTTAAATTTGTTACCAATTTAAGTAAAACAATATGCATCATTTGTTAGCAACTTGGTTAAAAAACATGCATCAAATGATTAAAAAACATAGATGTTTTTAAGATTTATACAATAACGAATTTGTGGGCTTAGCATTTAACTACCCCCAAAAAAAAAAAAAAAATCTATATTTGTGAAAAGAGTGTATAACAACTTGTTTCATAAAATCGTTGTTTTGTTTTTTTTATGTTTTGTTTAATTAGTTGGATCTATTTTAGTTGACTTATGTCAAAATTTGTTAGATAGGTTATTTCATAATTTATATTTGTTTGGGCTTAGTGTCTTCATGAACTCCAGCTAGAGTAGGAAGAACGGGTTATCTATCCAATAGGTTACCGATCTATTATAGTACCAGTGTGAAAGTCGAGATTCTTTCCTTGACGCGGTCACGAGATATATTTCGATCGACCCACTTTGGGATTCGAACATACGACTTTCTATACTGAACGCTCTGAAGTCTTCCCTTCAACGCGCTCGGCCACCGAAGTCCATTGCCTTCACCTGTAAAATGAATGTTTAACATTGATGTAATTTATAGCATATCGATTGTTTGTTGGATTGTGGAACTATTTAGCTATCTGTTAGTAAACATTGATTTATTCTAATCTGGATTAATAATGTTCTCCTATCAGGAAGATAAGTATGAAGAGCGAGCATGTTTTCTAACAAGTTATTGAGCGCACATTCAACTAAATTAAATTATTTTATTTATAGTAGAATAGGTTTAGTAGAAATAATTATTGAAAACAAATGTATTCAAACTAGTTTTAACTAAATTAACTTTTAAGTCCAATTTAAAATATTATTAAAAATATTAGGGTTCTAAAAGGTTGTTAAACACTCATTTAACTTATATAACCCCCAAATCCAACTTAAAACAGATTTGAAAAACATTGATGTTTTCCAGTAATTTTTTTAACGCTCAAATGACTAACTTCTTCTTTTCATATTTCCTTCGCATTTGGGTTACGAAAAGTACAAGCTTATCCCGAAAATCGACGTAGTATAAACAAATATTAGAAACATTAATGTTTTTAATAAATTCTTAAACGCGGAAACAATATAAATTATTTTATTTAAGTTATCGTTCATTCAACCAGTCATCGTTCGTCTCCTCACAAGTGTGGTTCGGTGGCCTTGAAGAAGACCTGCAAGGCAGGTCGAAACGCGGGTACCTATTAAAGAATTTCTTCTTAGACGTGGTGTTCCTCTTTGACTGAATCCCTGATCACCTTCTTCTTCATTTATTATAACAGTAAACTATACTTTTATCTTTATTTAAGTTAATTAAAAACTAAATTCAGTTTAGAAAATATATTTGACGCAAAATCAATGTTCACTCATCAGTGGTTAAATGATGAAGGAACAGAAATCATTCATACTGAAAATAATTTTTAAATATGACAATTCACAAATTTTCATATTCATACTGTTGGTTTAAGTTAACATCGACGTTAACGATACATCAACGAGAACTCAAGGATGTTTTCTTGAATGTTATATCAATGTGTATGTTCCATCGCAACTCAGCATTCATGGAAGTTAAGATTGGAGAATCTCCTTCCAGAAGACGAAAGTTAAGTAATTTTGAAATTTAACAAACTCCTCTTTGCATTGAAAATACATTAAAAATACATAATAACAATTAAGAAGAGATCATTATTTGTGCTTTAAAAAATATATCTTGTTCAAAACATACTAAATTCCAACCTGTTCAAAAAAATGCTTTCATGACTAGGAAAACTTAAATAATCTACAAGATATATAAGGCAGAAGAATGGAGATAAACTTCTTAGAAAAATGAATTGAACTTATTAATGAGTTTAATGCATTTTTTTTAAATGTTTCCTTTCAGTTCTTAAATTAATGTGCAACTGTTGTAAAATGAAAATTTGATCTTGTGACATGCTTTGGTACAGGCAATTGGCCTTCACTAGGCAGTACCCAACCCCAACCTAGTTATCTCCAACTTTACCTTATCTGTGATTTATAGGGGAACAAGGTATCAACTTGACAGAAAATGTAAATTAGAAGATTACTAAAATATACATGAAGCGAAAAATTTGTTTCTTTTTAATAAGAAATATTGAAGATGTTTCAAGAATATATATATATTAAATTAATGGAAAATAATTAACCTAAAGAAACATTGAAATAGGAATATAAAACCAAATTTCAATAATTTTTGTTCTCATCCTCCAAAATGAGGTTTGCTTACTAGTCATAGACCATAAAGGGTATTTTATACAAGAATACAGCATAAGAAAGTAATTCTTTGACATTTAAAAGGTAAGAGAAGCAGAAATTGGCTGAGAATACCAGCTACTGATAGCTGACACTGAAATTTCTCTAAAAAGGCAAATAAAAAAACAAAACAAAAAATAGAAATTATGGCGCAAAGTAAAGGCAATGAGACAAAAGAGGCAAGCCAGTGAGAAATATCAAAGACTCAAGCAGCAACAGAAGCTAGAATTCTTGAAAGGTGGAGAAAGTTGAGGAAAATAAATTTATTTGAAAAAAAAAAAAACAGTTAAAAAAAGAAAATGAGTTGTAAGAAATCATAAAAAAAAGTTCCAGAACATATTTTTTATTTCTAGTACATATTTAGCTATGAAGCATACATTGCTGATCAAAAAAGTTGAATAAAAAGAAATTATAATTTTTTTCAAGATAAAAAAAAAATAATGGCTATAGCCCTTAATTTATGTCTAGGGTTCAGCACATTTTAAAAAACTGTTTCATTACCAACAATTGTACAAGGTGCAGTCAGCAGCTGACAATTTTTCTGTAGAAACAGACTAGGTACCACCCATTTCATAAAGTGTGTCTGAAAAGGGTCTCCAGAATCCGGAGTTGATCCCCAGATGATAAAACAGAATATAAGTTATTTGTAAGACCCAGTAGTTACTTGTTCCTTGCATTTCTTAGTGAGATAACCCTCCCCAAAAAAACGTATCAAATAATTTTTTTTTTTATTTGTTTTTTACAAAATTATTTTATCAAAGAATCAGATTCCACACAAGATTGCGAACAAATTTTCTGAAAAAAAATAGTAGAGAATTAATCATTACAAATAAAACTATCAATTAATTATAAATATTCTTAACGCCTTCATTTAGATTCATCTCAGGATGTTTTTGTCAATGATTTAGGAACATGGAATTCCATTTTTCTATCACTGAATATAAATACTTGTGTAATGGAGTGCCATCTGACTCAAGGTAAAAATTGTAATAATAAAAATACTTTCTGGGACAATAAATGAGTATAATACAAAACTAATCATTTACAAATAGCACCTTCCATATTATTCATCAATGGCAACTAATAGTAATGTTAGTGATAATCTAATATACACATACAAGTATATATTATTTAAACAATTATTTAAATGGAAAAATATAATGTTTCACAAATTAGTTACAAATGAAATCTACACAATAAAGATTCTATACATATTAAAATATAAGCGTAATTTTTGTATTAATTTAAATGTTTATTTCCTATACTACAACAATAAATAAATGACAAAGATCAAAGGAAGTAACATAATTCTTTATAAAACTTAATGGTAAAGAATTAACTCTCAATTTTGAAAATATTGATTCAAATTAGATAGGAAATGAACAATATTCAATGATAAGAAAGTTAATGGCATATTATCAAAGATGAAATAATAACTTTAAGGAGCTACAAGTCTTTAGTCATATAATATTACTTTAACAATACAAAATTATAAAAATGTAATGCCATTAAATAAATTATGAAGTCATGAGTAGTGATTCACAACTGTAAACTACAACTGATAATCTGTCATCTTTGATATTTTCATCCAGTACACATTTTCCACTAAATTAAACAATGATACTTTGTAAAGATAAGTTGTAGAAATGTATACAAGCTAAGGCTTAATTGTGTAAAATATTATATAATTTGTTGCTGAGTATTCAAGACACAAGGTTTGTAAGTTTCCTCTATCAGGGAATTATAGTGGTAACGAAATTAGTTTTAAAATATAAAGGCAAAAGTATTATTATCTAATGATTTGTCGATTTTTAAAAGTTTATTTGTAAAACTGAGATCTCATTCAGTTGAAACTTTAAAATGACAGGAACGATATTAACAATAGTAACAAAATGGAATAAATCAGTACAGCAGACTAAAATTAAAAAATATAAACTGTTTATCTAATACATAAGGAATGAGAATAATTAAGTAGAAATACTGTGATGAAACTGATCAAGCCATTATTATTTTATTTTATTTTATTTTTTTTGTAATTAACAAATAGCCATAGTGACTGAAAATAAACAGTGGAATTTATAATACAATATTTAAAAGATATTTCATCTAAAATGATAAAAATGATGTTCCAATAGATGTCTAATAGATAAGCAAGCAGAGTGACTATTTTCTACCTTAGTATACATTATTTTAATCTTCCTTTTCTCTTAACAGCAGAACCATTCGGAAATGGAATTAGTTTACATAACAGTAAGTTTAAAGATTTGAATGTATCTGCTCTTAATTAATCTAAAAATTATTCTTTTGACAATAGAACTTGATCCATTTTTAAAATATAAAATTTTTAATATATAGTTAAACCTCTATATATTTAACTTTTATACATAGAAAATTATTGAGTTTTTTCAGGAAACAAATTTTTATTATGAAATGAAAAAGAATGAAATATATTTGAATAAAATTTCTTAATATCAAACATAAACTTTCATATTTAGTAAATAAAAATACAGTGTAAGTTACTGTAATATTTTACTTTGTAATACTATATGTAAAATAAGAGAAAAATAGAAATTAATTTTAAAAACCAAAACAATGAAAGCATTCCAAACTAAAAGACAATGCATGAGATTAACATCACTGAAGAAAGGTCTGAACAATATTACTGGTTGTATATCCCAAAATATTATCTCTTTAACAGTGATGAACATTTGCAGTTTTCTAAATATTTTCACTTTAATTTTAAACACCTACAAGTTTAATATATAGAGGTGCAATTTTATTTTATCATAGGAAACTTGAGTATAATTATTACAAATAAGAAGTTAGTAAATATTTTCAAAGCTTTCTGTTTTATTCAACATAAAACTTCTAAAAGCATTAATATTGTACAGAATAAAATATACATACATATATGTTTCATTAAGGTTTATATAAAACAAAAAATGTTTTGTACATAAGGCAAATTTGTAACTACTCTTATTTTATATTGATGTTTGATTTTATCTATTGTCTGGAACAATTGCATCATTACAAAATCACAAATTTTTATAATCACAAGTGTTTCAGGAAAAATATGTCCTTTGAAATTTCTTGAAAGATTAATAAATGAATATGCTAATTTTAATTAGTCACTCAGTCAAATTTTGATTGGTACTAAATTACAACTAACCATCTGATTGGTTTCTAGCCAGGGAGCTCTATAAGTTTATATTGTAAAATGGATCACTACATATTTATCCCTACGTAGATATTAATTCCACATCTATTAAACACCTAGAACTAACACTTCACATAACTAAAACCAATAGAAACTATAAATAATAATTAAATATTTTTTTTGTTTTTAAACAGAATAATAATGACATAAAGCACATCATCGATGGCCTCGAGTATTAGACTTATCTCATATTTGCAGGATTGTATGAAAATAAATTTGTCATTATTATTCTTTCAAAAGTACAATATTAAACTTTGTGTATAATATAAATTGTCTATATAACATATCACATTTTTTTTCTTTATTTTTTTTTTTTTTTTTGTGCAGTTGTCCTAATATACAAACACACATTAGGTCACAAAAAAGTGCTAAATTCTTCTAAAAATGGTTCCTATACTACACGTTTATAAACGGCAAATTTATTATACAAAATATTTTTTAATAATTATATATATTTATATTCTATGTCATTTCTCATGTAAATATAGACAATCCAAAGTCTGATTTATAAATACTTATATAATGAAAAATAAAATATATTTACATTGGTTGTCAGATTGTTGAAAATACACTTTACTGTACACCACTAGCTTATATAATGCCACTTATTTTTTACTATTACTAAAATGGGTATTGACCGAATTGGCCCATGGTAAATCTTTTCTTACTGTAACTAAACAATATATAGGAAAAATTACTTCAAAAGCAATTCAAATAGAAAATTCTACAAAAAAAAAAAAAAAAAAAAAAACTTTAATTGAAATGCACATTTAAGCAGTTCTATAACCAGAAACCAGATTTTTAAGCAAACAAATATTTGGTTTGTTTAATTAAGTGCTTTTCAATAAGATTTTGATTTTATGTAACAAAAAATGTTTTTCAATAATAAAGACGAATTATCATTTAAGCATAAATGTCATGCTGGGGAGATCAGACAAGTAAAAAGGTTAAGAATATATGTATATATGAATGTCTCTTTACAATATAAATAAACTAAGAAAAGGTTTCACATTTATTTTTATTTTTTTATAATTAATAATTATACTTATTTCAACAAATATTGTTTTAACTTACATGTTAAATCTTGTTATGCTTCTAAATCAATTAATGTTTATATAACAGCAAGTCAATTTGATTTATAAATTTGCATTGCAAAATAATTGCATATTTGATTGATGTATTGAATATTTTAAGCTTTTAATGGAATGTTTAAATAGAACTGGTCTCTGATTATAAATCGTAGAGGGGGGGGGGGGGGAAATAAACCTTAAGGGAATTGGATTAGTTAGGTAGTTAAAAAATATTCATTCAAACTTTATATTTCTGCAACTAGGTACACTATAGAATTGAAAGTAAATTAAAAAAAAAAATACAAAATTAAAACACTATTTAAAGGACAACATTACAACCTTGACCATAATTGGCAACTTATTGAAATAAGAAAATAAAATGGCATGCATTCATTTTTAAAAATAATATTCTCCATTAATCATACTTAAGAATATAAACATTCTAGAATTCTAAATTTATATTTAAGCAAATACAATAACAAAGAGCTAACAGGTGAGGTCCTTTAATATTATAAGGCTGTCCATAATATGTTCTAGGATTGTATTTGTTTTATTCCTAATAGTCTTAGCGTAAAGATATTTATATATACATTGTAACAAAATTTAAGGTAATTGTAGTAGAAACATAATGTAAATAATCTTTTGGAATTGAAACATGAATGCTCACAAAACATTATTATATTAAAGGAAAGTATGTATATTTAAAGATGTATTATTTTAGCAACATGTACCATATTCTGAGAAAAAATAATAAATTATTTTCCGTTTTGATTTTTTCTCAAATAAAAACAAACCATAATTTTAGGATAAAATATAAACAAAAACTAACAAAGTAAATACTATCAACTAAGAACAGAAATTTAAAGAAAACTTAAGAAATGTAAAACTATAACGGTCCATATACTTCATCACTATTGAAGTGTAAATAAAACTGTACAGGAATACTATGTACACAAGTTGAGATATTTAACAATATTGGAAAATATATATAAAACATATCTAACAATATACATACATATGCATGTGTGTATATTAGCTATATATATATAAATTACTTTAACTGGTTTACAAGATTAACTGACATATGCATGTTTCAAATATATACATACATATTAATCTGCTAACAATGTTATTTATTCGCTCGGATAAAAGAAAAGAAAATGTGATATAAATGGCACAAAGAACCTACTACCAATTTCTAAATAGAAGTTTGCAAGAAACACAAAGCGTATAGTTTGCAGCTAAATATAGGAAGACACATAGTTTTACATAAAAACTGATTTGTAACTGTTTCTTATCTAAGAGTATTCTTATGTAAAGCGGGAACTGATATCGCATAGTAACATTTCGATAAATAAGTTCAGTGCTGTTGTCACAGATATGTTGACATAATAAACACTGATACGTTTTGATCCCCCCATTCCAACTCTTTGCCATAAATAGAATAGTCCCATCATTATCATATGATCAAGTGAAATAGATGCTTATTTCAACATTTTTTTTATTTTTTAAATATTTTTTTTTTAGAATATGTAGAAAAGCTCTTTCATAAGACATATAATGCTAGGAGAGTATAAAAATACATTCTCATCAAAAATAAAATAAGTTTTATTTTTTATTTATATATTTTTGTATCTTTACGAGCCAATAAAAAGGTAAGTAAAGATAAAAAAAGAAGTATTATTAATTATAATACTTGTGTTTTAATTATTAAAAAAGGTAATTTCTTAAAAAATAAAAAAATATGAACAGCAAAATGATTTCTTAGTAAGTTAAAAAATTATATATATATATTTTTTTTATGTTGAGAGCTTTTTACAAAATTTTACTACTATTTAACTTTCTGATTTCATTAACTGAGGGTTCATTTATTTACAACCTCGTACTGTGACAACATTAAGTTCTATTATACCTAAGCAGACTGTGGGACATCACTTTTTCTTTATGATTATTTTTGATTATTAGATCATCAATATATAAGGTTTCTATTTATAATATTTTTTACAAACATCACTGACAATATAGTATTTTTATATATATATATATTTACAAATAATATTCATAATAACTACATACTTATAATAGCAGGTAACGTTTGGACAACCTGCACAAAATATAATTTAGAGTCACTGACTTTAAAAGCTATGGACAAGAAGTCTCACTAATAGTGACTGTTTTTACAAGCAAATTACTTAAGGCTAAAGCCTAATTTAAGGAGAAGGCAAGAATAACATAAAGTAGCGTTTAGCCTACTAAGATTTGATAATAAGAAAATAATATGAAAATCCATTCCATTTTCTTTATTCAAGGATTCTTCATAAGCCCTTTTGCATCACATTCAGCTTCCACCTATAAAAAATAAATATTACATATTTTATAAGAATACCTATAAATTTATTATATAAAGTAAATAGCAAATCCGAGATTGTACAATACTCAATTAACTGTTTCCAATTAGCAAGGCTGGGAGTTGAATCAACCAAGAACCGTTCATTTTTTCATAGTATGCCACTATTCCCAAATATTTAATGAAAATCGTTGCAATACACAAGTCACTGTTCCACTACCATTCTGCACTTAACATATAGTATTTACTTATTACCATTGAACCCCTATAAAGTCAACTTCTTTGAATAGGTAATATCTGTACAAAGGATTTTTCTAAGGGACCTTAACCTATCATTGTAATTAGTGGTGCTGACTGATTTTTATGTTCTAAACACAACAATGTCAAATTCCACATACGGTTCATATAAATTCTTCTTTCTTTTTCTGACTCAGTACAAACTATCCGAAGGAGACATGGCTGAGGTCACCAAAGAGGATCTGGAGGACAATCAAATCGTAGCCGCGGTTCTCAATGCAGAAATGGAGGATGGTGAAATGAACGACGAGGAAGAAGAGCCTGAAAGATTAGTCACACGGCAGCTAAAGAGGCTTTCGAAATTGCGATGAAATACATCGAGCAGCATCCAAACGCAACACTGATGGATGTCCTGTACATTAAAAAGTGGAAAGATACCGTTGCTAAAGCAAGATTAAGTACATTAATACAGAAAAATATAACTGTTTTTTTAAAATTAATTTATGTGTAATTAATTAATTGGCTATGCGTATGTATACGCAAGTATTTTTTGTGTTCAATATGTTTTGTATTCAATAAACACGTACATTTACATACATACATACATAAATACTCGTTTATGTGTGTTTTTATTAATTTTTTGTTGTTCCTTGGATTATCCGACCTTTTTTATCATACGACCACGCTCCGGCCCCGTGGGTGACGGATATGAGGGGTTCTACTGTATATTCTTTTGTGATTAAGCCAGTATTACTAAAATATTTTGAAATGGCTAGGTCTTTTGGCCTGTGGTCAATAGCTTTCTTGTGTAATGTTTTTTTTTCACCCACAAAATTGTAACATTTTGACATGCTCTATTTCTGTTGGTGTTGCTCAGATCAAAAATTTGATACAGTTTCCTCATCAGAAGCAGTAGATATAAAAACATGATCTATTGTTTTACCCAGTCAGAGAAAAATTGATTTTTTCTCCATTGAGCTGTGTGACTTTGATTTTCAAATGTTTCTCTTAAAAACACAAAATTTCAAAACCTTAATTGTTTAAGTTCTTTGAATATTTTTTTATATATAGCATTTTCTTTATCAATGGTTTTGTTCTGGATAAGAAAAATTTCACAAACTAAGAAAATATTTGAAATAAAATAGGTAAAGAAATGGAAAATAAAAAGATGGTGAAGTTAGAGAATAGTTAAATTATTGAATTTAACTTTTAGGTCAAAAGCCTTAAATTTTAAATGGGGTGAGAAGACCATATAGAATTTTATTTTTATATAATTAATTTAATATTTTCGTTAATTTTTTATTTAACTATATAAAAGTTTTGTTGAGGTGACAGTAAGGTTTAACTCTTATAATTTATTTATTACTGATTTGTACATTATTGATCCCTAATTAGATTAAATTACCTTAGGAATAACAGCGTAATTCAACTGGAGAGTTCTACTTTAAATGTTTCATTTAAGGAGATTAATATCAAGTTATTATATTAAAAAGGCATAGCTCCTTTCTAATTGAGAGTTCTAATTGATAGTGGAGTTTGCGACCTCAATGTTGGATTAAAATAAGATTTAAGTGCAGAATCTTAATTTCTAGGTCTGTTCGACCTTTATTTTTTTTACATGATCTGAGTTCAGAGGAGCGTGAGCCAGGACGGTTTCAATCTTATTATTATTTTGTGTATTTTAGTATGAAAGGACCATTTACATAAAATATTTTGTTAGTTTTGATTAATTTTACTATTTTGGCAGATTAGAATGGTAAATTTAGAATTTATTTATGTAACATTGTATTACAGATAGTATTGTTTAATCTAATTAATTTGTTGATATTCATTTTTGTTCTGAATTGTATTTCTTTTGTTATTTTATTGGAACCTAAAGTTCTAGGTTATATTCAGTTCCATAAATGTTATATTATATTCATCCAAGTGGTGGAATGATAGGGTGAAAGCATCAGTAGCGAGAAAGAAGGCAGCATGGAAGGAATACAGTAGGCACAAAACTCCAGCCAATAGGGAACTGTATGTTCGAAGGAGAAACGAGTCCAAGCTAGTAGTAAGGACAGCAAAGAGAAGGAACTGGGAGGAATTTGGTCAAAACTTACAGAGAAATTATTAAACGTCCAGGTTTTTTGGAAAAACACAATCCTTAAGGAATGGCAATACAACATAATTGTTCCGATTCACAAAAAGGGCAATGCCAGTGAATGTGAGAACTATAGACCTATCTGTCTATCCCAGGTTGTATACAAGCTCTATACATCAATATTAGAAAAGAAGCTGAGAAAGCTAGTGGAGGACGGCTTGGAAGAGGAACAGGCTACTTTCAGGCCTCAACGCCAGACCCAGGACCATACCTTCTTAAGTCGACCTACCATGATTCCAAAGGAGTAGTGAGGATTAATGGAAGAAAGTCCAATACATTTGCACTTAAGAATGGTGTAAAACAAGGAGATAGTTTGAGCCCCCTCCTGTTCATTATATACATGGATGAAATTTTGAAGATGTGCAACGTAGGACAGCCCGTACTACTATTGGAAACTTGAATATGAGGACAATCCTTACCCAAGTAATGGTATTCACGGATGACATTGTCCTTATAGCTGATACCAAAGAGAGCCTACAGCAAGCTGTAATTGAATGGGAAGCTGAGCTAGAAAGGAAAGGAATGACCATTAATGTACTTTGCAAAGGTGAAGCATTGGAAATGGTGGACAACTACACTTACCTAAGAACAGAGATAAGCAGGAATGGAAAAGTAGATCAGGAGATATCCAAAAGGATAAAGAAGGCAAACTCAATCTACTACCACCTCTGCAACACGGTTATAGGGAAAAGAGAGGTGGAGAAAAATGTTAATCTACATATCTTCAAAGATGTTTACCTACCTACCCTTCTATATGGAAGTGAAAGCTAGCTACCATTAGGTAAGCACCTAAGCAGAGTTACTGCAGCGGAAATGAGGTACATCCGGAAAGTAGCGGGCCGAACCAGAAGGGATCGTACCAGGAATGATAGGACTAGAGAGGATCTAGGGGGTTGTCTCTCTAAAGGATACCCTTGAAAAGAGGCAACTTAGATGGTCCGGACATCTCTGTCGGATGAATGAGGACTGGGACCCGAGAAAGTACTTTGGGGCCAGACCAACAGGAAAATGTACCAGATTGTGGAGAGAAGAGAGGCAAAGACTGGAAATGCCATGAGGGCGCTGGCTCGGGATCAGGAGGCTTGGTTTGCCTGGACAGAGGAACCTCTACGCTGAAAGGCACAAAGGAGAAAGAGAAAGAAAAAAAAATATTTAGATATAATTTGATTGATTTTATATATTATCAGTCTTATTTTTGGTTTGCTTTTTTTCCTTTACCTTTATTTTTTTGTTGATTATCTTCTTGTTTAGCAGAATAGTACATATTCAACCAGAATGATATTTTCTATTCGCATACGCAATTTTACAATCTATTCCTAATAAACTTGGAGGAGTAATTACAATAATTGCATCAATTTTTTAAATTATATTACCTATAATTAAAAATAATGGTGAAGAAGTTTTTATAATTTTTCAACAGATTTTATTTTAAGTATTGTCCAAATTTGTGAATTTTGACAGAAACAAAACAAGCACATTTCTTATTCTCTGATGAAGGAGACAATTAAAGCTCCAACACATGCAGTGTAAAATATTTATTATTATTTTGTTTTTTCTCTCTGTATTTCTTACATAATTTCTACAATTCACAAAATAATATGCTGTACCAAAAAAATAGAGCAGTTTTAAATTTAAAATAGAATACCATAGACAACTTAAGTATATGTAGATATAAACATCATATGCAATGAAAGAAAAAATATACAGAAAATAACTTTCAAAGAATAGTGTAAAAGTTAATATGTTTTATTCAGGGATTAATAATAAAAATAATGCCTTTTATTCTGCAGATGAAGAATAAAAGGCAAAATAAAAAGTGTAATTGATGTTTGTGTGAAGAGAATAAATAGAATTTTCAACCATCAACATTTATATTAAATAAATATTTGGAAATATCTAGTTATTCTCTACACAAAAATAATGCCTTTCACTATGTATTGCATTTATTTTGGTAAATCAAAAATTGTAACACATCAAAACAAATAATAATTGTGGGTTTATTGCATATGGATGGCCACCAATGGTCTGTAGTATCACAACATCAAAGTTTAGTGTACAATACTCCATGTTTCATCACTGATGTTAATGCTCTCCATACTATTGAACATCAATTTTAATCAATTTTATTATCAAGTTTAATAAATTATTTTTATTGTTATTTAAATAAATACTAAATTTAAGCTGAGTAAATAAATCCCATTTTTTTGAGGATTTCACAAAATCAAGAAATTCTCAGGGAATTGTAAAATTCAAGCAAAATTCATGCTTTTTTTTTTTTTTTTTTTTTTTTTTTTTTTTTTTCGTAGTGATAAATCCCGAATTACACTAAATTCCTGGTTGAGAGCCACCCTGAAACTAGTTCTCTGTTCTCAAGATTGTGTTTCTTTTTATGAGTGTGTTATCTCAAAATTAGAGTAGTTTGTTTGTAGATTTTTTCAGAGATGATTGCGTGAATTGATTTTTGCTCTTTGGATTCCATCTAGACAAAGCTGGTTAAGAACTCAAGACGAAGGTTACCATATGTTGCATACAACAAAATAGGAGGATTTAACATATTATATTTTTATTCCATTTAAAAAATATATATATATTGTGTAGCATTATTTTTTGGTAATATGTTCTGATTAATTTATTAAAATAATGGAAGCTGTTGTCTTTGCTATTGTAAATACAACATGTGGTCACAGACCTCACAAAACTTCATTAACTCATAAAATTGTAAAGTCACATAATTTTATACTTACTTCAGCTTCGAGATCTAACTTAGCAGCTGCAGGCTCATAGTGCCCAGCTAAGTAATAAGTTTCATGGTTCTCATACACTGTATCCACAAAACCAGGAATAGCTTTTACTTTTTCATGAAATTTCGTATAAGGCAGCACTTCACATCTATGAGAAATAGTCTGAACATCATTGTTGTCAAGATGTGAAGATCGAAATAGACCACCCTTAAAAAATGACCATGAAAATACAATGACTCAAAAAAAACAAGAACAGAAAATTATGAGAAAATAAATACTAACATTATGTATTATCTAAAATTAACATTTTTACTATCCAACAAAATAAAATTGTATTTATGACTAGCGAGTTTAGGAAGTATTCAACCATTAAGAGTAAACAAGAATATCAGACGATAGATATTTTTTAATATTTGAAATTTGTAATTTTAATCTATTAATAAATTAAATACTGTTAATCAATTATAATAATATGAAAATAATTTTATGCACAAAAAAAGATTTGATCTGAGTATATTTTCATCGTCTCTCACCTCATCAATCAGCTAGTTTTCTTAAACTCATGACTCATGACATTTCTATATATATATATATATATATATATATATATATATATATATATATATATATATATATATATATATATATATATATATTTTCCCCCCTAGCATTTTAAAAACAAAACAAATATGTATGGCCAAACAAATTGAGAAAATAAATAAATACAGTCTTGGTCATAGAAATTGGATCACTTGCTTTTTCAATCCTTAAGTTAATAAAGTTGATCCTATTAAATGTTTTCTTTCTTTTTTTTTTTTTTTTTTTTTTTGCATTATTGAGATATAAGCAAACTCAATGTTTATCAGTTCAGCTTTAGTTTCTGTCAGGTTAAATTGTGGAATTATGCTGAATTTCAAGCAACTGTCCTCATCAGAAAAAATTAAAATAGTCGAACATAAAACAATTAAAAAAGGGACGTTACATAAAGTGGATGAATCTCTCAAGAAATATCGAAACGGATAGGGTGTCACCAATTGACTGTGGTCAGAGAATTTAGTTAACAATAATTAATTTTCAAACAAAAATGTTTTATAGTAGTTTTGAATATTAAAAAATATAACCAATATTGATGAAAACATCAACAAGAAATGTAGCAAGCATTATAAATTTTAGCAGTGTTAAATATTTGCTTCACAAGCTAAGTTAATAAAAAAATCATGTTTAATTAATCACATATCTCAAAATAATGATTTAAAATACCAAAATTACTTTTTATTATTGTTTTAAAAGTTTTTTCCACAGCCAACTTGAGCCAGGTAGTTGGTATTTTAGTAACTTACCAATGGAACTATGTTTATTCAGGAGAAATAGATTTTATCCTGTATGAATCAGGCTGTTTAATAGAATAGATAGTGAAATGAATCGTAGATAATTTAAACACTTCAACTAAAGAGAAAATGGAACTAAATCAGAATGTTAGTACTTATATAGTAAATGAACAAATCAGAGCTTTACAGATAAGTGCAGAACTCGAAATACAACAAAATTAAATCACTTTTAAGAAGATATGTTTCAATTATTGATTACATCATAAACAATGGAAATTATATTTTTAATGTACAGTATAGTCCTGTAATGACTTTAACATAAAAATCTAGATCATAATACAGAAGGCTACTCACTGGATATGGTAGTTTATCAGGACATCCAATAGTCTCTTCAGGATGGTAAAACCAAGAAACCCTTACTGTCATGTTCTTCTTCATCTGATACTGCCAAAAAGATTCTATATGGCCAATGAAAGGCCTGTCAGGGCGACCAGTGGAAACGAACACAGCACAATCACCAACCTTATAAAAAAAAAAACTTGTTTTGACAAATAAAAAATATGATTCAGATTATGAACTTTAAATATTACTAAATTCAAGTATGTAATATCCAAATAAAATGTAGAAATATAAATTTAACTATATTTCAATTAATGTGCTATAAATTTCAACATTTCAACTTTAAAACTAATTTAAAGTTTGCTGAACACAATAACAAATATAAAATATATTATAACAAATATTACTTACAGATATGATTTCTTTGCCTCTTTGAATGGCTTTGTAGCAAATTCTGAGACCCTTTCCTCTTGGTCCTAAAGGTCGACCTCTCTTCACACCAGTCCCCACCCAAGTCCACATCTCATGTTTTTCAGGAAGAAAAGCAGCTATCTTTGATTTAGAACTAGTCGCCAAACTGACTGCACCAGCATTACCAGAACTTTCATCACTTTTATTCTATAAATTCATATTTTTATATAATTAATAAAACCATGTTATGTAAGCATGATTGAATAGAAAGATCAATCTAATTAAGAAGTAATAAATAATTTGCCCCTTTTATGATATTTGGTTTAGGAAAAAAAATATCTTAATTTTATACTTTATACCTTCATGTTAATGTTACTTTATTTATGTCTTTAGTTGTAAATGAAAATATTAGAAATTTTAAATAAAAGTTAGATTTAATAGCATGATTTACCATATTTTAAACATATTTCTGAATAATTAACTTATAATAGAGAAATTCTAACAATATATAAAATCAATATTGATAAAATTTTAAAAAAGGAACTGTGTAAAATAAAAGAAACAGTAATATCCACTCAACACTTTTAGAGGACACGCCTGTTGCGGAAAAAATATAATTTGATTGCATATTATGTATCAACCAAAAATGGGAATGAATTTCTAAAAAAAAAAACAGGATTAAACACTACTTATAAAATATACAAAACATTATCATATCATACAAAACATTATTTTTTTGTTTCCCTTTGCATAAAGAAAAGATATAACCTTTCCAAAAAAGCAGAAGCTATGATTGACAACTTATAGCATAAGCCACACAGATTTCAACTTGACAACAAAAAAATAAATGATCATAAATTGTTAATAGGTATGTAAGTATCGATACTTTTCATTTATTGTCCTTTAATGATCTTTGTTTAAAAGTAATTGAATTATTATTTCTGACTTTTTAGTTCAAGTTTGTACACGTAGGTTTACTCTAGAATTCGGTTTTTGTTCTTTTTCTAAAAATTACCTTTATTTGTCATACATATGTATAATAATAAATAATAAATAATAATAATAATAATAAATGTAATCTGTATTTCAAATTGCTGATATTTTGAATGTTGGTATGTCTGTAGAACTGAATATGGATGTAAAACATTTAAAAGTAATGTTCTAATAAACATCATAAGAAGTGGCAAATCATACGAAAATGTAACTAAAAAAATTATACATCTAGTAAAAATTAATTATCAAAAGATTATAAAACTAAAATGTAAAATAAATATAAAAATAATGATAATGTCTTGATTTATAATTAAATCTTCATTAATTATAGTACACGCAAACAATCTAAAATGTAATAAGCATTAAATACACATCAAATAAATCAATGGCCAGTAAGAAATTGAGGAAATCTGAAAAATGTGCATTCTCTGTAGCAATAATAATGGAATTAGAGGTTCAAAAATTGGTTTATTTATTTTCAAATATATATAAAGCTGCGAAATTTCTAGAAAACCAAAAACAAACTGAAACTACCATCAACTTGTTAATAAATTTTTAGCAAAAGTATCCTTAAAAATTCATTTTTGCACAAGCTTTTCATAAGTAAAATTTTAACTATGATTATGCAGTTTACAGCTCAAAATTTTCCTAAAAACCTCGAAGAGCAAGTGTTTTTAACAATAACACTCAAAAACAACATACAAAATTATCAAATGTCATGGAATGAAGATAAACTTATACTCTTCTTTTTATAAACATAAACTATTAGTCTATTGTAAGAAATAGAAGTAATATAATAATAATAAAAAAAAAAATTAAATCTCTTTAATAAAAGACGTGTGGATAATGGTACTAAATAACCAATTTTCGAAAATTGATATTTCAATAAAAACATTGGTCTTTAAATGATACATTTCATTATTAAAAACTCAAGATTCTTTAAGTTTAAATGCATAATTGCTAGGTGGATGAAGGAGTAAGTTTAAATTCGTAAAAGACCACCTTCATCCACTCCTACCTTCATTTTATAATTGGTTAACTTATTATTATTAGATACTTGCCTTTTCTTTATCCTCTTTATCACTATTTGAGTTAGATGACCCAGGACTATCTGATTTATCTGTACCAGGCTCATTCTCTTTCTTTTTTAACTCATCTGTAAGGAAGTTATAGAACATCAATCACTTTCTGAATCAGTAACCTTCTTTAAAATGAATGAAGAACTATGCAACAGCCATGTCTACTACTAGGTTCTAACACTATTTTAGAATTTGTTGATACTCAATTAATTCTTGAAAAGAAAATTTGTTTGCACTCTATAATAGTTTAAATTGTAATAATAATAGTTGAAAAAAAAAATAAGCTAATGATATAATGAAAATAAATATTATTTATTATTTTTACTTCCATAATTATCTAATATGAGAAAAAGATGGAAATAAGTCTATTAAGAACAGACAAGCGCTGATGACACTTTGGTTTTACGCTCAAAAATCTCTCAAATAAATAAATAACTTTTTTTTTTCTTTTTTGATATTCACTTAAATTAATTTTTTAGAATCATCTGAACTATAAATTAAAAAAAAAAAATTATTATTTTATCTGTTTTTATTGATTTAGTTCCTCATTTATAAGGATTTAACATTTATTTTCTTTCATTTAACCATTTTAATAAAACTTCTTGAATAAAGAGTGATTAAGAGCAGATAACAGCAAGTTCAGGATCGCAAAGAAGAAAGAAAATTCTGATAAAAAAAATTTGTACTGCTCAAAAGAAGAAAGTGTAGATATTTACATCAAAATTTATTAGACAACAGCCTGGAATCTAACGAGATTATGTTTTTACATGTTACAGTAATAAGTAACTTTAAATTCAATGGTCAACCTAACTAACAAAAACCGAGATTTAGAGTTCATGCTTTTAAAAATATTAAGCCAAACAATTTGAAAAATGATTGATATTGTAGATAAATTAAGAAATTCTGGTTTTCAATTAAATTAAATTGTAAAGTAGTTATCATATAATCCAAATATCATAAAAAATAAAATTAAACAAAATAAATAAATTAACAATCAATCAGATAATTTCTGCAAAAATTTTAGATATCAATATGTACAAAAAATAGACTAACACTAGATTTACAGATCCAATATATTTAATGGATTTCAAATTATATGAATTCGATGCTTCTATTTTATTTAAATAAAAAATAAATAAATAATTAAATATTAACTTTAACTTCGTTCAAATCTAGAGACAAGTTTCATATTAAAAAAGATACAAATATGCCAGTAAATCTAGTGTTAAAAATTAGGTGCCATCACCATATCAAACAATATGTTAAAAAGGGAGCTTTAAAAATTTAATAATATTTACATGAATAATTATTTACATATATTACTGGAGTAACCGTTACATATACAGACAAAAATATACATCATGCAGCCAAACACATAATTAAACCCAGAACTCAAAGGAACTGAAAGCATTTGACCGGATTCCACTGAAATCAGAGCTTTTCATAAAATACATAGAGCACACAGATAAATTTATTTTCTTGATTACTTTAATAATCAGGCTAAGTCCAAAGAGGACACTTAATCTGTGAGATCTAGTACATCATTTTTACATTTTTTTTCTAACCAATTTCTAGATTGAATGAAAAAAATAAGAAAACCGATGATGATTCATTGTTAAGATTAGTAAGTGGTGAATGGATAATACAATAACTCAAGGAACCTTTGAGGATTACATTTTTTGAAACAATTTAAATGGATACTTTATAAATAGATATGTGCCAATAAAAATGTAGTTAGTAAATCAACTTTATGAGTATACTGAAAAGCAATGTTATTGAAATTAGGAAAAAATGTTAAAACTGTATGTCAGATTTACAACTTATAACTATGAACTAATGAACTGAGTGAACATGAATATTAATGTTTGGAATAACTTATGTTTTCTAACACCAATTTACACGGATTAATGTACAATGATTAATCATTAGGGAATAATGAGACATGTTAATTAACATAATTACTTCAGGTTAGAAAATAAACGTGCAAAACAGAAGAATCCTTTCAAATGGAGAGAATAATATATTTTAATTACCACGAGAATGTTTATGTTTGCGACTCCTGAGGTGCTTATGCTTACATTTGTGTGTCTTGCACCCTTCTCTGTGGCGGTGTCGGTGATGTTTATGCATCTTCTCTCCATGCCTGTTCTTCCGTTCTTTCTCCAGAGCCTCCTCCTTTTCACTCTGGAAAAAATTCTGAATAAAACGTTGGATTGCAGTATTAAATCTTTTAAACTTTTTATAAATACTTTCCAATAAATAATAAAGAGATGTTAAATATGACAAAAATTATTTTTAAACATAACTTGTAAAAGTAAAATATAACATTCACTTGACTCCACCTGATCAGGGTATAAGATACTTAGTAAAACCACTCTGGGTGGGCTAAACAATGCAAAAATTCAATACTATCTTGTGTCTTGATATCTACAATATCGTGAAACAGAAAAGAAGCCTTCCAGTAGAAAGGAAGGGGAAGATTGTAAAGCTCTAGATTCCAATATTACGACATTTGACACAGCCAACACAGATAAAAAAAATCTAATGGAGCACAATACTGTGCTCTGATTGAATGGTTTATTATATTGAGAAACAAAGTTCAAAGTTTACACCTCTCAATGAATTTATAATGGATAGCAGATGACCCGAACAGTGATTGTTTTGGTAGATCACTCCTGAAAAGTTTTAGAAAAACAATAGGAGTGAGGCAAAGGCAAGTGTGCTATGTGTGTTATAGTGGGCAAATGAGGAAAGAGGAGAGAGTCTGCAAACTCCCCTCTGAAATTTTATTCAAGTGCAAGAATGAAAATTTGTCTCCTCTGGAAAACGTGAACAAGTTTGATTTAATTTTTATGTTGGTTAGTGGTACTATTCAGAGAAAGCCTTTGACCTTGGTGAAATCGAGAAGAATAGTTTGGCAATATAGGTAATGAAGGGGAAATAATCATAAAACCATTAAAGATGACTGCAAATATGAAAACTGAAAAACGCAGATGTGGAGGACATAAAAAAATGTATATGACAAAGGAGCAAATAAAGCTGTGAAAATTTAACTGCACTATGATGAGCAGTTATAAGATTATAGGAATGATGAAAAAACAAAAAATGGAGAAATTGGCTTTAAAAAATCTTTGGAAGAAAAATAGTTTTGTGAAATTTTAAGTTTACTAAGTCAATAAACGTTCATATTTTTTCTTGTTGGATAGACATGTATGTACATAAAACCAAATGAGTTGCAATGCAATTAAATGGCTTAGTTACTTATAGTATGTAGTAGGCTCTCGTAGAAAAAAAAAAGATTTTTGACGGGAACCTTGGTGCCACAGTAAATACACAGTTTCTTTATCTTTAATTGAAGCTTTTTTTTAAATTAAATTTAGTTTCATAAATAAAGATGGTAGAATTTAATTCCAAGTTCACCCACAGATGTGTTTATAATAGGTTTAAGGAACTCTCTTTCAACGAGAAAAAATGCAGGAGCCCCTATCAAGCGGAGTCAAATCTTATTCATAATGCACTATATAATTATATTTCTATACATAAGGTTATAAGTCCTGTTAAAATAGCAGAGAATATACCTCATAATGTGTCTGTTCAAATAATATGTTTTATCTTTTATAATGAAACATTTTTTAGGACTATGTACTGGAGATTTTGTCAGAAACTATGACAATTTTCTTCATACTTTTTAGACAAATGAAAAAAAAAAATAGTTGCAATATCTTTCAACTCAGATTGACCAAGGAGTTATCAACCATAAGAATAATAAATATACAAAATTAAGCACAATTAAATTTGAACAGATTTAGTTTTAATTGGATAGAAATATTCTTATTTCAATCAAAACAAATTTGAAATTAGGGTTGAACTTGTATTGGGGAGTGGTCAACAACTTATAAATAGAAATATAATATATAAATAATCACTCATAATAAAAGGGGGACACAATATTTCTCAATAACATCTTGGTAAAGGCTTGTTTACATAAATTATACTGTTGCCTTTCAATGTAATACACTAGTACTATATAAAACAAAATTATATATTTGGACAATTTCATTATGCTACATATTAAGTAGTTATTGTTTCAAAACCAACTTATCTATTTTTTGTTCAAAAGTAAATTTATTATAATTGTAACAAATTGGTTGGTAAATAAAAATCTTATGATGATTAAAAAAAAAAAATCATGATTTATTGAGAAAGTTGAGGGAGGTATGAATGTTTACCATATAAACTATAAATCTATTTTGCATTGAACTGAAGTTAAACATGATAAATAAAATAACTTATTAAAAATAAAAGTAGGGATGTTTAAGAAACAGGAAATTTAAAAACACAATAATAAGAAATATATATATATATATATATATATATATATATATATATATATATATATATATATATATATATATATATATATATATATAGAAACCTAGTTAGGGGAAAAAAAAACCTTTAATGCTGTTGATTTTTTATTATTTTCATTCTAAATGTGTTTTAATCAAATTCTGACACTGCATCTATGGACCGCACATTTTACATTCTACATTCTCATTCTACATTTTACATTCTCCACATTTTACATTCTACACCCTGCTATAATATTCTTTTTCGGTTAAGAGTTATATCCTATTTATTTTTCTTTATTAATAAAGAAAATAGAGAAGAAAAAGAATTTTATTCGAGGGCAAAAACCTAATAGATAAATAATTTATATGATAATTTAAAATTATTAATTTAAAGTAAGGATTCATCCAATATTTACCTGCAGAACTGACATGATTTCATCTGCACCATCTCCATCAATCACACTGCTTTTTTCAGCTTCATCTTGAGAAGTTTCCTCATTTAACCTTTCTTTATTATTCTCTATTAATTCTTCTTTTGTTATTTCCCCTTTTTCTTCAGTTTCTGATGAGGAAGTAGAATTATTTTCAGGTTCCGCACAACCTTCAATGCTCTGAAATTGAGATTATAATAGAAAATCAAATGGTACAGAAAAAAAAAAAAAAAAAAAAAAAAAAAAAAATACAACTCCATCGAACGTATTAAAAATTATAATCATCAAGTTTATAATTTGAATAATAATAGGAGGTATAAAAAAAAATTACTCATCAAATGCATGCTCCCAAGAATTGTAAACATGTTTGTCTTATTTATTGTTCACCAACAATTTATTCTCTCTTTAGAACACTAATCTAAGTTTGCTTATCAGCAATGAACGGCCACGATAAAGTGTTAGTTCAAATAAAAAATTATTAAAATTAAAGTTTCTATTGAAAAAGCAATATGACAGTGTCTTACATACAAACAAAATTGCCTCCCTTCCAAAACCAAGGGTTTAAAAAAAAAAAAAGTTAGAATAAAATACAAAACAATCCAAACCAAGACTTGTTGGAGGACTTCTTATAGTGAAGCCATTTCCTCGTTTAAGACAGACTCTCATTGAACATGAGGAATCATTAACAGCAAAGTTTCCTGTTGGCTTATCAACTATATTAAGTACTTAGTGGCATAATTCATTCACTTTTTAATTAAAAAAAACAAAACAGTAACACACAGGAAAACAATTGGATTTCAGCAGTAATGTTTACAAATTTTTACTTGGATTTAGTTACAAGGAACTTTTCAAATTGCAACAATTCAAAACGTTAGCGAAAACATAAAATATCCTCTAAAAATCATTTTAAGAAGAAATAGAAACAATAAATAAGTGACATGATACATTTTCATTTAATCAGTTTCAGAACTGATACAACTTTAAGATAATTAGAATATAAATTTAAAATGAAAAATATTTCAAAATTATTAATATAGTATGGTATAATCCTGATAACTATAATTCTTTTATGACTTTATAATAAGTTTTTCATGAACAATTGATCAAAAAGTTTGGGAGGTTTAACTTAAAGTCCTATAATAAGATATCAGTTCCATAACTGATTTATGTAAAATTTATAGGTTGATAATATCACTTGATTGATGTGATCAGATTTTGGATTCTTTAAAAATTATTAAAACATTTCTTGAACAAAGTTTTAAATATTTAAAGGTTTTATTAATTTATATATATCTCAATTATAAAAAAAATACAGTTAAGACTTACATCATTGTGCTTATGGCTATCAGAACTTGTAGTTGAATTGTATCTTTTTCTTTTCCCAAGTGGATTCTGTGGTTCTAGAAAAAAAAAAGAAAAATGATTAGCATGTACTTTATATATTAAACTTCAATCAATCAGATCTAATTGAATACAAAATTTCTAATATTTTGAAAAGAAAAACAAACAAGGTAAAATAAAATTTAAACAATTAATAAGAAAACAAAACAATAACTTCATAAATGGAATCATTCACTACACTATAGAACAAGAAGACAAAGTTTGTGGACAGTAGAAATGATAGAAAAAAGAAACCTCTTTCACTACCCTCCAATAAAAAATAGGTTAGCATTCAAAGAAGAGGATAGCTAAAGAACTTTCTTAAGAAAACCCTTTTGCGGTGAAAAAATTGTTGTAATTCATAAATAAAATGCATGTTAGGCCTCTTAGTAATTTGAAATGATTTTTGTTCCAAAGGTCAATTTAACATCTAATCTATTATATATTTGTCAAATACCACTCACTCACTTAACACGAAATCTCAGAAACCACCGAACGGATTGGAATGAAATTCGATATGTAGATTCCTCTAGGGCCGTAGGTGCTCGCTAAGAAAGGAATTTTAAAAAATCGGTCTGGATCGCGGCTAATTTGCGAAAAATGCGATTTCAATTTGTATTGGGTGAATAATGAAAGATTAATTATCATATGGTATTTGAATATAAGCTAAGTTAAATAATAGGTTAGGTCTTTAAGCCGCAAACTTTGACCACCGTTTAAGTTCCTTATAGTTGTAAACAAACAAAAATACGATCGATGTCGAAACCTTATAATATTGGTACTTTCTGTGAACTCATGGTAGCTGCAGAGGTTACTTACAACTTACAAGTTTGAGTTTTTTCGTGAAGAGAAGCTATTAAAATACTTATGTTAAAGAGGAGGTTAAAAGACTTATGTTCTCTGGTGATGACATGTAAGGCCAGTTCGATGTAGAGACAAAAAACTGATAAGAATCAGTTAGTTCTATCAAGTGTATGATTCTCTTTAGTATCGTCTCATATTCTACCATGGAGAAGATGGGTACAGTATTAACATCTCTCAGCATGACCCAAACACCAATACACCACTTAAGAAAACTGTTCCTGCAGCTGATTTTTACGCCTGAATGTTGATGGAGCGAGGAGGTGAAGAACCTTATTTACTTTAATTTCGTAATCTCCTCAGCCAATTTATGCTTGATATTTACGCAAAAATAGAAACAGAAAGACTAAACTTTATTTGAAAAAATCATAAAAGTTGAGAAGTTGAGACTATATTCACTTTAAGTATGCCAAAAGAAAAGCTGATGGTCTGGTATCAGAGTTGGGTAAGATGGTAGTGCTGCCTCGCAGCTTCACTGGAGGACTATCAAAATAATATAAAATTAACTTTTGCAAATTGCCAAATTTACTTATTGAAATTATTCTAAGAATGGAATTCTTTAGGTTTATTTAAGTAATAATAATTATCAACGTTAAGCTTAACTTTTACTAATTTAAGTTGTCTTCATCCTAATGATATTAAACCGTAGCGGAGCGGGGTACTTTCAGCTAGTAATTAATAAGTCTGAGTTAAAAATTCTGTTTATTCAAAACCGATAATCCTGCTAATTTGAATTTTTCCTTTTTTCAACCCTCCATAATTTATTATTGTTACGGTAAGGTGAGGTTGGGGGTGCCGTGGGTGGCCCGGGGGCAGGTAGCTGGAAAGGCCGCCAGGGTGGCCTAGAAGGGTCACGGCGGGCCAGAAGGGCCTAGACCTGTAACCTGCCTAGAACGATCTAGAATGTTCGGCGTAGCTTCAAATAGGCCGACTTCTAGCCTAGTGGGTCAGTATCCATGTGTCAGTGATCAAGTAACGATCAATCAGTCAAGTGTCAGTGACAGTTCAGTCTGTGAGTTAGTGACAGTGATTAACAGTGTCAGTGAATGTAGTAACAGTCTCTCTGTGTAATAGATTCTTATGTATAATTGTGACACCTAGTATTAAGATAAGTATTGTGTAATATACATATTAGTATAATTAGACCTAAGTATAATTGTTATTAGATTAAGTAGCTTAAGGGACCTATTTGTATTTATTAAGTTGTAAATAAATTAGTGTTTAGTATTTAAGTTGTGATTTGATTAGTCATACCCCCAGTGGCCCGTAACATTATCCTACCATTTCGAAAATCTGGATAATTCATAACAAACCCTTGGAATTGTACTGTACTTCATATTCACTTATAGTAAATGTTTATTTTGATCAGTATTCATAAAAAAACCAACACATGTACAAAAAAAAAATTACTCACCAACTATAGGATAATCTTGAGGGAGAAAACGCACACTGGTCCTTTCAATAGTGCCATTGTCGCCGTCATCAAAGTCTATTGGTACCTGACCTGAAGTGGAATCAAAAACTACACGACCAGGGTAGAAACATGAATACTGCTGCGACCAGTAAGCACAAACTCGTGTGCCAGAGGGTAAAAACATATCTTCTGGGCAATGCACCTCAGCAACCTGTCAAAAGTAAATTTTTATGAAAATCTAATTAGTTTAAGATACATTGTTTTTAAAAATTTTTACTCATCTTACCGATGAGCTAAGAATTTCATCCCGACAAAGGATCTGAGGTTTACGACACCTCTCTTTATAAATGTGTACTTCATAAATATCAGGTGCAATAATTTTTGTTACTTCACCGGGATAAAATTGACCATTCGTAATAGAAAGTATCCTACAAGGAAGTGACTTCAACTGCTCTTCAGTAAGTTTACAATCTGGAACTTGGGGTTCACCTATAATTAAAAGAAGTTAACATTAGAAAGTAATGTGATATACTTGATAAAAAAAAAAGTATTTAACATAGATCAATGAAGTGCATGAATGATTACTAAAATTTAAGATGCTACGAGTACAATTTTAATACGAATAATAGAGGATACAAAGTTAACATTGTTTAAAATTGTTTTCGAGATATTGGTATTATCATGAGCTATTATTTTATTTATTTTTATATATTATATATATGATATATTATATATTTACTATATATATATATATATATATATATATATATATATATATATATATATATATAAAATTAACTGTTTTTTAATCGGGTTTTTTTCCTTTATTATAAATAAAGGACCAAAAACCCGATTATTGTTAAACAGTTAATTATATAGTTTCTAAGGGTCGACAAAATATAATTTTATAGTGCCATATATATTGGCATATATATATATATATATATATATATATTTTTTTTTTTTTTTTTTTTTTTTTTTTTTTTTTTTAAACAAGATGGCCTGGGATGCAGGTAGGTTTAATAAACCACACATCCAAATTTTAAAAACTTTATATATAGTGCCAATGTTTTGGCACTTATTATTATTATTCCATTTGTTATTTGGTTCCATTCACATACAAATATAAGTAAGAAAAACTTAGGAAGGCATGATGCCTCCATTATAAAACCAAGGGTTTTATAAAAAACAAAAATAGAAGAAAACACAAAACAATAAAAAATAAGCCAGTTCCTCACTAAACACAGACCCTCATTGTTCACAAGAAATCATAAATGGAAAAGTTCCCTGTAGGCTAATCAACTTTATTAAGTACTCAAAGGCATAGTACAGTCCAATTCTTAATTAGAAAAGAGAGTAACACAAAGTAAAACAATTGAATTTCTCTTTTGTAAAACAATTGAAGTACTCTTTACACATTTTTACTTGGATTTTATTATAAGAAACGTTTCGAATTGAAACATTTTCCAATTAAATATTGAAACAATATCCTATTTAATTTTTCATAAATAATAACAAAGTATACTTTTGAGAAAGAAAAAAAACCTCTATTATTCATAAAATAACGCATCAAAGACAGATAGATCACTATGAAACAAGAGAAAATTAGTTCAATGAATAATTAATAAAAAAAAAAAAAAAATTGAAAACTTACATCTTTCCCGCTTCGGAGATGGCTGAAAAGGGGGTGATGGTTGAGGTGACCTTGAAATGGTTTTTGGAGATTTCACAACTGGAATTGAAGCTGATTTCATAGCTGGCCTCTGGGGTGGTTTCAATGGTACGTTAGGCGAAACAACTTGTGGAGGTGACTTAGCAACAATGGGTTCGGCTGGTTTGTCAACAAAATGATCAAGTCTAACAGTAGTTTCCTCTTCTTTCTTCAATTTTTTCTCTATCTTTACCTTTGGTTTTCTGGGTGGAGATAAAGACACCGCCTGATAGAAAAGTTTAGAATTATTTTTTTTTAAATGTTTAACTATGAAAAGAAGTTCTATTTATATAATAGAATTTAAAAAATAAACAATTTGTTTGAACATTTTCTTTTTATTTATTTCAAGAGCTGTTTAGGGCAATAAAAAAATTTACATCAAGTATCAAAAACATTATTCTTCATAAAATTAAAAAAAAATTATTAACTTCAATTAATGGTTATTGATAACTCTTGCCATAATTTTAAAATGGCAGCTTGTTTAAAACTTCCACAGATTTTTGAATTGTTTTTTCTCTCTTAATAGTAATCTTTAAATAAATGAAAATCAACAAGGTAAGATCCAAAATTAAAATAAATTTGAACACAATTAATTAATTAACCTTAAAAGTTTTTTAATATTAAATGAATATACTTTGCATACATAGATATCAGTCGATGAGGGATGAATTAAACAATATTTCATTACCCCTGACCTTTGTATAGGGATGTTTAGGAAGGAGACAGAATTAAGAAAAAGAATAATTTAATCCAGGGAAATTAAAGAAAGTTAAATACATATGTTGCATCTGTATTTCAAAAGTGACAGAACTCAAAAATCTGTTTTTTTAATATCTTATCATGTTTTAAGTTCAATGCTCTACTTTGAAATGTCAAAGATGTTTGAATTAACTTCAAATCACACCTGATGCATCTCACTTGCGGTTGGGATTAAATGATAATTCAGGTATACTTTTGATGTTTCATACAAGAATTTTAAATTTATTGAATGCAAGTTTTTGAGTTGTATCGCTTTTGAAATACATGTGCAGTATGGTTAACAAAGATCAGAAATATTTAATAATAATCTTACAACATTTTGGTTATAAATAATGATCCTTCTTCGGGTTGTAAATGCTGACAGATCGGTGTTGTTCCGTAATAGAGTATCGGTATAAAAATTTTTAATTTGATCATGAAAAAAAGCTGACACAAGCAATGTCTGCTTCTACAAAAAAACGTTGCAAAGCAATTTTATAATTTTTCAAGATAGATCGTTTTCAAAATGGACAGAAAGTTCCCTAATTAATTTTAAGAACCTAGTTATAGAGTTTTGTTGATTAAATTTTTACTATATACTTTGATAAAACTAAAAAATTTTTTTTAAAAATAAATAAAAAATTACTTTTGACTTAGAAGGTGATTTCCATAATGGAGACCGAGAGGGTAAAGGGTCATCAAGGCCGTTTTCTTTGCCAGGACTCAAATCTAAATCTTCATCATCATGCCATTCTTTAACCTAAAATTATTTACAAAATATATTTAATTGATAATATCAAACAAATAATATATGATAATGTAAGTAGCTGTATATTTTAGGACATTAATATATTTATACACTAGGTGAAAATGTTGTCAACTTAATTTATATAAAAAAAGATATTAGGTCTTCCAATGTGTTACAAAAGCTGTATGAATAAATGACTTTCAGAAAAAGTGGTAGAGAGGCATTTCATTTTAAAATCACAAGATTCTTATGAAGACTAACTTTTAAAAATATTAATAAATAATTCTATTAGGAAAAATTAGAATTTTCAACTTAATCACTTACTGTTCACAACAGAATTGTTGACTTCATGGGCTAAAAATATAATTAACATAAAAAAAAGGTTTTCAAAGTGCCAACATTTTTAATATCTTAAACATAATATTACGACTGATATTTAGTCTAATAGTTGCAATCAATAAGACAAATTATAAAAATAGTATTAAAAATCCATTGATTTTAACAGTTAATTCTCCACTAAATGTAAAAATATCTTGTATATTTTTTGAGAGATCAGTCAATGAAAAATAAGAATTTTTAAAATAGTATAAAAAATATTATTTTATTATGCCAGTGTCGTTGTTCAGTAATTTTTAACAATTCTTATTTTCCTTTAAATAATCACTCAAAATATTTACATATATATTAATCTACAATCATGAACTATATCTCTTCAATTAAATGTAAAATTTAATCAAACCTCACCTTTGCTTCTGCTTTAAGCTTTGGCTTTATTTTGTTCTGAGAACCAAGATTCGATGCAGGTGGTGGTGAAGGTGTTGGTGTATGATTAGAAGCCCCAGACTTGTTTGCCAAAATTCTTCCGATAGCCTTAGTAGAGGGCACTGACTTGGTAACTATTAGTTCTGTTTCTTGAGGAGCTTCATCCCCTCTCTTTTTTGGCCTTCCTACTTTCCTCTTCTTCGAACTACTTGGACTAGAACATGCAGGAGAAAGGGGTGGAGGATGACCACCACTACTGCTACTACCTTCGTCTGACTCCTAAATAAAATCAAAACATAAAAATGAAGGAAAGAGATAAATATAAGATTAAAACAGACAATTCTTTTTGGCTTGTACTGATACATACCTGACTTAGATCATGAGACAATTTCCTTTTATGAGGCGTCAAAGTGGGAGGAGACGTCAATGGAGAAGTTGCGCCATCTGGAGAGGCAGACCAAGGTTGCAAAACTGGTGGTTCACAACGATTAGGGGACTTGCGCTTTCCTAAAAGCAAAAGCATTATAATTACTAAACTTATTATTTCAAATTTGTTATCATCATAAACACTATTAATTCTAGTCATTTTACTAAACATAGACAACCTTTGTCAATGTAGGTAAAATTTAGCATTAGCTAACAAGATATAAAATATAAATATAAAGTTCATCATTAACTTATTCCAAAACTCAAATTTTATCCTTTTGGAATCTTTGAGCCATTTGACGCACAATCAGAATTTTCTTTTTTTTTTTGCACCTAGATTATTTTAAGTTTTCTTCTATAAACAAAGCCTCGCATCTTCAGATATTTTGAACATATAAAATAGGCCTACATCATAGAACAACATGGATAAAACTAAAAGAAAGGGATAAGGTGAACAGGGAGAGAAAAAATAGAAACAAATAATCATAAGACCAGTCATGTGTTTGATCTGTGTAAGAATTTCAACAACTCATCAATTTCTTTAAAAAATCTGCATATGGCAGGCTGCCATATTATTAATAGATATATTAGCCAAAATAACATGTAAACATCCACACTCTTATTATTACTTATTATTAATAGTGCTTACTTATAGATGTAATACAACTTCAGATTGGGGCTTAAAAATATCCTATGTTTCAATAGCTCTGTATTTGGAGGTTTGAAAACATACAAAATCTCATTGAAAGTATACAAACAATAGTAATTATGAACATAAATAACCCATTTTCTTTAGTATGTCCTGAATTGTTCAAGACTGAATACTTTGAATCTGCATTAATAAAAATTTTTGGTTTCCAGGCCTGATAGCTGGTTAAGTATTAACAGCTGTTTGGAAGGCTTAGGGATTTGTGGAAGAGAATTATCTACTCATGATTAGATAAACAAATATACAATCAATGTAATATGGTAAGTAAAGAAATAATAAAATGGAAACACTAAAACAACTTCCCCTTTCTTCAGACATTCTAATTATGCACAATATCCATTTTAGCCTTCTCTGTAATGAATATATTTCAGTGCCTTAATAATTTTCCAGATTTTAATTATTGAACTAATTGCTATTCCAAACATGAAATCACTATCAAAGTTATAAGCTTTCATATTTTCTGGATTCCTGGACACGATATTGCAATTTCATGAAGTTGCAAACTTTCCATAATAGCAGTAAATATTACTGCAATAATTGTAAATAATATTTCCTCCGCTTAGCAGTAAATTAAACATAATCATAGTAGCAATATTTTGTCAGTTTTTTTTGTTACTTCCATTGACTTTAAAATATTTGAAGTCAGGAACCCAGTTTATTATTTTTCCATTAACAAGTGATATTTCATATGGTATGTCTCATAATTATTTAAAAGTATATAAACCAGATTGCAACACATGAATGAGTAGATTAAGATAGGAATATTACGATAAAACTACTTAGCCATTTGTTAAAAACCAGGCAAAGTTTAATTTATTTTCCCCCTTGAACAGAATATATGAAAGAAAATATAAAAAGTTTAGGTGAAAATAGCAAGATATATTAAAGATGAACTTGTTTCTTTATGCTTAGGATTTTTTTTTTTTTTTAATTGATAAATAACAACAAACATTCAAACAATGAGAAAATTCTAAAAACAAATCCTACCATAATCGCTGCAATATTAATATTATTTCTAAAACTTAATCACAGAAAAAAAGATAATTTTTTAAAAATAAAATCCTGTAAAACCTAATGGCAGAATAAATTATACTTTTACCAATAAAAGTTATCAAAAATTCAAATAGCAATTATTAAAACTTTATTTGTTATTAGAATAATGTCAATAAAATCTAAAATGTACTAACTTATTTTTATTTTCTTTCTTGGCCTTCCAGGTCGTCGAGTGATTTTTATTTTTAATTTATCTCTGCCTTTTTCAGTGGAAGCAAACCACTCCCCTTTCTTCTCTGGGACAATGCTTAGTTTTAGCTCTTTTTCAGATGAATTTTCACAATCTATAGGGAATTAATTTTCATAAATTAATTCAAAATAAATATATATTAAATTGAATAACCATTTAATGATATACTTTTAAAATAACAGAAATAGGAATAGTATATTTTTATATAATAACCATTAGAAAGATTTTCGGCTTCGGATAGATCATCATCTTCATCCTTCTTTTCATTGTAATCATCAACTACAGTATCAACTGTAGAAGGGAATGTCTTGGATTCAAAACTTTCTTCAACAACTTCTTCTTCCAGACATCGTTCAGCAACAGAACAAAGCAAACCAAGACCGGATTTCAAGCCTTCTTGAATATGTTCTTCCTCCCATTCATCATCAGGTATTTTTTCCTAAAAATCAAAAACCTCCTGATGATAGTCAACAAGATTTTCAGCTACTATAATAAGATAGCAACTAGTACACAAACTAAAACTTTTAACAATTTCTTATAAATATATAGATAAATAAATAGAAGAACTTAAAAGAGTACTAAAATTAATTTAGAGGTCTGGAAAACCACTTGTAGGATCAATGTCTGAATGCAATGATAATAAAGGCAGTATGCTTAAGCTTGTTCTGTAAAACGATCACCAATACTCTATCAAAGCTGGAATATCTTTACAATTAAAATATCATTAAAGGCCACCAAGTTTAAAGAGGCATAAGCACATGAGATCAGCAGATTCTCACCCTTTAGTAATCACATAAAAAAAAAAAAATAATAATAATAATTGAGAGTATTAAAATCTTTTAAATATAACGTTAAAATCCTGAAAATGAAATAAACTAAATTTCCAAGAAAAAAAATATTAATATTAGGAATTTTTTTTTTTCATCAGCATATTAATTTCAAACTAAATTAAAATTAAATCAAATTAAGATAACTGTTGTATAATTCTAATGAAAAGGCTTTATTCTCAAAAATAATAGTTAACTACCAACATGACCAGATAATTATCAACTAAAAAAGGAGCTAAGTGTTTTGATTAAGAGCCTCCCAATAAGGATCCTATAACAGTTTTTGGGGATTTTCTGTATTTTTGTTTTCAGTATTTAAATTACTTTTATACATTACCTCACACTTTGGTGAAACTTCTGGTAAAGGTGACTCAAATATTTCTTCATTGCAACTACTCCTCTTCTCATATTGGGCAATACTGCTGAGAAGAAGTTCCAGCCCCGACATATCAGGTTCTTGTGGCTCCTCTTCAACGGTAGTGCACGCTTTGTCTTCAACTTTGACAACCACTTCTTCCTCAACTTCACTATCTTCTTCATCTTCTACAGGACTTTCTGTCTGGTTGGAAGCATCCATAACCTCTGCCTTTACCTCTTCCTCAACAGCCTATGATAAAAATTAAAAAATTGTTACAGCCTGTTCATAAAAATATTCAGATGAATAAATTGTTTCGAAATTAAATGTACCTCTTCTTCGACTGCTTCATCATTTTGCTCAATTTCTTCTTTAACAACTATTTGTTCTTGCTGTATACTAGGTTGCTGTGGTTGTGAAGTTTGTGACTGATCCTGGTGGTGGGGTGGATAAACAGCATTTATATCAGATCTGACAAAAGAATTGGTTTCAGTATGAGAGATCACAACGCTCGGAGGAAGCTGCTGGATCATACTTCCTCCACCAAAACCATCTACAGGGCTTGTTAATACCTACATTGGAAATAAAAATAATGGTCAATACAATAATGGAAAACACTTACAACCAGTAATATAAAATAACCATAGAACTATTAAATCATAGTACCATAAAATACCATAAATGGCTTATAGTCTCTGCAAAAGTTTTGACAGTAAATTGCTTGCCTTTTATTAAATATCAATCACATGAAAATTCATTACTTAAATGGTACCTATGGCAGTGGCAGCAAATTCCTACTTAAAATTTTGAATACCAGTTATAAAAAAGTTAAGAATGAAATAGTTTATAATGGAAACAATACACTTAAAATTCCATTGTATGTGTTTATGTTTTATGTTAAGTGAATCAACTTTTAATAATCAGTTAATAAAAAATAAATCGATAAAACAAATAAATTATTTTATTGAATGAATATCTTGGCAAAATACACCACAAGTCAAATTTCATGAATGCAAATATAATCAGATTTATATAAGACAGATATATTCTGAATTAAAGTGATTTTTAATTTGTTTTTTAAATCCAGCAAAATGTTACCTCCATCGGATTTAGAACTGCTGATTCGGATAACTGGTGATTTGTAACAACCATAGTATTTAAATTATGTTCAGTTAGATGTGTTGATAGTAGTAAAGAATTATTCTGATGAGCAAAGGGCATCATTAGAAACGGAGCTTGTGGTGGTGGAGGAGGAGGAAAGAGGCCTACAGCCAAACCACCACTGCTGCTACCTGCAATTTAAAAAAAAAAAATAAATCTTAAAATTATAATAAAAAACTCAACATACATTAATTAAATTAAAGAAAGTGTATATATAGAAAAGAATTTCAGATAAACATAACATATGTTTGAAAATAACATTAACAGAATTATTTAATTTGGTGTCATTATAATAAATGATTAAAATTTTGCATCAGCAATTAACATCCTGGCCCTAAGACAGCTTGGGAATACAAAAATAATCACAAGGATTTTAAAGATAAATAGTTACTTATTTGATTCCACATTTGCTCTGGTCTTAAAGCGCAAACCAAACCACAATTGATTTGAAAGACTCTAGTAACATGAAATCACATACGACTACTTTTTCAAAATAACTAGTTAAACTGACCATGAATAGTTGTAGAAGAATGATCATGTGATCTCCTTTTTTCTTGATGATGGTGATGGTGATGGTGATGAACTGAAGATGGAGCAGACGAAGGAGGTGGAGCGAGGGTAACATATCTGTCTGAAAGAAGGACAGGTTGAGGACTAGGCATCACAAGAGGTGGGGGCTGGCTACTTCCACCGGTTGTGCTTCCTCCGGGCCAGAGAACAGTTCTTTGCATCGAATCCCCTTTAAAAATCATACCTTGATCAATTCAATTTTACAAAAATTTTGATTAGAAGTAGAAGCTAACTAAATATATTTAATAACCATAAGTGAAAATTTTACTAGACTAATAAATAAAGACTATTATATAGAATTAAAAACTTGTATAAGGAATCCATAATTTATTTAAAATAGCTACAGTATGGCAGCAATAAATTAGAAAAATTAAGGATTTTTCAAGAGGTGGAATTTCTTTCCGAGGAAATATACATATATTTTAAAATTATTATAAATAAGAGATATAAAAGTACAGAATGACCAGCAAATTAATTTTCTTCTATAATTTATTAAATGCACTATTTAAGAATACAATAATAATTGTATAAAATGTACGTTTACTAAGGAAAGATAAAAAATAATTTAATTATTTAATATAGATAACAATATTATTAATAGTAAGGTTTCTAGAATAGATCTTCAGGTAGAATGAACTTCAGGTAATTATTGTTTAACTGACAATATAAATGTTGATGGAATTAATGAAAAGTAAAGCAAACCTAAATTGCCTGATGGAAGAATAAGAAGCTGCCCACTGAGGGGGTCCCTCCCGAGCTGCAGTGGGGGTACCTGTACTGGAAGGCTCTGGTCCACCCCTGACATTGAAAATAATATAAACAATAAGCTTACATTAAAACAGTGCATACGTATAATACATGTATATATGTTTACATATACATTTAAAGCAGTAATAGTATAATGGCTTTATTACCAATATTTTCTACTACATTTTGCAATGTGGCTATTAGGTAATTTAAATTCTAATGCGGAAATTGAGTCACCAATTATAATAAAACAAAGCAAAATATGATGTCATAAAACAAAGCACAAAATATAATAAAACAAAGCAGGTATACACTTATCTACAAACTGAAGCAGTACCTTTTCTTATGAGAACCTAATAGGTACTAAATTCTGCTAGCAATGATTCATTGCAGTTAAAAATTTTAATCATAAAACAGTAAATTATAAAAGTAAACTCACTTGACAATTAAAATTACAATATAAATTATAAAAAATCTTACAAAGAAGTACAAATTAAGGAATTTTGGAAATAACTTATAATTAATTAAAAAATGATGAGTTAAAATAGGTTGTAAGTGTTGTATATAAGAAAAACTCAATCTGGCTAAAAATCATTTTACAGCAATTAAATGAAAAAGCATATTTTATTCCAGGATACAAGTTCCCAGAAAAAAAAAACAATCTACAAGACACTACTTTTACCTAAAAATAAAATAAAACAAAATTAAATTAAAAATACTTTAAATTGATTTAGATTTGGATGTACACAGGAAAAATATTGTTTATGAAAGAAACGATTGAGCTGCATCAATTTCATATATAACGAAAAAAAATAACAGATTCATGGTTTTCTTGAAATTAATCATTTTCACATATCTTCCTTAATTTGATTTTTATTTGTATTATTTGATCAGTACCAGTTCAATACAAAATTAACAATCAGCAGGTGTGTTAAAACATAAATATATAAAATGGCATGTGATGCATGAAGAGAGATAGTAACCAGAGGTCTATGTGTCAAGGAATTTTAAATATTGCCAAAAAATTACTGTTTTTATCAGCTTAGATCATATGAGAGCTTTGCTCAATTAATAGTATTATCATTAAGGATTTAATGTATAGTGGGATTGAAAGAACAACAACAAATAAAAAGTTTCATTTTCATGAATAAACAATTAAGAATAAGTTTGTTTAAGATCCTTTTAACAAGCGTTGTGGCTGAGAAGTGTCTCAATATTTAGATGTAAAAGAAAACCTCTTTTTTTTCTCTTTTTTTACACCGTTAATAAGAATATAAAATTATATTCATATTTTCGATATTTGTGTGTTGTGTCGGCATTAGGCGTTGGTTTGGAGGAGGAAGGACCGAAAGGGTTAAAAGATTCAGTAATTTTATGAAGCAAAATAAAGAAAACTATAATAGCGTTAGGCATTTGTTTAGGTAGAGGGTGGCAGTGGGTAAAAGGTTCAGTAATTTTATGAAGTGAAATAGAGAAAACTATAACACAGTTTACGATAAAGATCTAAAAAAGAATTCTCCTAAGGAAGAAATAAAAATATAAGAGGGAGTTAAAACAAAAGATATAAATAAGAGAGGGAGGGATGTGACTAAGGTAAAAATATCCAGGGAGTGCGGGAGTATTTACAGTATGGCCTTGACCTTGTACAACTCCCCACCCCGCACCCATTGATCGCTCTCAAGCGTACGATCTCCTGTTTCTTTTGTTTACCATCTCTTCCCTTTTTCGGTTAATAGTATATATTCCTTCATCAGGTTTATTAACAGTGAAGGTAATATAGAGAGAAAAGGAAACATGACAAAAACAAAAACAAAACAGGGAAAACAAATTAAAAACACGAAGCATTATCATGTAATTACTAAAACCACTCATATCTCGAAAACGGTGCGTCATATGCAAAATATGACAGTTACTAAATTAAAGCTAATTACATTCTCTACAACTTTTATTATATACACATTTTTCATATTCTGTACCGTTTCCGAGATATTCGCTTGAAAAATGTGAAGGACGTTTAGTACGTTTTACCAAGAAAAGCTAAAATGTAACTTTTGACAATTTTGGTTGGAGATAAATTGGCATATATATATATGTGTATTTTAAAGGAAATTTAATTTTCTACAATATTATTTATGAAGACGTTTGTCGTAGGATGAACATTTTAGAAGATATGGAGGCAAGTTTAACTGAAAACGTGAGGTGAAATTGATTTTTTCGAAAATTTTCACATTTTCCAACTGTATATCTCGGAAACGGTACAGAATATGAAAAATGTGTAAATGATAAAAGTTGTAGAGAATTTAATTAACATTAATTTAGTAAATAGTCCTGTTTTGCATACGACGCACCGTTTTCAAGATATGAGAGCAAAACAAAAAAAAAGGACATTCTTGTTCCTAGGCCTGAAAACTCCGGGACTTTTAGAATGTTTACTTTTTAACTACCCTGAACATATTTCCGAAGAAAAACCTTAGATTACAGAAAACGCACTCTACACTCAAATAGAATAATGGTAATAATAAATCAATAAATACATGTATGGCGTCCTGAAATTGTTTGTCAGTTGTATAGACAATTTTGAACTGAGTACACAAATTTGACAACGAACAAGTTAATCTAAATAAATAAAATAAACTAACAGGGATCACTCCGATATTTCCCTAACAGGACTCTAAAGAAAACCGAAATCACAAAAGTTATTTTAAGAGGAATATATTGAAAATATTCCCATCCACCTAATATTATTCAATTCTAAAATCTAATTATTCAACTCTAAACATCAAGAGAACGAGAAATTCATTGAGTACATGAATTATTGGAGAACCGGAGGTGATATTTAATCAAAATACTGATTCCTGAACACAAAATTACTTATTATAGTTATATCTGTAATTTATTACATTTCCACTTGTTGGGCTAGTGTATATGTATATGATTTGTTTTAATTAATAATAAAATGGACAATAATTTTTTTTAGACGCACATCCGCGAACGAGGACCCAATTACAGTACGTTGATAAGGTTAAGAGAAGATTCTAAAACTAGTTACCTAAATTAAATATTAGAGAAAGTTTCAGTTCTCAAAAATAATGTGGAATAACAACGATTTCGGTCTATAACAGTCTGTAACAGTAAAGTTTATGTCTACTGTTCAGAAACCTAGATTAGAATTAACTAGCCTACTCTTAACAGGAGAAAATCGTAGTCGCATTTAAAGACGATGAATGGTTTAAATTATGCGAAAATTAATCATACCTCAAAATAATTGGTAAGAAATACATCTATATTACAAACAAAATATACTTTTTCTAAAATGAAGCTAAGAAAAACATGCAGGCAGCACAAGTTACATATCATATTACTCACTAATATAATATGTTAATTAATAATTGCAAATCTGTCAGATACATAAACAATTCTATTGGAATGTTAATAATTAGATATCAAGAATATACGGACCGGGGTATTGCCAATGCGGTGGCCCAGACCATCCTGTCACCTGATTGGTCGACCTCTCTTCACAGGTCAGTACAGCTGAAACAAACATCACTATTAGCCAAAACCCAAATAACAAATAATCAATGCAATTAAGAATATGTTTTAATATACTTTAAGTATGAAACACGCTATTATCATCATACATACTACTTCATACATTATATAATAAAGTCTAAGCTTGATATAAATAAAAAGTCTACTTAATACCTAAATATTAGGTTGGATAAAAAATCCTTTAAAATCAACTGTTTTCTTCTCTTAGCAGACTCAAAGCTTATAACTCGTTCCTGTCAACGGTATTCGCCCGCCATTCATCACCCTTCTACGAACTCTGACCTGAACCAGCGCTTCCTGTAATTCCTTTACTTCAGGGGCTACCACAGAATTCATTCTTTAAATGAATTATATGAGCAAGCCTCACCAGACGACTTTCGTTATACATAGATATAATGTTAGGTTCATTGAATAGTTCCTCTAGGAATGGTTCTGGTCCACCTTCTTAAGTCTTTAGATTCACTGCAGGACCTTCCGTTTTCTTGAAATATTTACATAAACCAATGTCTTTCAAAGCGCAAACAAGTGATAAACAACAACCTTTGTATCGCAGCTACACATCTAAAAGCTGTGAATCTTCATCACAGCTATCACAAACATGAAAGAAATCGTAGAGGATCATTGATGCCCAACTATTTAATGGGATTCGTTTCTTAAAATAATAAAGCGAAATATTTTTCCTCTTGTCAACAAAATAATAAAACCGTAACAGGAAATTTTGTCTAGTTGATGTTTTAAGTAGACTGGATGAGGTACACTGCAACATGGTCCACATGTGAGCTCTAAACAAACAGTAATGGAGGTAAATCCACCTGAGGTGACTAAGAACCACTAGACACCAAAGCGGCAGAGGTGACGGAGTATGCGGTACGCAAGGTGATGATAAACACAACACTGAATTAAAAACAAAAATATTTATTTAAACACCTTTATGTTCTGGTACTTTAGTATTTAATAATAATTATTAATATTGGAGGGGTGAACTATACGGGCAAATAGACATATAGATAATTTTTCAAGTCTTACGGCTGCCACAGGGGTTCCCCTGTCCTAACCAATGCAGGAGAGTAATAATTCATTTAGCGGCAACGTCAAAAAAAGAATATACGGATGCAAATCTAACCTACACTCCTAAACCCTCTCCCAAACGCAAACGGACACAGTATAGAACTCACAAGGGGAAGTTTGCAGTTGTAACTCACAGATTTGAATGCCGATTTTTGTGTGGGTAGTAGGGACCTATAATAGTGCTAAACTAAAGTTATAGCCGCCAATGGGCATAAGGAGCCGGAAAAAAAAATGAAAATCACGTTTTATTTTTTTTCTCAGCTCTCAGTCAAGATAGAGAAATGATTCTTTCACGTTTAATTGCAGTTATGTAAGGTATTTGATATAAAAATACTTTCGTTATGATCAAGACACCACCCGGCTTTAGGGTACTCAAAAACTCTAAAAGAATGACAAAATTCCAAGGAAATCCGCTGTAAATCAGTGGAAACTTTTTTTCATGAACAACTGACCTCAAATCTCGATTTAACGCACCATTAAACCCTTATAGGTGAAATTTTATCAAAATCAAAAAATACGGATTTTTTACCCCTTTCGAGGAGGTTAAAATTTAGAAGTTGAGATTTCATCAACATTTTCTACCGGCCATAACAACTGCTGTGTTCAACCGATTACAACAGTAATATCATCACTAGAATCAGCATACGTTCTGCTTTTTATCCATGCGTATAACATTAGAATTACTTCCGATTTTAGTGGACAAAAACTGATGTGAATGAAAAAATCCACGGTTAGCTATAACTTAAGATATTTTAATAAGGGAAAATCCGGCAACCTCCGGATTTGGGCTAAACTATGCAGTTTTAAGGCTTCTAGATGACCTTAAAATTTTGTCTTATTCGGTTGTGAAATATGTGAGATAGCGCAAATTCTTTACATTTTTTTATGAAATTGACAAAAAATCCTACACAATTTTAAAGGTAAAAAAAAATTATTTTGGATTTCGACAAAATTAAGTTTCTGCATGTTTTTTGAGATGAGGAATCTGAAAATAATATCAGTTTATAGTTTAAAAATTTTCCTCACCTATATTATATAAATAAGACTGATATAAAATGATCTTTTTTCTATTATTATTTTATCCAATGTTATACGCATGGATAAAAAGCAGAATGTATGCTTATTCTAGTGATGCTATTACTGTTGTAATCGGTTGAACACAGCAGTTGTTATGGCCGGTAGAAAATGTTGATGAAATCTCAACTTCAAAATTTTAACCTCCTCGAAAGGGGTATATTTTTTGACTTTGATAAAATTTCACATATAAGGGTTTTATGGCGCGTTACATCGAGACTTGAGGTCATTTCATGAAAAAAAAAATCCCACTGATTTACAGCGGATTTCCTTGGAATTTTGTCCTTTTTGTTAGAGTTTTTGAGTACCCTAAAGCCGGGTGGTGTCTTGAGCATAACGAAAGTATTTTTTATATCAAATTCCTTACATAACTGCAATTAAACGTGAAAGAATCATTTTTCTATCTTGACTGAGAGCTGAGAAAAAAAAATAAAACGTGATTTTCATATTTTATTTTTTTTTTTTTTTTTTTCTCGGCTCCTAATGCCCATAACTCTAGTTTAGCACTATTATAGGTCCCTACTACCCACACGAAAATCGGCATTCAAATCTGTGAGTTACAACTGCAAACGTCCCCTTGTCAGTATAAATCTTGAAATGTTATCATAATCGCAATCCATAAAGTTACTAATTTCATTTTTGCATCATGATGAGTCAAATGTAATGTGAATTTTGGACTAAAAAAAAAAATGCGAAACCAATATCAATATATTAAATAATGATTATCAGATTGCAGTAGTTTCAGATAGGTCAGAGGCAAGTTTTCTGTTCTTGTAATATACAAAGAAATAATTTCTAATATGTATCACTGCCAGCGAAACCCAAACCTACCTCCTTGTATTTACTTCTTTCCAGTCTTCGAGGTGTTATTAAACAATTAAAAGTAAATTTAAACCAGTAAAAGTAAAGAGCGTGAATGAAAAAATTACTATTAAATTACATCCGTTGAGGGTTCATTATTTCTGATTAGAAAACTTCATTCATTATTTCTGACCGAAAGTTTTGTATTAAATGCTTAACCTATCAATCTATAGTCGCATAAATGTCAATTAATTTTATTTTCAGCATTTTTACCACGATAAATAAATATACAGAACATATTTATACTATTCATAAACATATGCACAACATAAATATGTTCTGTATATCGATTTATATATATATATATATATATATATATATATATATATATATATATATTTATTTTTTTTTGAAGAGAAAAGATTTGACCCGGTCGGGATTCGAACCCAAGTTTCCACCTCTCTAGCGTGGCGCCTTATCCAACTAGGCCACCGGGGTCGTATCCGAACCAGGCAAATCCTCTCTCTTCAGTGATCCATAAGGATCCAGAGGATTTGCCTGGTTCGGATACGACCCCGGTGGCCTAATTGGATAAGGCGCCACGCTAGAGAGGTGGAAACTTGGGTTCGAATCCCGACCGGGTCAAATCTTTTCTCTTCAAAAATAAAATAATATATTTAATAATGTTGATTAATATCAAGAAAAATTACATATATATATATATATATATATATATATATATATATATATATATATATATATATATATATATATATATGTTTACACATTAGCATACCCCGTCGCGGCTTTGCACGCTCTCATCTTTAAAGATCTTAGATAATTTTAACTAATCATTGAAGTTTTATTAATTTATCAATAAAAATCTTGTAATATAGAAAGCATTCAAAAAAGAAAAAATATTCATAAGACCCCGGGATTTTTAACCTGGTACCTTTGCACAGATTAGTTTGCTGAAGGTCACCTAAAAATATAATTGGACAATTTTTAATTTTAATGTATAAGTTGGTAATCCAGATGAATTTTGGTCGATTTTCAACCTTTGCTGGGTTCCAATTGTCACAGCACATAGAAATATCTTTTTTTAATAACAATTTAATAGAAAATAAATAAATTTTATTATCAATTTCAAGCTTTATATAACACCGTGCAATTGTAACCTCTCTTAGCAGAATGACTCTCCTCCTATGGTCGACTTTCAAAATTCACTGGAATCCACATATTGATCTTATTTTTTTAAATGATTAAAAATCGCTAAATTTTATTATTGCTAAACCTTCCTTGAACTGATGAAGATGGTCTAGTAAAAATATGGCAGATATTGGTTCAGTGTTTTTCGTGGTTAGTGATCACCAATTAGTTTTTAAATCTAAAATTTCACCTTATATATTTATATGTATATAATTTACATTCTACATAAGTTGCTGCCTGATATGTACGCTGCCAGACAATACCTTTTTATTGTACTTTTATATTATTCTTAGGGGACAAGGAGGCCCAGAATAAAGATTATTTTTTATTTCGTTTCAAACATAAACATGGTTTGTCTTATTATATAGCAGTATGGATATATATAAAAGGATACTATGTATAACATATACATACTCGTATACTATAATTTTATTATGTTATTTAGATTATTTTGATTTCTATAGATTTTATCAAAGTGTTCGCCACAAACCTCAATTTTATTTAAATTTCGCAGAGCACTACATCCACAATATAATAAATAAGTACACGGCTTATCAAAGGATGATGAAAAGAAAAGGAAGGGGATGTTGCTGAAGTGATAACGACCAGGTGAATTAGTAACTGAAGATTTACGGTGAACTGTTCAACTGAATGAATCATTCTTGAATGATTAGCGTTTTTCAACTCCGAGTACTAGAAATGGGTGATATTTTCAGGTAACCAACCACAACTAATTTATCTATTAGATCATTATTTTTAATATTTAGAAATTGTGTCTTAAGAAATAAAAATATTGTGGTAATGGAAACTATTAACCAACCACTGTTCCACTAAATTCGTCAAACCCGCACTACACGGACACATCAATTGTGCTTTTAGTGCATGAAATATCCGATTATTTTTTATTTCATGGCTTCGTTAGTAGTAAGAAGGCAAACATACTAAAAGTCCCCATCCATGGGGGGGGGGTGCGCTAACGGTGGGGGGGAGAAGTTCAATTTTTTTGTTTTTTTCGATAATATCTCGAAAACGGTTGACTCAAGAAAAATATGTTTCAAATAAAAATTAAACCTAATTACATTTCCTATAAAATAGTTCTTAAACATTTGTCGAACTTGAAACGGTTTTCGAGACATAAGTTATTGAAAATCAATAATTTTCGAGAAAAAACTTTTTACCTCGCTTTTTGACAAACATCTGCTCCAAATGTCAGAAACTTAAAAATGAAATTAAATTTAATTTAATGTTCTACAATTTCGATTCGGACTTTTTTTCTGGGAAACTATCGTCGTGTAAGGCACTAGAAGCAAATATTTGATAAAAAGTGAGGTAAAATTTGCTTTTTCTCGATAATTATCGCTTTTTAATAACGTATATTTCAAAAACCGTTAGAATTTCGACTAATATGTATAGAATAAATTTTATAGGAAATTTAATTAGCTTTAATTTTTATTTGAAACATATTTTTCTAGAGTACACTGTTTTCGAGATATAATAGAAAACCCCCAAAAATGGGACCTTCTCCTCTCCCTCCCCCACCGTTATCTCATCCTCCAGGGGCGGGACTTTTTAGTATGCTTACCTTCTAACAACTCATAACGAAACTATGAAGTCAAAATTTATCGCATATTTCATGCAATCTACAATGTGTTTATTGCCTGAACTTTTTGAGCTTCAAATTCATTGATAGCTCTTACCTATAATCTAACGTATTAATTTCTTATTTCATAGTAACAACGTATATTATATTTTTCGGTGGTTATAAAGATAGTTTCTTATTCCCTTTTCTCAAATGTAACAGAACTTAATAACATCAGTTTCAACACGGATTTTCTGTATTAAAGTATTCCTATTTCCTCTTCCCTAATGTGAGAAAGTGTAACAAAAGTCAACATTAGTCTTGATATGGATTTAGTGTTTTATATATTTATGTTTTTATTTCCTCTTGTGAGAAAGTGTATAATTAGTTAATAATATAACTTTCAACATAGATTAATGTTTTCTATTTTTATAATTTCATATCTCTAATATCAGGGGTAAAAGAAGTTAACATTAGTTTCAACATGGATTTAGTGTTTTAGTGGTAATAAAATAAATAACCTCTTAGAAAAGTAGCGACGAAAGCCTATAAAGAAGGTCACAATCGAGAAAAAATTATTTTGGTAGAAGCAGGAGGTGGAGCAATGGTTCGATGTCGTTTCCGCGGTTTCATAATTTCAAGAACATTATACAATTGTATAAAATGCAGAAGAGTGTTACTCCTTAACAACTTAGAAGAAATAGTAGCGGATAGTAAATATGTTTAATTACAAATACTTAATGTCTCATTGGTGTTAAGTTCCTTGGAGAAATGTCTGAACCTTTCAAAATTAAAACCGGAATTAGGTATGTAGACAGTTCACCAGAATGCTTTCCAGTTTCAATAGAGGTTACGTTTTTAGTGGTATTAGACTTTAAACTAAAAATAAAAATGTCACAATTGGCTGTTAGGTATTGCGAAATACTTGGCAGAGAAAGCAGGGTTCCAAATATCCCTGGACAAAACAAAATTCTTTAATAATGATAAGGGATATCATACACAAAGATCGGCAAAGAATTTTGGACAACTAAAGGGGTTAAAAATGTCAAATATTGGGGAGAAATAATACAATCAACGGTCTGAATAAAGAAGCAAACAAAAAGAGAACATTTAAATGTAATATTTAAGTAATCTTTATAATAAAAAAAAAAAGTATACATAAATGCAAAGATTAGACATTGAGACACTGTGATTAAGTCCAAATGTCTATCTTACAATCATATAGAGCGAGAGCCCGTGAACCCCAGACCTTCGTTATTTTATAAAAGATGAAACTTTGTCAGTGCATGCTCCCAATAGAGGTAAGAACGATGGGCCATGAATGAAGTTCGGGTAATCGTGGCCTTGGCAGGTAAACGGTGCTAAAGGTGTGTAAAATACCAGTCTACTATCGTCAATTATATAGCGTGATTTTTTGATATTTCCTTCAGAAATGTACTTACGGTATAGTATAAAAGCTGATTTTTATATATGTTACTCAGGGAATGATTATATGATGTTTCCTCATCAGCCAGACACCTACCATCGTGGCAACCCCCCACCAGACACCCTTAATGCTCATTTATTTGTAATTGTACTTACGTTATAGTATAAAAGCTGATTTTTATATATATTACTCGGGCAATGATTAGATGATGTTTCCTCATCAGCCAGACACTTACCATCGTGGCAACCCCCTGCCAGACACCCTTAATGCTCATTTATTTGTAATTGTATTTACGTTATAGTATAAAAGCTGATCTTTATATATATTACTCAGGCAATGATTATATGATGCTTCCTTATCAGCCAGACAGTTACCATCGTGGCAACCCCCTGCCAGACACTTACCATCGTGGCAACCCCTTGCCAGACACCCTGAATGTTCATTTATTTGTAATTGTATTTACGTTATAGTATAAAAGCTGATTTTTATATATGTTACTCAGGGAATGATTATATTATGTTTCCTCATCAGCCAGACATCTACCATCCTGGCAACCCCCACCAGACACTTATCATCGTGGCAACCCCTTGCCAGACACCCTTAATGCTCATTTATTTGTAATTGTACTTACGTTATAGTATAAAAGCTGATTTTTATATATGTTACTCAGGGAATGATTATATGATGTTTCCTCATCAGCCAGACACCTACCATCGTGGCAACCCCCCACCAGACACTTACCATCGTGGCAACCCCCTGCCAGACACCCTTAATGCTCATTTATTTGTAATTGTATTTACGTTATAGTATAAAAGCTGATCTTTATATATATTACTCGGGCAATGATTAGATGATGTTTCCTCATCAGCCAGACACTTACCATCGTGGCAACCCCCTGCCAGACACTTACCATCGTGGCAACCCCCTGCCAGACACTTACTATCGTGGCAACCCCTTGCCAGACACCCTTAATGTTCATTTATTTGTAATTGTATTTACGTTATAGTATAAAAGCTGATCTTTATATATATATTACTTGGGTAATAATTAGATGATGTTTCCTCATCAGCCAGACAGATCTGACAGTTCCGACCCCTTGCCAGACAAGCATGTAGGGTAGCTGTAGTAGCGAAAAAAAAAAAACCAAAGCTCTTCTAGGAGAACAAAAAGAAAGCCAACGCTTAGAACTATTTTACCTGGTCCACAGAAAGACTAAAAAAATTAGGAGTAATCGCCAAACAATGAATGTCGCTTAAGACTTCAATCAACAAGTATTTTTAATTATCAAATTAAATTGAAATAAACGTTTATTTTTAATTGCTGTTTATCTATGACTGCATACCCTAATGACCTACATCTTTAAATAGTTCTCAGTCAACAAATAACCCATCAATAATTGTTTTATAATATTTTACGTATTTCTTTAAGATAATGTTAACAACAGTGTTCGAGATAATTATTTCTTAGCGTGCTCTCGTCAGGAATGTCTTGTTTTACGTATTTTTCCAAAAATGACCTAAAGCGCTTGGACTGCAGTTTATTGAATGAAACATTGGAAGCGACCATGGCGTAACATAAATCGGTAAGAAAAGTTTGTTTATTGCCTAATAACGAACAACTTTGTGTGAGAAATAGTTGCTGGAGCTCGTTTGGATTTTTGTGCTGCAGTTAACTGTGTGTGCTTACCTATTAAAATAAAAACATACAGGGAATAGTCAAATGCTATCGGGTGCTACTTATAAAAATTAAGAATGTACTTGAGTTGTTGTCCTAAAATGTGCAAATTAAATGGAAATTTCATGCAATTCCGTGCAATTGCACGGGGATCCGGTCTTTAATAATTATCATACTGCTGCTCTATAGTACAGTACAAAAGGCAAGTAATTTAAAACGTGTTATATGCCAATAAATAATAAGTGTTCATCAGTCCTACTCTCCTCGTTTTTAATAATGTCCGAGGAAAGTATTTATAATTCTAAATTAACGAAGTTTAGAAAACTGAAAATACAATTTGAGTATCAAACACTGAGGAAGGAACATCAAGTACAACGACATATCAGGAATAGAGATCACAATGAGTAGATGAAGGGGATTTTATCAAGAGTGACAGAGGGAAAGGGCAGGGGGAAAGGAAGTGGGGGTCGGCTTTGTCAAATATTTAATGCGATGTCGCTCTAGTTAGGGCTCTGTATTATTCACGCTTCTTTTAAAAAGGTAATTGTTGAATCGAATAGTCAATTATAGGCCGTTTAATTCCCAAGAAACGAAACTGGGGATTGAATATGTAAATAATTGATAAATACATTTTTTTCACCCTTGTATATGAATAATATATGTGTATATTATATATACACATATAGACAGACAGGTATAGGATTCCACCCAACTAACATTTTAATTTTACCACTTAAAGTTTTATTCTTATTTAAGTATGTAGGTCCATATATGATCTAACAGGGCATATGGAATGCATTAGAATTATTAAAAACATTAATTAAATAAAAGCAAGCAGTATTTAAAAAATCACCAAGCAATTTTAAATTAATACGGTGTATAGTTTTGTCGTCATTCGATGGGTGTAGGTCTAATCTGATTTTGAAGAAATTCTCATGTCTCATATAATGAAAAAATGAAAAACTGAAAGAAAAAAAAATCAAATTAAAATTTTGTAAATTTGTTTTAAATACAGGTTGATTTCATTTAATTAATATTTTTAAGAATCCTAATACGTTCCATATGCCCAGGATAAAGAATATAGGGAGGGGGGAGGGGAAATCTGAATGAAGCATTAAGCCGAGAAAATCAAAAAATCAAATGGGTAAACTTATTTGTTTGTTAGTATATATTAATGTGTGTGTGTGTGTGTGTGTGTGTGTGAGAGAGAGAGAGAGAGAGAGAGAGAGAGAGAGAGAGAGAGAGAGAGAGAGAGAGAGAGAGAGAGAGAGAGAGAGAGAGAGAGAGAGAGAGAGAGAGAGAGAGAGAGAGCGAGAGAGAGAGTGAGAGAGAGAGAGTACTCTTAATAATTCGAAGTTGGAAGGACCTATGAACAACTTCGAGTCATTAAAAGATAAAAAATTAATAAACATTACAAGAAATAAGAATAATGAGTGAATGAATAAAAAAATACAAACATCATTTTGTTTTTGATATTTTAAGAATCCTCCAATGAGAGATTTCCAGACTTTTGTTATTGAAAATTAAACTTGGTTTTTATCATATTTATCCTCTACTATGAGAAAAAACAATATTGCTATATTTTTTTTTTTCAAATCAATTATATTTAATGTTAAGTAACCTTTTTCTAATTCCTCAAATTCCTCAACAATGACAGGCTTTGAGATTTCCTCAAGTCGCTCCCACATGCATAACCCTTCACACAAAATATATAAATTTTCCCCTACACTACGAGCAAACTGCAACTTGGACCTTGACATTGTGGATCCAAACAAAATGTCAGAAGTCACTATCGATCCGCGTGCCGCTAAAAGTTTTGCGCAGGATAGCGAAGTTCACAAACTTTATTTATTATAGTCAAAAAATTATTTGACGATAGTTAAGAAAAAGGTTATTTCATTATTCATTTATGATTATAAACAAGGCAAGGAAAAATCTTTAAAAAAAAAATCGTACTATTTGACCTACTTGAGGAGTCATTTTTATCAATTTTCATTTAATATATTATATAAATCAACAAATGTATCTCAATTTATGAAAACTAATTTTGCTAATACAATTATATGATCGCTATTTTCATAGGATTTAGGAATAATTATTTCAACTGTTTTTGGATAAGTGATGAAAGTGGCAGAAATGATTTTAGGATTGATGAATTAATTGGCATTACTATTAGAAAGAATCAACTACAACTAGTAGACTTGGGAGTGAAACTAATCAAGTAGAAAATAGCATAAAATTAAATATTCTCGAAATAATTCAAAGCAATCCAGGTTTTTGTTTCAATGTCGAGATAAATAAACTCCCCGTCAAAAGTATTGCAACACCCATAATTCTCGAGAATTTCCTGGTTTTTACCTTAATACATACTTGGTTTATAATCATATTTATATTATTTATTAAAAGTGAGACATTAAGGATTAGACACACCAATTTTTTCCCCTGTTAATAACAAATGATGTAATTTTAGATTATTTTTTTCAAATTTCCATCAGTCCATGTTTCCCATTCGTTTCGTTATTTACAAGTATACCAAGAATAGTGGAAGCAGTCATTCAAGCCAGAGGGGGCAGTATATCTTATTAAATATAAACTAAAAATTTAAAAGTTAGAATTGTAAAAAATAAAAATTGTAAAAAGTAAGTTTTCTAACTTTTTTGTTTAATAGAAGAAATATTGTAACTTATTTCAATAAAAATTGTTTAAGTTTATTTTAGGAATGTTTATTATGGAATTCAGAACCTTTCTTTATTATGAAAAACGTTTTTATAAAATTCAAATATTTTAAAATGTTGCGATACTATGTCCTATTTTAAATTTATTTCCAATAGGAACGGAAAAGAACAGTCATAGGAAAAACCCAAGGGCTCAACCTACCTGACCTTTTCCCCCCTTTCCACTCTTGATTTCTTTCAGAAGTCCGTTTTGCCTATGTAGATGAGTATATACACATATATATATATTTGATTTCTTGTCTTACATTTTTAAAAACTTTGATATATATAATCTATGTAACAAAGTTGTGATATTTTGAAAGTTTTGTATGTTTAACAACTGATAATAAATGTTTAACATTCGAAACTAGTTTTCAAATAAAATAATTCTAATAAATGTGGCAATTAATTCATCAATCCTAATTGTATTGATCCTTCTACACCATTATGGGTACCCCAAATGAGAAATGATCTTGTTTTCCGTTAGGTTAAGACAGGACGACAACTTAAAATTTTACTACAATATAATAATTAGATTTAATCATCTGGAGTTAGTAAAACGTACCAATGGGTTCACATACTGAATCGGTCCCTTTCCCACACCCATACTAGCACCAGAATATTCTTTATTAATCTCAAGCAAATATATAAATCCTTGTGAGTTAAAGTAAAAATTACAGTACAGTATTTTGTCATAAAAAATGGATGATAAATAAATAAAATTGAATTCATTCATATTGGAGAAGTAACTGACGTAATACTAAGAGTGTAGATACACCAAAGGGGCGTGGACAAAGTCCTGAGTAAACTAACTTAGCTCCACAAGCAGCGGGAGTCAAGAGTTCTCCAGTCTCTGACGGGGCGAGTTCAATCACCGTTGGAGTTAGTTCTATGCATATTAGATTTGTTCTAGCTGTTCTAGCATCTAGGGCCTCATCACAGTGATTCTTCTTCGCTGAATTTGCATCTCCTTCAACGGGTGGTCTGCTTGTTTGCCGAAACCAACAGTCCGATCTGAAGCCGGCCAGTGACCTCAGCAGGACGCAGAGTTCCAACATGTCTACTTAACATGGCCTTAATGATCTCATGGGGGAAATATAATGCCTTTAAGAAGGGGTTCTATTAAATCCACACAAAGTATTGTTGTTCATTGTTGGAAGTTTGATTAGTTAAATTTAGCATTACGTAATACATATAATACTTGAATAAACTTAATATGATACGAAATTCCATTTCTTTTTTTAACACTTAAAGTTAGTATTGAAAGAAGTACCGTAAATATTATTCCTGAATCAGTAGAGAACTATTATTAAGTTATATATATCATATCATTATTTTAATATTAAAAAAAAAATTATTTATGTAAGACAAAAAATCAAACATTTTTAAAAACTTTAGTGTATATAATCCATATAAAATAGTACTGATGTGCTGAACATTTTGTATGTTTTAGAACTGAAGATGAATGTTTAGCATTCGAACCTAGTATTCTACTATAGTAAACCCAATAGAAGAGGCAATTATTGCACCAATCATAATTGTATTGACCCTTCTATACCATCATGCGTATCTCAAGTGAAACATCTAGCCGTTTAATATTCTAACATTTACTAGACAAGCTCTCAAAGCTCCCAATAAATTACAAAAGATATACCTATTTAAATTACAATAATTAGACTCATTTGGGTACATGGAGTTTTGGGGCTCAACTAAGCCCTCCGATTCTTCTCAGATCCAATCCATAGAATCCAAAATCCTTCATAAATCCTAAATGCTCCTTATTATGCCACAAATAAACTTATACCCAAAAATCATAATGTCCCATATGTTGCTGATTTATCCCAAACCAGATATCTATCCTTTCATAGTTAACTCTAAGCCCACTAGCCTCCAACATGCTTCACACTCAATTCCCGATAATCCCCTGATGTGTCTGAGCAAATGATGGCCAAGAGACCTTTTAAGGTAAAACTTTTATTTAAGTGGTACTAGTGAGTTGTTATTAACATGTTATTGACAGGTCATTGTAATAATTTCATCAAATTTACTTATCGCATATATATGTATACAGTTGTAAATTTTAATAGTTTTTTTTTTTTTTTTTTAATATTAAAATAATGATATGATATATTTAACTTAATAATAGTTCTCTACTGATTCAGGAATAATATTTACTGTATTTCTTTCAACAATAACTTTAAGTGTTAAAAAAAGAAATGAAATTTTTCATATTTCTTCACTGCTCCCATTAAAAAAACGACTGATGAAAATAATTTATTATAATTTGATTTCATATGAATTGAAATGCGTATAAAAATAAGCATAAGAAATAAAAATCTGCTACGAGCTAAGTCAATATTTTGAGTTGGCGCCAGTCTCTTACAAGCCAAATAATTATAAATATTTTTTGGTTAAAATTTAAGTGAAAGCTGAAGGACACCTGTAGGTAGGACTTATATTAAATTCATTATTCATAGTGGAGGAGGTGGATTGACACCTGTTGATATTATATTGTTTGCTGAGGCTGATAGGGGGAGGGGGGAGAGCAATCGCCTTTGTGAGCATTCAATTGGATCTCTATTTCATAACCATATCCCTTTATACTCTGCCTCAAAGGGAAAATAAAAAGAACTTAACTAAATCAGTAACATGGCAGGCTTGGGAAGAAAGGGACCTTTAATAACAACCCTCTCTCATTTGAGAGATATATGAACCTTTAACGCAGGAGGTTTGTTATCTGTTATTTTAATTTCTTTATGAAATCTATTGGCGTTTATCACTGTCCTTTGAGTATAAATCGGGAAATCCGTTGTTGAATACAAATAATTATTTGTGGAAGTTGAAAAAACGAAATTCAGAAGAGATATCAGAAATTTTTATAAGCCGATTTTATTTATCCAAATTAAAACTAATTTGAAGGTATTTTGTGTCAATAAGGAAAGGGAATATTCACAAGTCAGACAAAAAAACCGACGGAAACACTGCTACAGCCATTTTTTTCCACATTCCACAAATGGAATCCCTTGTCCACATGTTCCAACTTAGCTTTTTCCAAGTGAAAAACAATAAGTCAATGTTCTCGATGAATTTATGCATTGAATCAGGAACTAGATTTTAAATTGTGGAATTTTTTTACAATGTTGGAAGTTTATAATTTAACTATCCCGAAAACAAAAAAAAATATTAGTAGAAAATTAAGCATCACTGGCGGTGTGTGGCGGAAAATTTAAAAGGCAACACTGCACGGAATTGCGTGACCTGAACTTATTATCATTGAATAGCATCCGAGAGATTGAAATGGGCGTGTAACATTGATAACGAATCATTAGAAACCATCGATAAACCAACAGGTAAACCTACAAAGAGTAGAGTTGAGTTGGGTTGAGGCGAGGATCGGCGAAGAACATGATGGCGGAGATAGATGGTACCGAATCCTCATTCTTTTCTTCTTATTCTTCTAAAATTCTAGATCTCTGTTAATATTTTTAAGATTCCATAACATTCGATGCATTTTGAAAATGTAACATAAAATTCTAATATCAAAAAAATCCGTAATAAATAGAAGTATGATAAATACCAATGCTAGAAAATTAAAACCAAACCTATACCAATTTTGATGCAAAAATATTTCAGAACAGCAATAAGTTTACCAATACTATTTTAAGGACTTAAGAATTTGATGGCTTGGTTTTAATATAAAAATAATCAACATTTAAGCTCAACGATGCCATAGATAAAGAATAGTTTTCAGTTTTGTAATGTCAACTAATTAATTTCGGCGGGCCATTGCAGCAAAAACGGAGTGGGGGAAGAGAAAATGGCAATAAAAATAGTAGGGGTTAATGCCCGGCGGAAATGGCCGACTGCGCCCGAGTCCTGTCGAAGCCCCGCCAACCATCGATCCGCTCCTCTCCATGCCGCTCTGTTTACTTCCGCCCGGCATCTCAATCCAACGATAGTGTAAATAACAAGACATTAGTTTAATGACTAACATATCATTATTTTTATTAATATAGTTTCTAATTATTTTATCATCTTCTACAATAGAAATCATACCCAGTACTTCCGATCCTCAATGAATCAAACCTCAGGCTTCGGTCTGTTAAAATCACAATAATAAACTAACTAAACAAGAGTTTAGCAAAATAAGAAAATTATTACCACCATTGTTAGCCTGCTATACTTTAAGTGGGTGAATTGGGAAAGGTCGGAGAGGATAAGGTACCCATTTTACAGAGGGAAGACAGATTTATGGTGCTGAGACTTAGCCCTAACCCCACTGAAGCAAGGACCAATACTGGCCGGCTGAACAGAAGATAAAATTTACTGACCTGGTGCAGGCAACACAGTGGTTTACTGTTTACCATTTATCTAATGTAAATATTTTCAGATGAATAGCTAATGTAACAATCATTATCATAACATACCATATATATTTCCAATCACTAACTGTTAATAAAATGAGTTTGAAAGAAATAATAGTAATTTGAAGAGAGAAAAAAACAAAATTAATACAACTAAAGAATGTGATAGAGGCTTTGAATTTTAAACACGTGATTAAAGAATATCAAGAGATATACAAGTTCTCCTTTAATTAGCTAGAATTAGTTGCCTCTGGTTTGGAAGTCGAAAATAGTTGAACATTAATGGATATTGTTTTTTTTTTGCAATTTAAAACCGGTAAATATTTCATATAAAATATCTTATAAAAGTAAATTACCAGGCCAATTCTCTTACATGGATCAGAAACGTGGACTGTTTCTAAAGTAATGGCGAGCAGAATTTAAAATTTTTGAGAGAAGGATCGAGACGAGACGATTGCACAGTGGGCCGAATAGCACTTCTAACTGGAAAAAATTATTTTGTTCCTAATTTGTATTTTTTTTTTAGTCATAGTGTTTGGGAAAAATGTTTAAAACATTTTAGGACAACGAATTTCCAATATTTTTGAAAAAAAAATTAATTTTTTAATACGATCTCCTAAATACTTCTACTTATGGCTATCAATAAAATAAGCCACGATTCATTAATCTGGACAAATAATCTCGACCTATCTTTGTCAAAAAATTATGAAATTGTGAAATTTTATTATTTGCATAAATATTTGGATCAATCTGGGATGAATGCTAGGAATGATACCTAGTTACTTCGGAATGCAATTTTTTTCATTGGGATGTGTTCACAAAAATTTGCAGTTTTGTGGTAAAATGATTATTTTATATTAATTAAAAGAATCAGAGTGAGAAAGTTCTATTAATTATAGTCTATTAACAATCTCTGTGCCATGGGATAGTAACTTATGCACTGTTACTAGCATATAAAGCCAAGGATAGAGGTTGAGGAATAAATCTATTGTTACTTCCAGATATGATTAGAATTCGTCAAAATCTTCCTTAAATCTAGAATTAATCACACTAAGAATATAATAAAACCTCAGCGGAATTTTCTCATTTAATCCTGTTATTTTTGCACTTAGTCGGTAAATTTTTTTAAATTCTTCTTGCTGAGTTTCTGTCATACGAGGTCCCAAAACAAGGTTTTGGTCTATCCACAATTAACCCCATTTATCTTTTAAAATATAATATTCAAGAAGATTCAAGTCTTACTGCCCATTCTTTAATATGAAGCCGATAAGCATTCGAAAGTGCTAATCCATGCATCGAGAGTGGACAGACCAAAACTATAATTTTCGGTAACTGTTTTATTAGATTATGGAATCGGTGTCATGCGGGGGCTTGTTAAAAATATTTTAATGAAATTACACATTAAATTGATTTATTTAAAGCAAGAAAATTGGTAAATAAAATACAATACTAAAAAATAGTGATATCGTCCATGTTTAATAAATAAAAAACTATTTCAGTCCCTATGCTCAAACAAAACCAGCATTGACACTGAAAACTGTAACGCAATTGTTAGTATATACAGAGATCAAGACAAGGATATTTATAAAATCCTCTAGCTAGATATTGTTCTTTTCAATTGTGAAAGCAATTTGGTGATATGTATTTTTTTGCTATGATTTATTTCCAGTTGAAATTCATTTTTCGTTATATTGTTGAGGTTAACTATCCAGTTGAATCACGAAGAAAAATCGACATAATTAATAAATTGACAGTTATTAGCAGCTAATTTTCGCTGGAAAAGTTAATATAGATATGACTGTCTGTAATCAAAAAGGTTTGAAGACGGTGTCACGCGGGGCATTTCAAAATATATAAATATATAAATGAAGTTAAAATTAAACGTTAAATTTGCTTATTTAAAACAGTAACATTTGTAAATATAGTTAACTATTACAAATGAAAACCACTACTTATGTGCAATAATGTCATTCATTCATAATACTGGATTATTTCGCTGGATTTCCAAAAAAAATTATTTTAGGCACCTTGGATCTGGGCACTATTGGATCTTCATTTATTTTTCTCTGGCCCTGCAGAGCGATAAAGCTAATAATATTAATGGAATCCTTTAATTGAACATCGTTCTTATTAACAGTGAACCGGAATTGATGATTCGTTGATATGACTTTTTTCCACTTAGAATACGTTATTTGTTCCACTGTGGATTGGAGTAAGCTGGTACAAGAGGCCAATACTCGACATCGTGTTGTAGCGCCGCACAGTGGGGGCTAAAATCACCTTTTATGTGGACAAAATTCATACAAAAAATTTTATAAATCGCCTACTAAATATTGTCTAGTACGAGTTGGAAGAAGGGAAAATGTAAATATTTACTTTCTTGGATTGTCAACAAGAGCCGGAGGAGACTATTAATCCCACTATACCAAAGAGCACAGTTTTCTGTGTTTATTGCAGTGCTGTTCTTGTAATTACTTTGCCGTTCTTTGAACAGAAACAATACTTGATTATTTAAATTTCATGTGAAATGGGTACCACAGAAAAGTAAGTATTAATATTTCACTATTCGAAGTGCTACATGGATATACGAGTAGCTTTACCTATGATAAATCATATCATTAGATAGGACATTTCCATATTTCAATAGAGAATTACTTGCAGAAGGCCAAGGAGTGCCAAGCTAATTCTTTCATCATTATTTCATTCAAACCATACATTCTTCATATTCACTTAGTTTTTTTTCTTTTTTTTGCGATTTGAGGAATATTAACTAATTTCAGATGGATTTCAGGTTTTTTGCTCACCATTCCACGAAAAGTATTTGTATCTAAATGGTTGAAATATTGATCAAAAGATAAGAATAAACATCTCTTAATCTACATTTTAAAACTAGGAATTAACAATGAAGATAAAATTACAAACATAAGAAGAATTAAAGACGCCATAAAAGATTATTTAAAAAAAAAAATCAGTGACAAGCAGGGAAAATTTCAGGCAATGATAGATGGCTAATTCATTTTCAGTGCATAATATAATTGTATATATTTGTTATTATTAAAAAACAAATCAGTACAATGACATTTTTCTTTAAGTTGTTATTTTTTTTTTCATTATTTTCGTAATATAGATTTTGTTTTCCGATGTGTGTTATTTTTTTTATGAATATATGTATTGTTTGTACATAAATAATAAAGTCAAAAAGTTACTACTGAAATGTTCCATAGATCTACAAAATGTTTTCCCAATTTTTATCCATTATGTCCAAATTTATGTGTGTGTACAACATTAGTTTGTTCGATATATTAAAAAATATGGGTGTAAGAATTTTTCAAGATCTTTCCCTTACTCAGTGACCTCAAAAACATCGAACAACACAAAAAAATAATTTTGTCCACCTAAAAATGGATTTTTGCCCACTGTGCACCGAATGAGTAGAATTACATTTCAAGTTATATTCATACATCAGGAGAATCACTCCAATGATACATATATTTCAAAGATCAAGGAACATGAAAGTCATACATAAAAATACAAATCACACTTACTTAGAGGAGGAGGTGTAGACTGTTGTATCCTCTGTCGAGCGACAGCTATGCCGACGGGTATCGTGCTACCTAATAATAAAAAAAAAATACAACTATAATAAATATTTTAGACTATATAAGTTATCGTAATAATGTTTTATTTTGTAAATTTTACTAATATTTGGAAATTCATTTATACTAGTGACACCATCATAATAGACATACACAAATATCAATTCAAAAAGAAAAATAAATATTTCGGCAACTATTTATTTTAAATGTGAATATAATAAAGTTTGCACCATTACAAACCAAGAATTATCTGGTATTCTGTACTGATAAGGATGATTTAATTATCAGTTCCAACCGCTGGATTTTCCTCCCACACATTAAATTGAAGGGTCACTTTATTCAAGCTGGATATGAAGAAGAAGAATCCTCTGATCCTAGATTTATACCACAAACGGTTAAAGAAAATAGATTCCTGTTTAAACTCGCATGAAAGTGGGTGATACTTAACAGTCCCATATCTCCAATTATAATAAATTAAAATTAAATATTTACTGTAGAGATTTAGTATTATTAAACAACAAAGACTGCTATAAAGAAAATGTTAACTAAACATTCCTTCTAAAATGATAATAGCGTACACATTTTTTTGTGATAAGAACAATAAAAATAGGAAAAATGAATTCCAAATTATTGTTACATTAGAAAACATAAAAAATTCAACTCACCATTCTGCTCATGTTTTGAGCTAGTGGTAACCTCCTGTACCTGGCACGGAGTGATCCCAGGCTCTGTCTTAATTCTGCTCCTTTCCTTTCTTCGCCAATCTGGACAAAAAAACAAAACAATGGTTTATAAATTATTGAGAATCATTGACTTAGAATGATTGCTAGTATTTAGAAACAATTTTTTTTTTTGTATTATTTTCTAAAATTAGGATATTAAAATAAATAATCGACCGTGTAAAATCATCACAATTATATAGAAAAAAAAAACCGTTCTTAGAATTGTTAAAATAAATAAAAACACAATTATTAAAGTTCTATTAAAGTGATGTATAAACACTGAAAATTTAAAAATGAAGCCATGCAATAAAGTCACCTAAAATCTAAAACCTACATAAACATTATTCATAAAACTGCAGCAGGCAGAACAAAAAAATATGTATGCATGGTGTTAGGAGTTGCAAGCATCAAAACAAATAGAATTATCACAATTTATAAGCTTTTTTAAGTTTACAGTTTTAATGAAATGCGCAGGGCAGTCTGTGTTATGGAACAATAACTACACTATCCACAAAATAACGAAAAGTTGGACTCCCGAGGTTTCGCAGTAATAACTATAATAAACTGTTCTCGCACAGTCATAGAATAGTGTATCTACATCTATCTGGATACCACATCCTTTTTCCTATTCAGAATAAAAATAAGATAGCGACAATTTAATTTCTATTTTACTGGTGGGAAAAAAATCCAACTCAAATACGAGATTTTATAACTAAGGTGACTAACTCGCAGGTAATTATTATGCTTTGCGTGAGGTCAATAAAATTAATGGTACATTTAATTTTATAATTTGCAAATAAGAAATTTAGAATGCCAAGAAATTAAATGTAAAAAGTATCTTAATACTTGTGAGAAATATTCACACAACTTTCTCCGCCTTATAGAAAGGAAGCAGTTTCTACAGGATAATGGAATGAATACTTCGATTTCGACTAATTTATTTAAATAAATTCGATAAAAATAGTAGAGGATAAGGTGTAAAAACGGGCACTGGTGTAAATATCGGTAGCCCTTCCTAGTGGTTTTGGGAGATACTGAAGAATGGCAGCGAAGGCTGTCGATGGAGCCATTTGCTAATATAAGATAGCATTGAGCAGTTGGAATCATTCTTTCAACTAGTGTAGATGCAGCTTGAGTTATTGTGAAAATTGGTGATCATTCTGGATAGCAAACTTTTAAGAGACATGTTTTTTTATATCAATTTAATTGTAATTTACAACTGTACAAACATATACATCAAGTAAATGAGCTGTTAACGATTACAATAACATGTCAAAACTTAAAAAAAACTACTCATCGGAGGGTTATCTGAAATGGAGTAGAAAGCAAGTTGAGAAACTAACGGATTTGAGTGGTTATGGAGCTTACTATGAAAGGATAGGTATCAGGTTTGGGCTAACTCAGCAACATATGGAACATTAAGGTCTTTATGGATAAGTTTATTGGTGACAAAGTAAGGGGCATTTAGGATTTCGAAGGATTTTGGATTGTAAGGATTGGATGCGAGATGAATTGAATGGTTTAGTAGAGCCCCAAAGCTCAACTCCGTACGTCCAAATAGATCATTAAATTAAATTAAATCACAGTTTAATTAAACAATTAAATCACAGTCATGTAATTAAGTCTTTTGTAATGAATTGGGAGCTTTGATAGTTTTTCTAGTAAATGTTGAAGTAGTCTGTAACGACGAGCAGTTTCTTGTCACTTTAGCCTTGTATGTGAATTCCAAGTAAGACGTTTGTCCAAGTGGGGAGTTCTAGGTAGCGGATCTGTTCAACAGGAATTACTGAAATATCATTAAAGGATACAATAGGACAGGAAGTTAGAGATATGTAAAATCGTTTTCTTTTCATGTTCTTATGTATATTTAGAAATAATTTCACAATGATATCTGGAAAGCGGTAACATTTTGAAGCATACCTTTAGTCACACACACTTTTTGGTTACATGTGATAGTGACCATCTTTCTTAGGTGGAGTTGGTGTAAATATGGACCCCCATTTCCCCGGGAACTTAGACACATCTCTTGTTAAAGATCACAACTTGTATCTTTTGTTCTCTGAAGACACTCAGGGAGAGGTGTGAGTAAGGTGTTCTCAAATGTGGGAACTTAGATCAAGCAGGGGCTGAAAGAGCCAGTTATGATTGCGATTTCTGTAAATAATTTTTTTATCCTACAATAAATAAACTCTCTACCGTTTTGAATTGTTTTATCGTGTTTTTTTTTATTGTTTTAATTAATTTTTGAATACGCTGAAAAATATTAAACACGATACACAAAAATATCTTTATTGTCTTCAATTCATGTTCAGTATTTCATATATTTGTTCTTTTTTATTATTTAGAGAAAAGTTACTGGTACAAAATCGGTCATTTCATTTACCTCATAGCTATTGTTTCAATAACATTTATACGGCCAATTAATTTAAAGATATATTAATTATACATCCTCGTCTAGCTTTAATTAATTTTAATATCATAGCTGATATAGCTTAAATTGATGACAGGAAATATGGTAATCGAGCAGAAGGTTCCTTATAGCTCAATTAATCTCACTTAATTTACCCAATTAATCACTTAATTTCAACCAACTCCATTCTTTCCTAGCGCTCTCCCCTCCCCTATTTCTAAGAAAATCCGATAAACTACAAAAGTTTATTCGATGAATCTCGCGGGGTAAGTAGCGAATAGTTCATTAATTGAATAAGTTAATAATTGAAATATTTGTTGACATTTTTCCAAGATTAAAAAAAAAAAAAAAGTCGCGACTTCGTAGTTTGTTATCGGATTAGTTTGATGATTAATTCCCTAATCTCTTAAATTGAAATCATTCATCATTTAATTAAAATCATTTCAAGGTAACTTTAACGCGAATAATCTCTAAACAGTCGTTATTTGGTATTTCCCTTAAGCATTAATCTGTTATTAAGACAACTTAACAGTTATTTTGTTAATGATTACTACCTGACATTAATATTTTAATATATCAACGTGCTTAAGAGCTCCAACTAGGACAAGAATGACGGGTTATCATATAGGTTACCATCCTATTCTAGCCATGTGGACGTCAAAATTCATTCTGTGAGTACGCCACGAAATAAATTTAAAAAATCTCAGGTTGGATTCAAACGGGCGACACGAATGTTTAGAGAAAGCTGAAGTATTGACACTTCAACACTAAGTTTTTTTAATATTTATGTAAGCCTCATATATTTAAGTATGTTTTTTAAATATATAAAACACCACGTATAATCTCAATTTTAGGACACTTAGGTATTTTTTAATTATTACTGTTTGCCAACATAATTGTTTAATTTTTCTTTTATATTATATACATATATATATATATATATATATATATATATATATATATATATATATATGGATAAATTTCTTGACTGTTACTATTAAATGTTTAGTAAAACGTTTTGAGACTATATTGTTCTCATAATCATGCCCTACAGTGAAAAGACAGGTTACAATAAAATTATATAAGTTATACAAGTAATTTAAAAACATAAAGTTAGCTACAGTACAGGTAGGTATATAACAACATGTGTAGGGTAATAAAAATATATATACTTACAGAATATAGAGGTGTATGAAGCTACTTACAATGTTACTAGTGGATATGAATAGACTAACAATTCTAGTACACAACTAACCTAGGGGAGTGAGTTTAAAGACAGTTAACAGGGTTAGTGGGGAAAAACCCTATTTCTTAAAAATTAAGTTAAAAGGACTGTGTGGGTATTCCCAAAGATTGCAGGTACAAAAAATATTTCAGTGTAATATACAAGGGTTAGTGGGGAAAAATGTATTAAGTTGGAATAACTTTTTTAAAACGTTAAAAATTATTTTTCTTTTAAAATTATTTTGGTCATGCTGAATAATAATTTTGGGGAAATCAAATTTAAAAGTATGTTTTGTTTGCCTGTAATGTGTGGTGAGAGCTGTTTGGTCAGGTTTGTTCGGGTTTTTATTTATAGACGAGCAACTGTATTTATGTTGATACACTCGTCGTTTAAGATATTATTCCAATGTACCAAAATAAGACTTGCCACAACTAACTTCACACGGAATTTCATAAACAGTGTTAGACTAACTTATCCGTATCTTTGGTTTTGGTGAATAATTTATTAATGGTGGGGGTATTTTTGAATGTGTCCGTGTAGTCAGTTTTATGGCTATTTGTGAGTGTTTTCCTGAGCCTTTCTGATAGTGTTTGTATATATGAGATGGTGTAATATCTTATAATATTAATATCTAAGATATTACACCATCCCATATATTTGAGGAAACCACGTTTTTTAACATAAAAGCTGTAATATCTCCATTTTATTTAAACATTTTTTAAACTTTGACCACATTTTCGGATTTTGCATTAAATTTTCTAAAAGAGCTTAGTACATTTAACCTTGAATTTTACAAACTTGTGACCTAAAGAACAGCCTGATCTTCACCTCATTTAAGCAAGTTACAATATCTTATATTACTTCAACGCTCACCGTTTTTAAAAAAAACTATCCACAAAACTGCAAATCTCACAAAAACTTGCAAATTTAATCAGCTTTCGAATGATATGTTGAAAGTAATTCTGTTTCGATTTCATGGAGAAATTTACTTTTAAAACACGGTGTTCACATTTGGCATAGAAATCAGTTACTTGTGTAAATAAAATATTATGACTATCTCTTAATGGAATTGTGCATTTTAAACATAATAAACTCTTCATTGGAATAAAAAGCGAAGAAAAAAATTATTGTTTAATACAAAACATAGGAAAACTATCAATAAACCGACACCAGATCAGAGGATCTTATGTTAATTTGAATTAAACATGTTATCAGCATAAGTTTTGGGCTAATATGTCAACCGTAAAAAAAAAACAAAAAAAAAACAGAATAAGAAAGTATTAGAACAGTAATAAAAAAAATTGTAAATATGTACAAAACTACACTTCTTATTCGAAAACATTGAGTAGAAAGGAAGGAACCCAAAAACTAAAATAGAAGCCGCTGTGGGCAGAAATGATAGCTTCAGGCCAACTGGGGCTGTGGGGAAACTCCCAACTTTATTACTCTGGCATCCATACAGTGAAATCTATTTTATATTTATCAATGGCATAAATTTAAATAAAATAAGCAAACAGTCACTGGAAAATACACAACACGAAGTTAATATTGTATACTAAAACAAACGTCGCTAAATCATTGTTACTTACTAAATCATAGTATAAATATTTAAAATAGTAAAAGATTCAATACGTTTAAAAAAACAAAAGAACATTAGGTTGAGATTTTATAAATCTATTCCTCCTTGAAATTCAATCTATGCATAAAAATAAAAAACAGTAAAATATAATTTTATTTCTTAATCACGTATTTTATTTTTAGTACTTCCACACTTCAGTCCAAGGTTCATTACCACATTATCGACGATAGTATAATAAGTATTCGTCATAAGCCTATTATAACCTTTTCTCCACTCTCAACATTTTTAAATCCCGTCTCTTCTTTAACTATTAGGCATTAAATCCAATAAACCCACCGAAGAAAATACAGAAAAAAGAAAGAAAGAAAATATATACTATGAGATAGGACTGTTCATATTATTGTTTATGTCTACATCACTGCTTTTTGTTACTACGTATTATTATTCGAGATTGCATCAAACTTTATTTTTTATATGATTTATGTTTCTGTATTTTTTTAATCTAATTTCTAGTCAATTCTCAATACTGCCCTTTTTACTTTTTACTTGATTTTACATTTTTGTTTATTTATTTGTTTTATTAAACAATATTTGTTTTATTTATCAATTTTAAGATTTCATTTTCCTTCCAAATATTCTGTAAAATGCTTTAGTCATTATTTGATTTCTAATTAATTACTAATATACTACATATGAGGCGTCTAGTTGGAAATTGTAGCAAAACTAAATTTTTCAATTTTTCACCAGAAGCCAAAAACCATAGCAATATTATGCCCAATTGATATGAATGTAATTTTTCTTGTATAATTTGCAGAAAAATAAATGGTTGTAGTTGGGCAAGCGTAATAAGGACCCCTGTTGACCAGTTGTTTTTTTTTAAATTGGTTTTTCTTCTGTACTTACTCCGTTTTGCAACAGTTTGAGACACTCCTTTTTGGTAATGAAATAAATACATGTCCTGAGTTGATTTATAGAATTGAAATGATGGATTAAAAAATGATTTTACGTTCAAAAATGTTACTTATTAGCTTGGTGAACAATAAAAACGGATAGTAAAGTAATAAACGATATATGTACATACATGGACTAGCCTATGTAATCACAATACACATTTTCCTAAACAAATTATTATTCTTCCTCATCTTAATTCTAGACAGACTTTTAGTAAAACTTCTTTGAAAATGGTTAAAAACAATTTATCATAACTTATGTATATAATTTTTTTTTTTTTTAGAGTATTGAGGAACAAAATAAAAACAATAATGTATTAGTATCAAAATATTATTGACTGTTTTTTAGTAGGTAACTTAAAAATTCAAAACAAATTTCTATCTAAAAATTTTTTTTATAATGTTTAAAAACATTTATTAGTTTAGTTTAACAAACAAAAAATGAAATATAATTTAAAAAATGGAGTAGTCAATAGTAATTACGATCACAACAACAGGTATCTTTTCTAAACAGCTAATTGTGTTTATTCCACCTCGTTTATGTCTCCTAACCTAAATCTGACAAATATGCATAATATGGCAGCCATATTGTAAGATACTCCCTTTTGGTACAGTGATAGGCATAGTTTTACTCCCTTTTGAAACAGTACGTGATTTTTAATTGTAAATTTGGACAACTTTTCATTCGTTTTCAAACCTAAAACCTAGTCAGTCTTCTGCGTGGCAGGGAGCTGGTTCGAACGGTATATAAAACACAATTTCGATTTTCGGTGGATTTGCTACGTTTTGCAATTAGGCGCCTCATATGGTAAATTGCTTAAATCAGAAAATCAAAAATTTTGAGTAGCACAAATAATAGCCGTAAAAAATTAGAAAACTGGCTTGATTTGTTTTTATTTAAAATTAAGGATAAGGGGTAAATGTTAAAGGCTGCATTTTTTCTTAATTTTTACCGCACTCGATTAATTATAAGATAAAGAGAACAGCCTGTTGTCCAATTATTACTATTAATTGTTTTTATTTATTAATTTATTTTTTAAATATAAATAAAACGTCTTTTATTGGAAATACATCACAAACTTCCTCTCTCAAGGGCAATAAGTTTTAAAGATGAAAACGATACCATTCAAACAAACTGAAATAAGTATATAAACTCAGATATAATTATAAAATTAAAAACTGAAGATTCAATTGTTTGTTTTTTTGAAAACGTAATCATTCACAAAAAAAAAAAAAAAAAAAAAAAAAAAAAAAAAAGGTTTAATTTACAACAATTCAATTTTTATTGTCATTTCTGTAGTTTTGTTTTACAGTTAGTGAGGCTTCTTTATGGCTTCGTGATTGCAGTGCTTGCGGGATTAGTCGCAGTCGCTAAGCTATTGTCTGACCGTAGGTCGTATAGTCTGAGAATGTATCTATTACAGAACTCCTGCCACGATGGAGCCTTACGGAATTCCGGTTCAGCTATTATTAATTTACAATGTATTTTATCATTGAAGGTCAGGAGTATGAAGTAAGCGACTAAAAAAAAAATATTTAAGGAAGTATTAAAGGAAGTTTCAAATTCGTATTTTGAGTTCTATGATGAGTGATACATAATAAATCCTTCCTTACTACTTACATAATAAGTTCCTTCTTACTGGCGATTAGGCAAAAACTTAACCGCTTGGTAAATGTGTTAGTAGTTACCTGTCAAGGTAACTATGGGAGGTTTCAAATAAGTTAAAATAAACATAAATCACAAGACTTTTATCCTTTTAAATAAATCTTTTAATTCCTAGTTATTATTTGTTATTTTCAGCATGAGATCACATCTCATGAACATAGACGGTTTATGTGCCAAGATTAAGTATGTATATGCTACTTTATTCTACCGATTCTCTGAATTTTAATGTATTTTTATTTTGATTATTTTCTTTTTTTTTTACAAGGACATGACATCCTGTAGTGGTAGACCACATTACAAAGATCTCACAAATATTTTAAATATATGCGGTTAATACTACATATGATGTTAATGATAGTCGCATAAATGTCGTAGGGTTTCTTAACAATGATCACGAAGGTTCGAATAAACTCAATTTTTCCTTGATTGGGGAAAAAACAATAGATCATGGATTGTTAACCTCTACAGTATAACGAAAAATGAATTTTAAGTGGAAATAAATCATAGCAAAAAATTACATATCACCGAATCCCGTTCACTGTTGAAAAGAACAATATCTAGTTAAAGGATTTTATAAATATCATTGTCTTAATCCCTTAGAAGCTCTAATCAAAAGAAAATGCATCTATACATATTATAATCTTACAATTGCGTTACTGTTTTCAGTGCCAATGCTGGTATTGTTCGAGCCATTGGTACTGAAATAGTTTTTTATTTATTAAACATGGATGATGTCACTATTTGTTAATACTGGATTTTATTTATCAATTTTATTGTTTTAAATAAATTAATTTAAAGTGTAATTTTAATTTCATTATAATATTTTTAACATTACACCGCATTTTACCGGTACCATAATTGTTGTTAACTAACACTAGTATTGTATACTAACTTTCCCAGCAAAATGGTCTGCTATGTTAACAATTTGATGGATTTTCCTTTTCCGGTACAACGTTAACAGTTCGTCGATTGGAAATATTTTTTTTATGTAAGAGTTCTAATGAAAATAAAATATTGGTCGTAAAACACGACAATGAAAAATACATTGTCGTGTTTTACGGCCAATATTACGGGCAAAAATGCAATGAAAAAACTGCTGAAGAAATGAGGAGTTATTTTTTAAGAAAGTTCAAGAATGGTTCTCAAAATCCGATATTACATTTTCATTTGAACATCATCACAGAATGACAGAAATACGGCAAGATGATTTTTTTTTATTAAATTATCGACAAGGAAATTCTTTGTTATATTCTTAGTGCGATTAATTCTGAATTTAAGTTAGATTTTGACAAATTCGATTCATATCTGGAAGTGACAATAGATTTGTACCTCAACTTCTATCCTTGGCTTTATATGCCAGTTAACAGTGCATAAGTTACTAGTTCCATGGCTCAGAGATTGTTAATAGAACTTAATTAATAGAACATTCTCACTCTGATTCTTTTAATAAATATAAATAATCGTTTTAACACAAAACTGCAAATTTTTTTTAACACATTCCAATGAAAAAAAAATGCATACCGAAGTATCTAGGTATTATCCCTGATTAATCCAAATATCTAAGCAAATAATGAAATTTTAAATTTGATAATTTGTTGACAACGATAAATCGAGATTATTTGTCCGGATTATTGATTCGTGGCTAGTTTTATTTTATTGCAATGAGTAGAAGTTCATAGGAGATTTTTTTAATCTTTTTTTTTTTTTTTTTTTTTTTTTTATTAAATTTTGTCTTAAAATGTTTTAAACTTTTTTCCCAATCACTGTGACTAAAAAAAAAAAGAAATTGGGAACAAAACATTTTTTCCAGTTATAAGTGCTATTCGGCCCACTGTGCGTTCCAGCAGAAAATAATACTGTTTCAATCACAATTTCGTTAGGAGTGTTTCACACATTTTTAAAACATGTGAAATATTTAGCCACACTACTGAAACTCAGTTTTCCAGCAGCCGAAACTTTGAATATAAATTTTGATACCCGTTTCTTATTCTTTGATATCATTGCGAATAAAAATAATATTATTCAAAATACTTTTGTTGACGACGATGAAACACTAGCCCCAGAACTTCAACTTTGTTAACCGATGAGCACCTTAAATCCCTTTTAATTATTAGTAAAAGTAAAATTGATCCACACCTATAAACTACTGCCGCGGGCCGGATTTGGCACCATACCATCCATACCATCGGTTAGTGATGGCCTCTTTTCAATGAGAAAAGTCTCATTACCATAATCTGCCAAGGCCTGCTTCATTTGTTACGGTACAGGGTGCAGTCCTTAGTCCTTTAGTTACAAATATGTCAAGTACGCCTGGCTCTTTTTTATATAGCACTAGCCAAATCTGATGGTAAACCAAGAGAATGTATTTTTAAAAAAAGAAAAGAAAAGAAAAAATGACTGTCGACATTCAGTTTAAAGGAGCAGCAACGCTTATACTAACTTACCACTAAGCTCAGAGATCTTATTTGTAATAAATTATAAACATGAATCCAAGCAATGTCCTAATTATTCATATTATTATTATTACATGCAAACGTTAATAATTTATATTTTACAAACATGACTAGATGAATTAACCTACTGACCCCAGGCGCTTAATCGATTTGTTCTCATTTGTAATGAGAGTGTGTAACATCGTTTGTGGAACATTTCAAGTAAAATTTATTATGTTATTTTTCGTAATTATTGAGTGGTTCTTTCGGTTTGTATTAACCAGCAAATTTCTAAAATCGAGACAAGTTAAAAATAAATCAACATTTTCAACGAAGTTTTACTCTTTCAATACAACAAAAAATAAATATTAATTTATTATTTAAAATTCAATCTTCGATATTATCCAAAATAACAGATTAAAATTATATACTAATATCTGCATCCTGATTCTTCTTAAACATACTTTATAAAGGGGATAAAAGAAGGTAGAATTAAGTGTTCCACAGTTACAATGGATTTTAAAGCCATTTTAAAAACGAACAAACTGCCCAAAATAAGTTTCTCTTACAATGTTTGATCATTATTATAATTTATTGTTTGCAGTGAAATAATTTTAAAAATTATAATATATATAGTAAATTAAAAAAAACAAAAAGAACAAGCTAAACTACACTAGTTGACCCCAACCTGAATTTCTCTCCCGTTAGATTCCTTACGCTCAAATTATGAAATTTATCTAAGAAGCTATAAAAATTTACCTCTGCAAATTACACTTTTGTTGTTCTTTAATCATTTTAATATCAAATAATAATAGTTATATTTACTAATAATACTATAAACATTTGATCGTATAAACGCAAAAAAATTTTAAATGATAGTGTAAGAAACAAACAATTATGTACAAGAGATACATTGGAACAAAATCAATATTTATGAATTAATAATCTTAAATAAATTATACAAATTATAAGAATATTGCGATGAGTAATATATACACATTATAATATATGATAACTTTTGGGTTTTCGATTAAGAATAGAAGCGTGGTAAGACAGGTGTGGGTTTATTATAATAATTAAATTATTTATTTAAACAAAATTAACCAACAATAGAATTACAAGCTTTAAAATATTCATTAGTCGATTCTTACAACGGCTAAATAAATCAGACAACACTACTAAAGAAAAAAAGAAAAATAAATTTATAATAATTTTAAAAAATAAATAAAAATAAAAAGAAGAGAATTTTTATAAAAAAATCTATACTATTATATAAAAAGGACAAACCATTTTTCGTTAGCGATCACTAACCATGAAAACTACCGAATCAATCTGTGCCAAATTTTAACCACAACACCTTTATAGTCACAGGAATGTTCAGCAATCATAAAATCTACTGATTTTTAATTAATTTGTTGTAAAAATTGACCGATACCTAAGTGGCCAGTACCATTCTACATGAGAGGTTACAAAGACACGGTGTTATAAAGGAATTGAATTTAATCATAAAATTTATTTACCTAAATCAATTAAATTATTTAAAAAAAGATTTAAATTTATGCTACATTTGGACCTCAGTGTAGTTTGAAAATCGATCTATACGTAATTAGCACCTTTCCGCAATATAGTTTTCAATGGTAAAATTGCTGAACCCATTTGTACTAAATTTTAACTAAACCATCTTCATAGTACTAGAAAGGTTTAGCAATAATAAAATTTACAGTAATAAAAAAATGACAGTGACAGAAACGCGGTTTGCCACACTGTTACATACTTTTATGGTTAGAAATTGAAATCCATCTAGAAGAAATCGATTAAATTATTCAGCCGAATAATTCCGATCCTTTGCTTTTTTTATATTGCATGTAAAAAAAAAAAATATCCATGGGCCTTTAACTTCAATACAAGATTTTTATCGATAAAGAAATAAAACTTCGATTATTAGTTAAAATTATTTAAATTATCTACTTATGAGAGCGGATGAAGCCGCAACAAGGGGTGCTTGTTAAAAATATTTCATAAAGTTAAGAACACATCAATTGACCTAAGATTGATTATTGAAATAATCTTTGACAAAAACGAAGATGAATATAACACAACAAACTTTAACCTCAGCAATGTTCGTAGACTGGATATTCTCCTGTTTAATAGCTTGTGAGAATACAACTTAACCAACACAGGCAGAACCAAGTTAGGACTTCCACTAAAGTTTCACTAGTGGTTTCACCCAACTTAAGTTTTATTACAATGGCAGAAAAACATAGAAATGAAGGAGTTTACGAAAATTCAGTAGCAATTATTCAACTAGAATTGATATAACACTATTATTTAGTTAAGTTTTTGAACAGCTAACTTAATTAGTGAACTTAAAATCTACTTTTTATTTTACATGTTTCGGAGGATATATGTATAGTTTTGACTATTTTATTTAACAAATTATGTTTTACTATTAATTCTAAAATGCTTTTGAGAGGGAAAAAAAATTGAATCAAAACGGAAATAAAATAATGTGGTACGTAAGTAAATAAATCTTCAGAATATCATTTTTAATTTTTTTTGTTCAAATTTTTTTTTTTTGTATGTAATTAAAACTATAAAATATGTGAAAACAGTGATTGTATATTTAATTGAATTCTGAAGTTCGTCTAGAATTATGCTTCTATTATTTTATATTATTACTATGATGTAATCTACAACTTTATCTCAACATCTGAATTATTTTATTTTATTTTGTTAGGCTTATAATACAATATAAGCTTATATAGCTTATAATAGAATCCTTCTATGTACAGAATCAATAATTAATATATATATTCATCCTAGGGATCCTCTAACCAAGCATGTCCCTCCACTTATCAAAGAACAGGTTCAATTAGGTATCTATATTTTAAATGGAGAAAATGATCCAAAAAATCAAAATAATTGTACAAATATTTCTGTTTCAAAGGGGAAAGATTATTACAGATTTTTTTTATTTTTTATTTTTTTTATTTATTTATTTTTTTTTTTTTTACGGTTAACAACAATACTTGCCTTATACGCTCAATTTTTAAATAAATAATTCAGTACCAATTTATCAACATTTTGGAAAAATATTGTTTTTATTTAATCAATACTATAATTTTTTTAAATATTGTAGTACAGGATTCCTACGAAATCGTTAACAATTTTTACAGCATATTTAATTATACATATTTTTTTTTAATTCACAGGATTCCTGGTCACGGTAAAATCCATGTCTACTGCTCTTAATTGAATAAGAAATGAAACTATTCTAAATTTATTTTTATGTTATATATATAAAGTTTAGTTGAACTTATTTCAAAATCCAGCAATAGAGTTTATTCGTAATACTAAAGTAATAAGTTTTTTTCGGGAGTTGGAAAATAATGCAAGAATTATTCATCCTAAAAGTAAGGTAGGAATCATAAACATTTACAGAGCAGCCGTAGAATTATTTACACAGGAAAATATATGAATAAAAAAGCACCGCAGAAGGAAATAAGAAACAAAAAAAAACAACTGATAAAAGCATAGCAAAAGAAATACTTTAAAGATTTTCTTTTATACTAGATACTAAAGAGATTTTACAACGCTGAGGCCAGAGAAACATTACCTTCTCGCTAACCCTCAATAATATTTCATTTCGCAATTTCGTAAGTGATCTCGTAATTTTTTCGTTTGCCCACAAAAGAAATTTTTAGGAGTATAATCCCCCTTTCCAATGAATCAATATATAATTTATATATTCAATGCATAAACAAAGTGTTGTTCCTAATAACTGGTTTATTTTTCAATTCGTCGCAACTTTTAACTCAAGTATTAAGGTTAAAAAACATTGATATTAATTATATTAAAAATAAATTTAAAAAACCAACATAAAAATATATTATTTATCAGTTGTAAATCAATGGAATGCTTATCTTGATAGGAGAGGATCGAAAAAAAAAAGTTAAATTAATTAGTTACTAGAAACTTTGAAACCAAGTAAATCTTCTCATTAGAACAAAATTAACAATGAGTATAAATCTGACAATAAAAAAAAAATTATTTCTTTATTTCTCACTAGGAACGTCTATTAAATGAAATTCCCACACATCTTACCTGAGTAATGGCAATAATCGCATCAATAAAGGATAGATATGTAATGAGAAATAATTACGGACTCTTAACATTCTAGACAAAACCAATTTTGCGCAGTTTTAAAACGCAGTTTATATATATGTATATATATATATATATCAGTACATATATATATATATATATATATATATATATATATATATATATATATATATATATATATATTCAACAACCGCAAGAATCCTAATTAAACATACATAAAGTTGCAACCTTTAGATTACATTTCAATTAAGAATTAATATTTTTTAATCACAACAGAATACCAGAACTGTGAATTATTATAAAAATAATATGTTATGTAGGTTTGTTATTAAGTATTGCAGAAGTTATCGAATTAATTTTTGTTAATATCATGATTTTTCTAAAGGTTTGATAATTGATTTTGACAAAACAAGAGCTGTTATTTGTTCCTAGTGATTTATTTCTGAAATAAATAACAAACTGTAAAGATGTATCTAAAATAAACATTAAGATGAAGAAAGACCGTTTTCATTTAAATCAAATATAAATGAATAAAATATAGTCGCCGACTAGTAGGTCCAACTCTATTATTTGCAGCTTTTATATATTTGTTTAATACTTTAATAATTATAAGCTTTTAAAAAAAAAAACTTCCTCGCGCCATTGGGTTTACTTTTTTAAAAAATAGGATGAAACACTGAAAGTAGGCATGAGTAATAAGTCCACATAAACATAAAAAAAATAAAATAAAAAATTCCTTAAAAATAATTAATATATATAACAAAATTTGATTTGTTATAGGTAACAATGTTTAAAACTTAAAAGAATGTAAAATATATATAATGAAATTAAACCATCAAGCCCGAATTCCTGTTAATTAAAATATTATGAATTTAAAAATAATAGTTAAACAACTGAAAAATACTGTTTTTTTTGTATTTTTTACGAACTGAGGTAATAGCTGAAGAGCGCAAATGTGGGTTAAAGTGCTGGCCACAAGATAAACATCGCACCACTGCAATATCAACCGAGTAACTTTATAGTGGGATTCAGTTAACCTTTAGAAGTTCCTGGGTTACAGAGTCAAGGATAGTATCTAAGATAAACTTCAAGAGAGCCGGGAAATAACTATTTCATTTTATTAATCTATAAAACCTTATTAAAATATAGTAATTTAAAAAAATAATTATGTAAATCATATAACTAGCCAGCTTTTTAAATATAGAATAGTTTTGAAATTATTTAAATAACTTAATATTTGTAAAAAGACGTTTTATAAATAAAATTACTACTTAATGAGAATAATTTTTAAAAATATTAACAGGAATAGAAACAATACTATTTGTGAAAGTTATTCTTACTTATTAATGATTTTTTTTTATAGGAAATATTATTTTTCAATTGAAATTCAATTAAAAGAATTATTATTTTTTAATTAAAATTAAAAATATATTTTTGTCGTTTTAGGATGTATTTCAAATTTTCTTTCTTTTACTTTTTATATATTTTCAAAACAAAACTTAATAATTTTTTTTATATCTAATTTGATACTTTGAACTACTCGAGATAATATTTTTCTTTACTACGATGTTAAGAATATGGAAAAATCTTCCGCATTTAAGGCCAAAGCGTAATAGAGATAAATTTATAGGTATAACATAAATGCAAATATAAAAATATAAAATTGATTGAACACTGATAATATCACTGTGAAATAAATTTAAAATTTTTTTAAAAATATATATATTTCTCCAAAAATTATCAAATATCAAAAACATGAAAAATACACGCTTAATTTAAAAAATTTAGTACTTCCACAGTTAGTGTTTCTGTACATGCTTTGTGATGTTGCCATAACATTCGAGATTCTGCAGATTTCGTAAATATTTATTGCTGTTCCCTTGTAATTTTTAAATATATAAATGTAAAAAATATACTTAAAAATTTATGAATAATTATTAATAAAAATAAAGATTGAGAGCATATTTTGATAAGAATTAATTTAGTTTAAATACAAGTATAGTTTTTGTAGGACAGTACAAAATTCCAAATACTTAACACTTATAAATAAAATGTTTTTAATTTTTTAATTGCATTCATCATCTATGAAGTCAGGGAAAGTTTAAGAATTTTTTTATTAACATAAAAATTAAGTGGATGAATGTCACATTATATAAAATTGAACAAATATTGAACCGTTAAATCATTGTACTCATTTTTATTCTGTATAAGTATAAGGAAATATACGAATAAAATATAGTAGCTTAAAAACAAATAACTTATATATGCTGCATAAAAAAACAAACAAACTATATCTATACAAAAAAACTATGATTGATAAGTGAGCATAAATCATTCATTCATTCTCAGATAAACCTTACGGCTGAATATTTTAGTGAGGAAAGTTTTTCTCTCTCGAGAGAGAGAATTTATTGCTGTATTACATTGTTTTATTTTTTTTTTTCATTTAATGGCAAGAAAAATAAATTCCATTTTTCCTGTTCACAACCTTTATCATTTTAACACTTTCCCTGTCGAGAGAATAAAAGTTTTATCAAGAGCATTTCCTGTAAAGCCAAACAAATGACCGTCAAAGCAAAATAAATTTCACATTTTGAATACTGGTTTAATCTGTTATTTATTTAAGAGATAATTGAAATTTAAATTGTAATGATTCAATAAAGATACAGTTTTATTTAATTGCGCTTCTAAAACAATGTGCAGACATGACAATTTCCTTTGATGTAGAAAGTCACATTTTATTTAGCGACATATACTATTTGTAACATAGCATGAATATAAATATTTTTAAAATATTTCAGATGGTTCCGTTTTATATATTTCACTTTGTTTAATAAACCAATAATGCAATGCAAATAATTATTATTATAGTATCATAATTTTAATTGGTAAAAATAGAATTATACTATTCATTTTTCATTTTCTTTTTAAATTAAAATAAAATTTGCACTTAAAAAATGATCACTTTTTAAACTACTAAAGCATGAGGCAGTAAAAATAAACAAAACAAAACCTGAGGAAGCTGGATATGAAACGTTTTAATCTTATATTGTTCAATAGAGACAGAAGCAAACGGATTGATCTATTAACCTATTTTATAGGGGACAGCCTTTAACGCTTTGTTTGATCCATTGGAGTTTTTTTATTTGCAGGGAGCCTATAATATCCTTGACCCGGATCGTTGTTGAGGAAAAAAACTCTTTCCCAAGATTTTATTAGAAATTTATCATTTCTAAACAGCAAGGGATCTGCTCCTAGATATTTTCGTGGTTATTTCATAAATTGTGAAAAATATATATATTATAAACTAAAAAGCAGAGTGGCATAGTATTTCATAGTTAAATATGGTTTCAAATATATTATTTGGGTTATTATATATATGCATTGTAAACAGTTTTGTATATCTTAGATTTTAGTCTATTTCATAATTGTTTGTTTACCTCTCCATATTGAAGTGTGTCATTGCTGTGTTACCTATCAATCATATTATCATATTATGTAATGGTTTACGATGGTCTGTAATATGAATTAACACATTATTATTCTGCTGAGCTTATTAAAAAGAAAATTATGATCAATGAATTATTTGCATATCAGTTCTAAAAATATTTTTTTATTTTTTTTTTTTTCTCATTTATTGATATTTAAAACTGTACAAAACAATATACATTAAGTAAATGTGTTGATAGTGAATTCATTGGCATGTAAATAACTTGTGAAGAACTACTCACTAGTAGAACTTCAATAATATCTACACTAAAAGGTCTCTAGGCCGTCTTCTTTTCAGACGCCTCGGAGGATTATCGGGAATGGAGAGGAAAGCAAGTTGGGAGGCTAGTGGATTTGAGTGGTTATGGAGCTTACTATGGAAGGGTAGGTATCTGGTTTGGGCTAAATCAGCAACATATGGAATATTAAGATCTTTATGGATAAGTTTTTTGGTCACAAAATAAGGAGCATTGAGGATTTTTCGAAGGATTTTGGATTGTAAGGATTGGATACGAGATGAATTGGATGGTTTAGTGGAGCCCCAAAGCTCTACTCCGTATGTCCAAATAGGTCTTATCACAGTCATGTAAATGAGTCTTTTGTAATTTATTGGAAGCTTAGAACGTTTGTCTAGTAAATGTTGAAGTAGTCTGTAACGACGAGCAGTTTCTTGTCGTTTTAGTCTTGTATGTGGATTCCAAGTAAGACGTTTGTCCAAGTGGAGTCCTAGGTAGCGGATCTGTTCAACAGGGATTAATGGAATATCATTAAAGGATACTGTAGGGAAGGATGTCGTAGGTTTACGACGAAGGGTAAAAGTTATTTGATGGGATTTGTTTGGATTTATTTTTATTCTCCAATTTTGACACCATTCTTGAATGTTAGTAATATGAGATTGTAGTGATTGGGATGCAATTAAAGGATTATTATTTACTGATAACACACAAGTGTCATCGGCGTAAGTGGTGAGGACAGTGGTAGGATGAGTCGGGATGTCAGCTGTATACACCGTGAAGAGGATGGGACCTAGGATACTGCCTTGATCTAAAAATATAAAACAATTTTTCGAAACATCAGCACTTTGCTGGAAGGAGTTTTTAAAATAATATTTCTATACAGTTATAAAAGTAAGACTCGTTCGAAACCGTGATATACGGCAGCAAACAAGAGCACATCTTTACGTAAAATAAATATTAAGTATAATAAGGGCGCAATGATTATCCTTGCGGAATTCCAATCTTAACTAAGAGTAAGTATGAAATTTTAGGATTAAAAATTAACCAAACATTAAACAGCTACTCTGTAAGTAAACTTGTAACAAAAAAAAAATTACTTTTAAATTATTATTTGAAGATCCTGATACGATTAAACTAATTCTTGCTAACATTGCATTACGCCTAAAAGTCACAGAAGGATAGTGGTTTCAGATCTGCCAGAATTAAACAATTTTTAACGGCCGAAATAAATCTTTGGCCACTCTTCAATGGTTAAAATTAATGCCTCAAACACTAATAATTTTAAATAAAAAAACTACATAAAAGAAATATATGTCCTAAAAGAAATATTATGTTTCTGTCATAAAAATGTTAATGTAAATAGAACTAACAACCATTAAAATTATAAATGCTAAAAAATCAAACTTCAACGATAGTTCTTTGTGCTCTGGCCACAAAAAAAGAAAAATTTCTGAGTGATTCGAAGAGCTTTGGTCTCAACTCAGTACACTTAACAAATATTTAATAGAGTTCAAAAATAATTTTAAAGACAATGTTTTTTGTTGTATTATATAATAAGCTATACTAATAAAAAAATATTATTTTATCTATTATACAATACCATAGTCCATCTAAAAAAAAAAAAATTTAGCATTACTCTTATTAACTCATAATTGTTACAGCATATTGTTCACGTTTTCTCCCAATCAAAAAAATGTTTATACCAGCATACGCTTCGAGTGAAAAAGCTGGGATCAAACAAAAAAAATATTTAAAATCCTGAATTATAAGATTAGATGATTTTCTTTAATATGCTAAACTAGCATAATAGATGATAGTATTCCTATCTGATATTTCAGTGCATATAATGGCTGAAAGAGGGAGGAAAAAACATGTTGGGATCTCGACATCTGTCCTTGATTTCCATAATAATGTTCCAACAAGCCATGAATATTCAATGTAAAAATAAGTCGTAATAAAGGTTTCCATTGCAAGTGATAGCTTTAATTGAATGAAAAATATACATATTTTTTGTCGAAAATAATAATTAATTTATAGCATTAAATAATTTAAATATTTCAGGAATTTGTATATACTGGAATATACTTGTGGCTATGCATTTATAAATATTTGTTACAATGGGGAAACGTTCACTTATTTCAATTCGAGCCACTTCCAGTATCTATTTGGATAATGTTCGTTATTTTTATATTTTAAAATAAGAATAATTCTGATATAATATTTAAAATTTGTAGACATATTTACACAGAATTTAATTAAAGATGTTATAAATATAGATAAAATTTAGAAATTTATAATCTAGCAGTTAAATACTCTCAGAAAACCTGGGTGGTCCGTAGTAAACATAACTAATACATAAACAAATAATACAGTAATAAAATAGGCATCTAGAAATCATATAAGACATTATTTATATAATCAGATCAAACTATGAACACTGGAAATGCACTTCTTCACATTGGAACAATTAATTCTCAATCATCAATTAAACGAATTTAACCAAGTTAATAAGTTATAATAAAATCCAATCAAGTACAGATAACAGCCAACCGGTATATAAGTTTACTTTGACAGTTTTAAGTCCCGTAATGAAAACTTAACTACAGAAACTAACACAGAGAGGGGATGAAAGTGAAAGAGAAAATACGCTGGATTTCCTCGTCGACCTTTGACCTCTGAGGAAAATCCATCCCCGACGAGACCCCCCTCCCCCCTCAGCTTGAAATAAAAATAACACTCCCTTTACCTCCGATATTTTCCCTCTGCCGTTTTAATCACCACTTTATTAGAGCACTTCATTTTTAGAGTGCACATGACACGTTCACTAAAAACAAATAAAATATAAAATAATTAAGTAGTTTTAATCAGTAAAACAGTCGAGTTCAATAAATGATGGAACGAAATGTATTTATTTTCAATCTTTATTCACAAAGAGAATGGGACAATGATTTCGGAAACATAAAAAAATTTAACAAATATCAACCACAAGCCTGATTTTTATGTTTTGATTTCTATTGTAAAAAATAACATTAGAAAATTTAAATAAATAAATTGCGTTTCAATGCCTACAAGTTATGCACATGTAAAACGTGCGTATTGCATAACGAAAATAGCGTCCTCACTCAACCTCCACTGGGTTTTCATACCAGTGACCCATCTGAGAGTCAAAGATAGGATCTACATGGAAGAGGCTTGTCTTGTGAACTGTAAGTTTGTCAGTATGAGAAAGAAAAAGATGATAAGAAACAATGACAACTACTCACTCTGAAACAATATACCATACATTTTTACACCCTTAGTTCGGAATCAAATGCTAATTTCGTTCCAGCTCCCATCACCTTAGGAAATCCTTCTACTTATGCAAGGATGAATTTTCCGAAACAAACACTGATTATGTATTTTAAAAATCACTCGATTAAAACGTATAAGGATATGGCATTAATATCTAATTAATGTCATTTGTTTTAACACATTGAAATGGTATTGAAATCACTGACAAGATATGTACACATGAAAATATATTTGCATATTAAATAAAGTGTTACGGCAAAAGAAGGACCAATTTTTACCATTTTGAGATTGCAGTGCCAACATAGAACTGAAATTATGCCTATATGATTCTATTTATGGAAGGAAGTTATTAAGGAGTATGTATACAGGATATCAACGAAGGACTATCACAGAACCATAAAAATTCCGAAATTTTTAAACAGTCTTTAATTGTTCTTTCCAGCAACCCTTTTCAAATGTTTAGTAAAATTTGCAACGCAGGCAACGTGATCATAAATACATTGACAAAGAGGCCTTGGAATCTAAAGGATGTGTGTACACCACACACAGCAAGAGGAAAACAACGACTTCATTAATTGGGATAGTGTTACTATTATGCAACTTGGAAAATCCAACTTATCCCAAACACTAAATCACTGTTCCACATAAATTTCAAGTTAGTAGATTGTGTTATTTTAAACAATGCATTGCTAGAGCAAGAGGTAGGATAGTATCCTTTGTGAAGGTGAGAGTCTGGCAGAATTAGCTTTTAATTCTGTTGTAACAAACCCTAACATAACACGCATTACAATTTTATACTATAATGATAAGATAGCGATTTTTATAAACGATATAAACAAATATATAGTTATGAAGAACGGGGACGAAATCCAAAATTAATTTTTCAAAAGGTTGATGAATTTTTAAGAGGTTTATCAATGTATGCATATATTTATATAAACATGATTCCATTGCTTTGATTTAGCATACACTAGCTGTGTCACAGAACTAACATGGACGTCAAGAATCATACAACCATTGACGTCTGTTTTATTTCTTTATTAACTACTGATTTCTTATGCAACTTATGGAACCGTAAAATATTGCTTCGGATTCCTGACTCTTGTTCTGTTTTATTAATGGGGACCAATACAAGTCTGTAAGTTATTAGTTAAAACCGCAAAGGAGTTAAGCAAAATGGTACGTTGGTAGTATTCGTGATGTTTGCTCCACGTATACTTCAGCTGAGCAAAACAACATCTGCCAGCGGCTGTAGCCTTCCCACAGATGTGTAAACTGAGTTTCCTTACTGATTTCTGTCTGTAATATATAACATCGATTCTACCTCCAATGAACTTTCGTTTTATTTCAGTTCACTACAGTCCTTCAGCCATTTGAAACCAAGAAAACCTCTCAATAACTATTTTAAGGAACTACAGCTATAACATTAATTAGACCTATCTAAAAAAAAATGGCATCCTATGCCGCAGTCCATTGTTCAAAAACATTTACATAAATTTATTATCTATATTTATAATATTTAGAGGTGTGCGGATTCCAAATGTCGATTATAAATTATATGAAGTATCTGTAACAAAAATCGATAATTCAAAGTCTATACCGCTGACGTTAGGAATAGTTTTTCTAACACTATTATGGCTTATTCTTAAACTACAGACAAATTTGAGTCCCACTAAAATTCAATGAAGCAAACTTTGTTAAAAATATTGTTTCCAAATTGATTTATGTTATGTGAAACTAAATTTATTTGGGATTTTAGTGTTTTAAGGTTATTCTACGTTGCTTAACATTGCCGTGGCTTGTCCTGCTTGGATTTACAATTTTGTAAATAATTATTACTTGATAGGGCGAAACTAACTCAACTAATGGGTGGTAATATTAAAATATAATGGTGGAAGAAAGTGAAAAAATGTTTTTCAGGATTATAATGCCCGAGTAACCAATCCCCGAGTTATTTTATTATTGTCCCCGTGACGTTTTAACATTGGCGTGCAATTCCTAAAAAAGTTATGAAAACGTATTCGGAAGGGATTTTTTGAGTTTTTATTTGCAATGGCAGGAAGCTGTTTATCGTGGACGCATCAGTTCGTAACCACGCAACCATTATAGTTCGGAATCTCCAAGTGTAAACACCATCTCTGACTGTGAGTACATTCATTGTTAACATTGTCATGTCCACTATAAATCAGTTAAACCAAATATTTGTTTGTAACGAGCCCCATGCATTTTGATAGTAGGGCTACAGCCCTCATAATATAAGCCCGAGAAAATGCGAAATAAATGAATAGTGTTTCGCCGGTAATATTTTTAACCTTATTTTCACATTGTCATGGCCACTATCATTTAACACTGTCATGGTATATATATATATTGCATGCAAATGGAATGCTAAAAAAATCATTTTTAAATAATTTTAGACTCTGTACCTATTGCCCTTTACTGAGGCAGATTGTACACTTATTTCAATAAATAATATAATAATAATAATAAAAATAATTTTAGGAATACTGTGGCCGAAATCGAGTGTAATATTGATATTGAAAGTGAATTGATGTGATATTATTTAAATTATGTGATGAAAAAAATATTTTTAACGTTAAATAAAGACAGATATTCGTTATGAAGCAGGAATGTTTCATGTTTTATTTTTTTTTACTATGGAACCTTGAATTACTAAGATCACTTTTTCACATAGTCATTTATAATAAAGTCACATTGGTGTGGGGGCATTCACATTGTCATGGGTTAAAATTATAACTGAAATTTTTAAAAAAATTAAAGTGATTCATGTGTTGCTGCATCACCTATAATCCTCACAGATGGACTCTAGGAAGTATCAAAATTTAGAATTTTGGTAGCTAGAAATTTGCCTGTAGTTCGAGAATCACCCTTATAATGAAATATAATATTTCAATAGGTATCTCTCCTAGAAATATCATAGAATAATGTTCCCCTTCCACAAAGGAAGTGGGCTTTACTTGCCCCTAACCATAGTGTATGTGGAGTGGTCTATTTTATTTCCACAGCTGTTCCCTCTTATACGGGTTTCTAGCATCGATCCATCCAACCTTTCCATTACGATTGTAATTCATTTTAGTCTTTTCAGTAACTATGTTTGATCTACATATTAATATACCGCTACTTAAGACGATACTGAAAAGATAGGGTCCTCATTTTTAATTTCAGATGTCGCTATTCTAATAGCATCAATTCGAGTTTATTGTACAATAATAAGCAGAGGTTCAGAATAGGAAGAATTAAAAATTCAATAATTGATTCATACCGAGAATACCAGGAAGTAGCAAGAAAGGCCGAACAATAAATAAAAAGCATGGATGAACGAAGAATATAATTGATGTAGTAGTCACTGTTAATTAAAGACTACCTTTCAGCCAGGTTTAAAAACATGAGAGCGATTATCTCAGTAAAAAACGAAATAAAACCACTAAAAAGCTAGCATGAAAATGCAATAGTGAGAAACTAGCATTGAACTAATTCCAACCAATTTGTAGACCAGCTCATAACGACTACTTTATAGAGGTGTAAATAGAGCATTAAAGTTGCTACCTCAATGTTTCTATTTGTACCAATTATACACGACCTAAAAGTTAACTTTTACAACACAGAGGTGGCCTAATTCGTTTTTAATTAACTTGGGGAATCTTCTAAGTAAAATATAGTGAACGAAACTTACTGACAGGCAAAAGATTCCATTTTTTTTTTTTTTTTTTTTTTTTTTTTTTTTTGGCAAAAAGTATAATTTTTCTTCAAGCGTTTAAGTCCCCATGTACTTTAACGCATTAGGATTATGAAAAATATCAATTAAACAAAAGAAAACAGTCTCTCTCTCTCTCTCTCTCTCTCTCTCTCTCTCTATATATATATATATATATATATATATATATATATATATATATATATATATATATACATATATTTAAAACCAATTTGTCAATTCACTTATAAGTAGTATCCAAATAAATTAGTCCAAAGCTAAACGGAAAAAATAGGTCCGTGCTTAACTCGAATCTGCATCAATTCATCAACAAAATATTTAAATTTATAAATGATAAAGATAAAATTATTTCTGTGAATTCCAACGAATTTAAAATTGTTATTACGAATTGTTATTATATCGGTGATAGTCGTGAAAAAGTCAAATCATCTTGAAACGAGTAAACTGCGTAAGCTCTATTTTAGCTGATGTTAGCATTGTGAAAATTTGATTTAAGTTGTGGTTCTTCATAAGCCCTTAAAGTGTAAATTTTGGCACAAATGAAGAGTTGAATTCCACAACAAGCCAATTCCATTATTTAAAACCGTTCACAACTGGTCGATAAAGGGAAAGGCCAGACTGGATTAGGAAAGGTAATTATTCTTTGTACGGCCGTTTTATATATGATTTAACTACTTTTGGGAGAAAACCTTTCACCCTAATGGCCTAGTAGAAAAACTATTCAATAATAAAAAAAAAAAATTGAAAACTGGATTTAACTGGTTTTGGTTTCCACACGTCAAATAGTGCTTTTAAGGTTATTACAGGATTTCTTAAAATGATAAAAAAAATTGCGAACTGAAAAGTGCACAACTTTGCCTTATCGACTAATTATCCGATAGCTATGGATGCAATCTTACTATTCTGAAATTGATGTTTTATAAAAATGTATCCGAGAAATATTTACCAATTTCAGTTAAATACGCTAGTAGGGAGAATTAAATGGCTCAGGACTAGAGCCCAATGATTGAAAAAATAACAGATGTATATTTTAAATCAATTTATCTTAAATTCGAAAGTTTGAAATAATTTTAGCTTAAAGAAATGAAAAAAATATAGTACACAAGAAAATAAAATTATATAGATCCATCAGAAATGATTTAATTTTGTTTAATCGACAGCACAATTCAATCAAGTTTAATCACACAATTCCAGATGATGTTTTTCAGTAATTGAAATCTGTGTTCATTTAGGTTTTACCACTCTTTAACTTCTACCGAAATCGGTTCAGAAGATAAGAAAAGTTTAAAAGAATGAATGAAATTTTTATAAATCACTTTTTTATGAATCTTTGAATCATAAATTAAGATTAAGCTATCGAAAACATTATTTTGAAAGAGTGATAAATTTTCTTTACCTTCAAAAGTTATCCATCTTATTTCATATACGTGAAGGTTCATCCCTACGGCGGCCATTTCCCTCCCCCTTATCGATTTAGAATAAATTCCATCTACAGTGATTCAGTAGTCATTCCGGTTACTTCATGTGCTTATTCTACCGTAACATTTAAAAATTATATCCTTCAACCTACACCTTGTTCAGAAAGAAACTTCACTGAAACACAAGGTTTTTTCCGTAAATGTAAGCGATCTGCTTAGAAATACGTAATAAAAAGAATAGAATTTTATATCCTTTATAATGGCGGATAATCATCTAGCGTTGTTATAGATGTTATAAACTCCACAGTTTCCGTTTAAATCTACATAACCAACTCTATAACTAAACATCATTCGTTGTTAGAAAAAAACATAGGATTCATCTCCAATGCTTAGAAATATCAAACCTAGTTAATATTGATTAAAAAAGAAACAAGATTAAAAGTGGAACTGACCTGTCGTGTTAGACTGCTTCGTTTCCTTCCGATGCTTTACAGGTTCCTCGGGGAACACTCCACCAGCCTGTTGCTGCTCTTCTCCTGAACAAACATCAAACAAACGTTACGTTAAAATAACAAAATTAAAACAAAAAAATACACACACACACACACACACACACACACACACACACACATATACATTTGAAGGGTCAGTGGAAGAAACGAGGTAAGTCAATTTTTTTAAGAAAATGATTTATGAGTATCAAACGATTCAGAATGAAAAGCTGCATTCTCCTGGTGAATTAAAAGGTGGAAAAACCAAGCGAGTCAGAAAATATATACCACTAAAGTTTTACGGCATGGAAAAAGAACCAGGCAAGTAGTGGGCTATCAAGTTTCATAGTATCACAGTTTACTCTGGAATCCTATAACTATAATTTCACTTTTTCATTTACAGAACTTGAATTAATATTTTTTTTTTTTTTTTAATAATAGCAATAGTTTTATAAAGTTGGAAACATTAGTTTTTTTTTTCTCAATATAATTTAAGTTACCTGGTTTTTCCCCCAACTCTTCATTTAAAAAGATACATATCGATATAAAAGAAAAATTGTCATTATGTTTCTCCATAAAACAGTTTTAATTACAAACATTTATACTGTTATGTTAACTACAATAATCACATATTATTGTCCCCTGCAAGGCAAAAGATCGTAAGCAACATTTTTCAAATTTTACAGAAGGGACGAAAAACTGTCCCACCAACAAAAATTCATGTAAGCACGAAAGCAAATAAAACTAAAATAATACTATTTTTTATGAACTAACTAAAACTTATTATTTTTTATTTCATTCTTTTTCACAACTATGCAAGCTAGGGATTTACAAATTTCAACCTAAACGTTCAATCCTTGTAAAGGGGAAAGCACTTCTTTTGACAACAGTATACTGACATTATTTTCTCATTATTCAATTTAAAGTCAGAATACAGAATAAAAATGTAAAATAAGTAAGCCATAGAAAAACAACAATTTCTTCTTAGGAAAACTATATATCATATAGTATATATAATCATATATTATTATTAAACTTTAAATAATAATCTGGTATTTACGAACATTAATTGGCTGAGGCAGAAAACAGAAATATTTTACTATTTACGGGCACGCTCTGGTTTTACGAGATGAAGCATACGGCACATACAAAATACAAAATGGCCACCACTTGAATAATATTATGCATATCAATTAATTGACATTTTCCAATGTTTGTTGATTATAAATATTTTGAGCCGAGTATAAAAATAAATTTGAAATACTCGTTCTTTGTGGAGTTCGGACCTAGTATTTGTTGAAGGATATAGCATTAATAAAATGGATATAGCTAATGGAGTCTTAAAACCTTTCAGCTTAACTCAGCAAATATTGTTTTTAAAACGGATAAAAATAGAAGCTTCTGTTTAATACAAAGTACTCAATGGATTTTGTATAACCCGTCCATCAAGTGATTACAATAATCACAGAGAACCTTCAAATGCATACTATGTTTGCAATACCGATAAGTACATACGCAGTTTATCGAAATTAATAAACGAAGATTACAGGGGACGAACGGGACAAATCATATTATAATAATGTAGATCTTGGGATGCATTAAACCCATCGGTTTTTCACAAAGATATAAAATGTTTTAAATTTCTTACATAGGTTCTAACTGGACAATAACACAGACTTGTAATGTAGAAGATACAAAAGAATCTTATTAAATGTAAATGTATCAACGACAAAAAATATTTATTTAATACCCAAGTTTTTCTGGATGCAACTACTATTTAAATTAGAAGATTGTGAGTAAATAAAATATAATATTAAACCAATGAAAAATTAAAATTTCAAGTTGTTTACCAAAATACTTTTGATAAAGCAAAGATTGATATGAAAGTCTACATGACAATAGTGTTTAGTCATCAGCTTTCACGACTATAACGAAATTTACATATAAATCGACAATATTATTTATACATTCTGGGCAAGCTTATCGGCGAAAGCGGATAACAGGAAAATGAGAGTCCCTTCATAGAAAAACATTTCATAAAAATCACGAAATAAAAGGGAAAAAATATATATTGTGTGATGTTTGACTAAGAATACAATTGTATTTCGTCTAACAGAATTTGTTTTATATAATACAAAATATCCAATCCTAGATTCCCATCATGTAATCCCAGACCACCAGTTTGGATTCCGAACATCACACTCCACAATCCAGCAATGTCATCGTGTGGTGGACCTTGTCTCCTCTGCATTGGAGCGCGGAATGTACTGTACGGGAGCTTTTCTAGACGTGGAACAAGCTTTTGACCTAGTCTGGCACCCAGGACTACTTTACATACAAACTTCGTAGATTCCTTCCTTCAACATACTTCCTAATTATCCGTTCAAAGAACCTTCAAAGAATCATAACTTTTCCTATTCTTCTCTCTTTACCCAATCTGCCGGTGTTCCTCAAGGTAGTATCCTAGGTCCTATCCTCTACACAGTGTATACAGCTGACATCCCAACTCATCCTACCACTGTCCTCACTACTTACGCTGATGACACATGTGTGTTATCAGTAAACAATGATCCCTTCATTGCCTCTTAAACACTCCAATCCCATATCCTAAACCTTCAAGAATGGTGTCAAAAATGGAGAATCAAAATAAATCCAAAGAAATCCCACCAAATAACCTTTACACTTCGTCGTAAACCTACGACCTCCTGTCCTACAGTATCCTTTAATGATATTCCACTAATCCCTGTTGAACAGATAAGCTACCTAGGACTCCACTTGGACAAAAGACTAACTTGTAATCCACACACAAGACTAAAACGATAAGAAACTGCCCGTCGTTTCAGACTACTTCAACATTTACTAGACAAACGTTCAAAGCTCCCAATTAATTACAAAAGACTCATATACATGACTGATTAGACCTGTTGGACGTACGGAGTTGAGCTTTGGGGCTCCACTAAGCCATCCAATTCATCTCGTATTCAATCCTTACAATCCAAAATCCTTCGTAAAATCCTCAATGCTCCTTACTTTGTCACCAATAAACTTATCCATAAAGATCTTAATGTTCCATATGTTGCTGATTTAGCCCACACCAGATACCTATCGTTTCATAGTAAGCTCCATAATCACTCAAATCCGTTAGTTTCTCAACTTGCTTCCCACTCCATTCCTGATAATCCTCCGAGGCGTCTGAAACGAAGATGGCCTAGAGACCTTCTAGTGTAAAAGTTTTAATAAAGTGCTACTGATGAGTAGTTCTTTTTAAGTTTTAAAATGTTATCATAATCGTTATCAATATATTTACTTGATGTATATATTCTGTACAGTTGTAAATTTCAATAAATGCAAAAAAAAAATAAAAATAAAAATAAAATGATACAAAATATATAAATATCAGTATATATATTTTTTTAACCAGCTACCTTAGATTACCCTTTTTTCACTTTCCAAACACAATTGTCTTTGATCGCTAAATTTAAGGACTATTTGGTATTTTGAAAAAAAAAAAAATTAATGTTGGAAAATATATGAAATAAATAATTGTATAATAGATTTCATTCATGAATAATGATCACGTTCACTTAATTCGGAAACTATAATGAACATCTGTAAATTATAAGCAATGTTATTGTTATGTTATTATAAGCATATATAAGCAATGTTAACAAAACCGTGATTACTAGGGAAACCTATAAGAAAATACATACTATATGAAACAACTAATGTTATTGGGAAATGGAATTAATTCGAATAGAAATTCAGGAAAACGATGTCATGTTCGTAATCATTTACATTCCGACCAGTTTCCTGTTGACTTTGAACCACCCTTCCTCATTAAAAGGGTGAGAATATATTTTTTAATGAACCGTATTATAACCATATTGAACCAATTATTTTTTTATTTTTTTTAACGATTAAATTCTTTACGAACGGGAATAAATTACTAAAAAATAATTTTTCAATTATTTTCATTTCAAATAATTTTTATAATTTAAAAATCTGCCATTATAAATAAATATTTTCATTCCATAAAACAAAGATATATCATTATATCAATTAGGAAATTAGTTTTATCTTGCTTTTTTCGGAAAACCAAAAAAATAAATAGATTTAAAAAAAATAAAACTGACCTCTTCTGTCTTTTTCTTATACACTAAAAATAATTATAAACAACAACAATATTATAAATCTAATTTTTACTTGAATAGTTGTTAAATTTAAAGATACATAAATAATAAATGATAAGATACACAGATAATGTCTAATCTAAAGATATAATCTATGTATTTAAACGAAGAACCAGAGATATAATTACGAAATTATAATTACAATTAGAAAAATGGTAAAATAATACGGAATGAAACCAGGAAAAAAAAGAGGAAATATATAATGACATTATTAATCATAAACTTTTTGATTTACAAATGTAATAATATCACTTATGTATATTATTATTGCATACATAATAAATTTTAATTTATTATTAAATAGATATATTTATTACGTCAATTGTTTAAGTCATTATTTCTTATGTTTTTGGGGTCTCGATTAACCGAGCCTAGCTTGGTCGCAACCAAGTCGGTTAATAGAGGTCCAAATATAGTTACAAATAAGGATTTGATCTGGACAAGGTGATGGTAAAATAAAATATTTTTGTATTTCTCTGTCTTAACCAATCGATTCCCTTGTAGGGTCCAGAAATAAGTCTTTAAGATATAATTGGATTTTAATGACAAATTTACATTATTTACTTATATTCTTGACCTACTGTAGTATGCACAGCTTAATTTTATTTTTTTCAGTTTGAGACAAAGCCAATTAAAAAAAAAATGGCATAAAAGATTACAACTTCGTTTAATTTCCCAAAATTCATTAGTTGGCACAGCGGTATCAAGCTTATAATATTACACATTTTGGCTCAAGGTAGGCAATATCTATTGATCAATAGTTCTACTTTTTTTTCTATTTATTTGTTGATATTTTCAGCTGTAGTTCCAAAAGTACTTCTAAAAATTATTGTGGATGATATAGCTTGTAATCTGTAATGAATTTAAGCAAAACTCATCTCGAGCCATTACTTTTAGGATTTTGTTCATCGTTACTATTTTACGACTTTACTGCAAAGATATTTTATACTAACAACTGTTACCCTATTTCCTATCAACTATTCCAATCCCCTACCCCGAAACAATTATCCACCCATGGCGAGGACAAGAAGCGGCGGGTGCAACGACTCCCATTTATGATCGGCCATTGAGAGCGTGGCGAGGTTTAGCTTATTCCCTGTCAGTGTAGATATAATCAATCACATTCTCTCAGATTAAAGGCTCAACTTGTCAATAGCCTTCCTCCGCATGAATTCCTCTTTGTCCAGGCCATCGTCAACCTACCAGTCACTCCTCCCATGTTATGCCTCCGCGCAGTAAAAACAGTCTCGTGTCGGTTCCGAGAGACGTCAGGCTTTTTTTACTAGCGGCTCCGGTTGGTTATGATTGATACAGACCTTAACATTACTGCCGAGGTAATAAATTATTACATATCTTCAGGTAGACGGATGTTGTCTCATCAAATATAAAGGAAGATTCCGTACCGTCTATGACCATTTGATTGATGTCCAATAAAAATAACACTATTAAATTAAAATCTGATTTCCCGCCACACTTCCTCCAACAGCTACTAAAACTGCAGAAGCCGACGCAGACCCTTTTCCCAATCAATTTCAGATCATACCCTTTAAATAACCAATTGAGAATCATATTCCGAAATCCAAAAGTATTCGTGATGGGGATATTTGCAGCTTAAATGATCTGACAAACCAGCGAAGAGGCGGGAGAGAGAAGCGCAAACCCACTAACCGCTCACCGCGGTCAAGATTCTCATCATAAGTCTAAATGTGTATGGTTTTTTTCTTATTTATTATTTATTTTACACATCACACTTAAAAAGAGAAGAATTCACTAATCGTCGGATCCAACTACTCTAACATTTACTAGACAAGCGTTCAAAGCACCCAATAAATTACAAAAGACTTATTTACATGACAGTAATAAGTCCCATTTGGACATACGGAGTTGAGCTTTGGGGCTCCACTAAATCTTCCAATTCTCCTCGTATCCAATCCTTACAATCCAAAATCCTTCATAAAATCCTCAATGCTCCTTATTATGTCACAAACAAACATAACCATAAAGATCTTAATGTTCCATATATTGCAGGTTTGGCCCACACCAGACACCTATCCTTTTCATAGTAAACTCCATACTCACTCGAATCAACTAGCCTCCCACTCCATTACCGATAGTCCTCCGAGGCTTCTGAAAAGAAGATCGTCAAGAGACCTTCTAATGTAGAACTCTTAAAGTGCTACTAGTGAGCAGTTCTTCACATGTTATTGTAATCATCTTCCTCAAATTTACTTATTGGATATCAAGAAACAGTTTTTAAAAAAATATTTATTTTATTTTAAAATTATTTGTTTACTGTATTTGTAGCACTATCAACGGCTAGGACCCAGCAGTACCTCCGAGGGGGATGCCTTGTTTTTAAATAGTACCAATATTTATTTTATTATTTTACTTTGTTTAACTTAAAACTACTTTCATGTGTTGCGATGGAAAAGCATTTTATGCGTGGTATATCCATAATACTTTTGAAACGTTCTGGTTATTGCTTTAACATTGGAAAATAAAGCAAATGTTTATTTTGTGCTTATATGTGAACACTTTCGTTTCTGGAGACCTGGTTCGTTTTCACATTTACACCCATCATTTTCGACGTATCTATTTCTTCATTTATTAATTTTGTATCTTTTTTTTTTAATGTCATTATTTCCTTGTTTTTTTTTATAAATAAAGTGTAAATGTGTACTTCAAAAGCCTATTATTCTGGATTATTGTAATGCTTGTCAAGATAAAGTCTTTTTCAACTTAAAAAAAAGTACTCTATTCCCCTTCAGTTTCTTACAAATAAGGTTATGTCCGATTTCTCTGATTGTTTTACTGAATAATAGTTGCCAAACCGAGATAATTATAACTCAAAAAAGTCCCTGCATTTTTATAGTTAGGTTGTAAGTTCGAAATCAGAATTCTTCAATAGAATCTTTTTTAATATCAAAATATAAATCAGGTAATAATAAAAATGCCTATTAAATTTTTATTAAATATGAATAATTAACAAGAAAATCTAAAATTCGATGCACAACACGGATTAATATTTCTTATAACGACATAAACTAAATTACTACTGTATTCTCATATACATTAATAAATCTCACATACAAGACAAAACATTCAATTTTACTCTTCCATTCAAAATCCATGCTAACTGGCGAACTGGAACTCATATTGAAAAGGCAATGGACCGGGGTTCTCGACATTCATTAATACCGTAAAACAGGATCATCTAGCCAGCTTCCGCTGTGGTGTATTGGAAGCGAATCCCAAAACTTCATATGTACTTGAAACTCTGAAGGTTTTTATAAACTATAAAAAATTTAAGAACCAAGAATTCCCGTTGATAAAAATTGAAAACAATAAGTTTTCATTTTTATCAAATATTATTTCATACGTCACTCGACATGTAGACGGATTGCCTCCAGCAGACTGAGACCCTCCAGAGATGGCAGAGCTACAAATAAATCTTAAAATGCCGAAAGGCAATAAAAGATCCAATACCCTAATTTCCTTTGTATGTATTTATAATAAAGTCGGAGGTTGGAGGGAAAAAAAAAAAAAAAAAAAAAAATCATACGTGTTATTACATTACTTTTGCATTTCATAAATTATTTAGGTTATATAATTAATGAATTAATGATGGTTTAAAAAAAAAAAGTTTATCTCAGAAAGGATTCAAGGAAAATGTGTTCCTGTTTTGGAACAAATAATTTAGATTGAAGAAGTAATAATATATGATATGAGAAATGAGCAAGATATTATTACACATATTGTTGCTTACACTGATACTAAGCATGTAACAACAAAAATGCCTGAGTAAACCCGAAAAAGATCTCAGAGCAAAATTCAGCGAACCGTGTTAAGCTCTGTCATATCTGCATATTATATTGTTGTATTCTAATCACATCTGGCTATTGATGTGCAAGATAAATATGGTACAAAACATAATTTGGGTTAGGAAACATTCATTATTTTAAATAATGTTATAACTATTAAAATAATTTCAATATGAATTATGTTAAATTAACGTAAGTGAATTAACGTGGTGAATTTATATTTTTATTTATAGTATAAATTGTAACTGATAATTGAAGTTATATTTGTTAATCAATAAAAATCTTATATTGAATCATGCAAATAAACATTATTTCTTCAAGGATTTTCACGCAAAGCAGTAGTTTTTAACCTGACTAAAATTGCACTGATTAGGTGTTTGAAGATATCGTAAAAGCATAATTGGAAATCCAATTTTTAATTTTTATGTATGAGCAGGTAATCCAGATGGACAGACTATTATAAAAAATCTTGCGGATGAGGTTACAGTTTTGTCAATGATTTTCAACTAAAAACCCATGCATCATTTTTTACACACAATACCAAAAACAAAGGATCGACATTTTGATTTGATAGTAATTTTTATTCGGCTAGAACCATTTTATTGATTTCATCTGGAATGAATTTCAGTTTCTAACCATAAAAGTATAAGACAGTGTGGCAAACCTCGTTTAAGATTTTATTATTGATAAACCTTACTGGAACTATATTGATGATGTGGTTAATTTTTGGTAAAGATTGGTTTAATTGTTTTCGTGGATAGTGCTTACAAACGAAAAATGGCTTATGCTTTATACAATAGTATAGATATAGATATTAAGTGTTACATTGACTATAATAGAAACGCTTATAGTAACTAAATGCTTAATAGGAGGTAAAAATATATGCAGTTATTAAAGTGTTACATTACAACTGTTTTGGTATAAAACTCCTAAATTTAAGTAGGAATTATAAATTCTCTCGATACATAAATATATATTTAAATGCAAGTACTATTTCCATTGTTGGCTTCTTTTTAAATTATTAATTTTAATTAATTTATAAATATTGCTTTTTCTGTTAAGAAGTAAAAGAATATCATCGTCACACTATATTAGATTAAAATAATTGCTTAATCAATATGGCTGTGGATGAGGGCAGCCATTGGACGGGGAGAGTGTTTGTATCAAGGTGATCGCGTAAGCTAATTTGCATTAACGCTGTACAAACTGTAAACCCATACTTAGGGGAAGAAGCACCGCCATTGTTGTCTAACTAATACCAACTTTGTAATGAAGGCATAAATAACTTGTGATCGAAGAGAATATCTTATCGCTGGGACTAAAACTATATTTAATGGGATTCTTAAAAAATAAACACAAAGGTGAAATATCATTAAATAAATAATCAAAAACTTGTATATTTCACATTGTAAATCTGTTGACATGAATATTGGTGAGGTAAAGTTATAAAATATTTAAATTTTTTGAGACAAATCCTTTGATATATAAAAATAAAAAGAATTGTCTTCCCTGGCTGCTATCAAACTACCATGACGAAACTTCCAAGATTTAGGACACACAATTATAAATGCGATGACGGCTAAGGTAAATTTATAACAGTTTTTACAGAAAACCAAGGTCAGTAACAATTTATTTTGAACCCATTCATAATCAAATAAATGCAAAAATGTCCTGAATTATTGAATCAAAATATACTAATAATTTAAGAGGTGAGAGAATATTATGCACTAACAAAAAAGTAATGCAGGATACATAAATTTAAGATAGTAGTATATTAAAATTTACTATTGAAACGGTGATGATTTCCGTGATTTAAACACTAAGAATAATGAAATTCAAATAAGTGATTTGAAGAATAATCTAGGGTCTAGATAATCTAGGAAAAATATAGTAAATTCAAGAGGAAATAAAAGCAAGATTAAAAGCTGGAAATACTTGTAATGTCTGGGTCGCAAAACTACTCAGTTCGCGTTTACATTTCAGAAATTTAAAAATTAGGATATGGACCATTTTCTTATCAACACTTCTTTATGGATGAGAACTTCCGTTAGGGGAAGAAAAAGGCGTTAAAGTATTCGAAAATAAAGTATTGCGTTGAATGGTTGCCTCATTAAAAGGATTAACATACGGGAGAATTTAGAAGGCTTCACGATGCGGTTTTGCTGAAGATTTATCCGTAAATACAGTTCGAGTAATAGCAATACGATGGTCAAAATGGACATGTAAAGAAGTTGGATTTATAATGACCAGATTCCAAAAAAAAAGTAAACAGTTTTAAGCCGTCATGTAACTGTCCGAGGGGTAAATGGGAAGATTGCGTCAGGGCTGATCTTAGGGTTAGGATGCGCGCGCATATTGCTAATAAAATATTGGTATAAATATAATTTTTTTTTTTTAAATCCATCCAATTTTGCCTTAATAAGTGAGTATCAACATGCCTGATTTCTTGTATAACATTATAAAATTTAATATCGTATATAATCATTTTACCAAAGTACTGATGTTTTGGATTTTTTGTATGTTTTTAGAACTGATGGCGTATGTTTAACATTCGAAACTAATCTCTCAACAAAAAAGAAAAATGTAAGAGAAGTGGGAAATAAGTGGTATCGTATCGATATCTCTATACCGCCATGCGTATCTCAAGTTATTCATCTGTAAACTAAAATGTTCAGATTAGATCATAGTTCGTTCCTGATACATTTCAATAACTCGGCTCTATAATATAATAAGAAAATTATTAAACAGCAGTAATTATGGAGCTTGGGAAACCAAAAACAAGATGGATGGACAAAAAATAAACAAATAACTCAACGTTAATTTAATAATATAGAAAAATAAATAATTATCACAGGTTTCATACGAATAAACGTGTGCGTGCATAATAATTACACAGCCTCTCAAGGAGGCACTGGATTAACATGAGATGAATGAAGTCACTCGGAAGTTATAAGGATCAGATTCGCAAGTAAGCTGAAGGCAGGGGTTCCGAAGAAATCCCTTTAGCCTTAAACCTAATCAGAGAAAAATCTCATCTGGAGCTTAAGTTCCAAGCAGGTTATTGAATCTTGAAATAGCAGCGTTAAAGAGGGATCGAATAAAAAATCAGATCAACGATAAAACAATTCCTTCAACTTAATAATACATTCACAGCAAAAAAAAAAAAGATAAAGATTTGCATTATTAGATTTAAGACATATTCACTGTTGAATTAAATTGTTCAAAAAAGAAACTATGTACTTTGTTACTCCTATGTTCTCAATTCTACGTTCTACGGATACCAGTATCTTAATCCGAATGGTCAGACCCGCACAACAGAAATAAACTACTAATTACACAGTAATTTATTTACCCCTGCCGAATCTTTAAATTCGGTGTAGCGTTGACATACAGTAAATAATTAACTTTGAAGTACGGCTTTGATTATAGCAATTGCATAAATAATTCAATTATTATTTATTATTTCTGTAATTTAGCATTAAAACTCATTAGTTGCACTTTCAACAGGATGTAAATAGCCTAAAAATGTCACTATGACTTCATTCGACTGCTCTCCGCTTCCGACACTTTTAAAACTTGCTATAAAACGTTTTTATCTTCTAATTAACTATAAAAGTTCTGTTCACCTTATTATAATTACGACATAAAGTCGTCCAATTTCCGACGGCAATACTTCCTAGGCGATCTCATATTTCAATTCTTTAATTCTCAAAACAAAATACATATATCAACTTAATCTGCTCTCCTCCATCCACCTCTTAAATACAAGAACCCAAACAACCTGCTACTCCTAATACTGCACATCGAACTGCATCCTTAAATCATTTGTGTTTCCTCTTTATGGGATTAATTGTACATCGCGATTCCAAAGGGAATGAAGGATCAGAATTTCAGATCTGCCAGGATTTGACGATTTTAGACATCCGGAGAATATCTTTGGCCACTCATTCACGACAAATAGATTTTTGTCTGTTTCGAAATTGACTAAATATTTTCACTTTTAAAAAGGACAATCTCTTTCCGTTTAATCCTTTTCCGCTTTTTAACAGTCGCAGGATATTCCGCCATTGTTGTGCTTTTGAACATGTTAAAGCTCTTTGACAAAGCCACTGAAGGATATATAGTTTCGGCCACTAGTTTCAGATATATCAGGATTGGACGATTTTTGGTGGCCGAAGCACATAACTGGCCAATCCTTCCCGACAAATTAATTTTCGTCCTTTGGAAAATAGATTAAATTGTTTTAATTTTTCTTCCCGTTTAATTTTTTTTGCAAGGGCACTTAAGGATACTCTTTTCAAATCTAAAAGGAATTTAACAATTTTTGAGGCAGAAGAATATTCAAAAATGATCCACCTTTAAACACTATTTATTTATTTATTTATTTATTTACCTCCTGAATTATCAATCGTCAGAACTAATATGAAATATGTATTTTGATTACTCCTTTACTTTCTAAGCTATAATGTTATTAATAATCAATTATCGCAGCCAGGTTGGACAAGTCGTCTCAGAATAAAGTTTATATTCTTCTTCTACTATAAATTTGCATATTTAAAAGTACTGAGTTACTCTTGGATATCCAAAATAATTAGCCAATTCCTCACTCATCTAAACCTCACTATCTAAAATGCTTCATAAAATCCTTCAATGATGAGTTAATGTCCAATAGGAACCTAATATATTTCTTCCTATAATAGACAACTAACCTTATCCTATCAAATTTCCCGTTTTCTTAACTTGCTTCCCATTCATTCCCGATGAAATTACTAGGCATCTAAAAATAGCGTAATGCGATCAATAATCACCTTTGCAACTCAATAGATATTTTCCTGGTTATATTTTGTTTTACTTAGATATGTTATTTTGGAGGGGTTCTGTCTATACTTTTTTGGTGTAACATCTCATTAAAAAATGTAATGTCTGTTGGTGTTACTCCGATCAAAAATTTCATGACTGTTTCACGATCAGAAATTTAATGGAGTATATTTTTTGTTGCATAACATTTGTCACTAGCACCTAATATAACCATTTAGGAGCTATATTGGTTTTTATGAAAAAAGTAACTTTTGAAACCTCTAAACTTCTAAATTATTACAAATAATGATTAATAGATAGATCATCCATGAACTTTTGTTTTTCCCAGTCTTTTTTTCAGAGATCCTTTTTTTTTTTTTTTTTTTTTTTTTTTTTTTTTAAATTAAAAATAATTTGTTTAGCTATGCACTTTTAAATATCAATATGCAGATCTAAAAATGAGGACTACTCTGTTACTCTTTCCTTGTAACTAGGAAACTGATATAACTTTTAGATAATTAATGTCAAATTAAAAGTCATCCAATAGCCACACCGCTATAATCTAATAGAATGAACTGATAGAGTTTATAACTTCCAGGCAGCGTCTTACAAATTCAGAAGGCCGCTCTTCTTATTGTAGCAATACAAGGAGGCATGGAGTAATTACTTGGCCAGGAGAATGAAAATAAACCAACTCCCATCAGTGTGCCGATTCATAGGGTCCTAGAGGAATAAGAAGACAACAGCTGCCATGGTTACCCGCTCCGCAGGGTGGGGGGAGGGGGCCATGGCCTGCGCACTGCCCGGGGTGAGATCAGTGTCGGCCGAATGGTCGAGTCGTGAGGCGGGAACTGATGTTGGAAAGAACGAGAAATAATTCGTTTTATTAGTGAAGTTAATTATACTTAAAATTTAATAAAATCAATTGCAATTTTCAAAATTTCTGACAGTCTGCGAGATACCTGAAGAGGTTCAGAAATCGAACGTTAGAACTTTTGATCAGTGATGTGTCGCCAGTGCTGCTAATTCCGACATAACATTTTTCCCCCGGGTTGGAGCGAAATTTCCCCCACAACCATTTCAAAATTCCCCTCGATTTCCCTAAAATGACAAATGAGTATTATTGATTTTTAAAATTCATTATGGGGCATTATTTTTATAAATGTCTTTATATCTCAATTAGAAATTATGATATAATTCGTATATTAATTGTAATTCGGTAATGTTATAGACTAAAAATAAATACTCTTTAAGATATACATTATAGCCAAAATCTGCGCAACTGGAGCGAATTGGCATTTTTTCATTAAAAAATTTGCAGTGAACATGGGGAAAATATTTGAATTCAAACTTTCGTTTGTAAATTGATGATTATAACAAAAATAAGGCGTTTTCAAAAGAGCACCTAATACAGATATCAGAAATTAGAAAACTTGTTACCAGTTGGAGTGAGGTATCTAATGGATTTGCCACCGCATGTAATAAGAATGAAAATTACAAAATATCGTTATAAAAAATAATTATTAATAAAAATTTCCAATGAATTAAAATAATGAAAAATTAAGGCGATTATAAAGTAAATGCGGAATTTGTAAGCCAATTTCACAGTTCCTCTTTGGTTATCATTCAAAACATTCAATAATGCTAGAATCTCCACATTTGGGTGCAAAGGCTTCTAAAATTTTCCCCCAGTCGGTAGCCTTGGTGTAATCTTAATTTTTCAATTCTTGATACCAAAACCAGTACCAAAAAATCGATTCTTCGATTTAAAGAAAAAACAAAAATAATAAATATCCAAGACAAAAATCAATAAAAAAAACAAATAGCATAAATTATCTACAACACATAATATATAAGTTAGTTTGTTTATTTCGTTTAACGCCACTTTATGCTGCTATGGCTAATCGGACGATGCTACGGTGGAAGTCCTAAATTTTGCCTATCCAGGTATAATTAGGATAGGGATCTTTAACGAGTACCTGACATCGCACAGGCTCGGGACCCCCATTTTACGTCCCTTCCAAAGGACGGCATAGCTAAGAATATTTTACTCACTTTAAAAAATCTTAAGGTCATCTGCCGGGCTGCGAACCCGCGATCTTGGGCTTGTAGTAGGTTGCTATGCTAACTACTACACCAGAGGTGACCCCATAATATATATAAGTTGATTACAATCCAGAGAACGTTAAAAAAAAATAATGCATTTAAGAAACTATTATTTAAGAAGATAAATATTCAAGAGGCTGTGGGGTTATATAATTACATTATAAGAAACGCAAATCTGAAACGTTTCACTAAACACATTAGATAGGAACATACCCTAATATTGTTTTGGATGATATATTAATGCATTAGGGTTGAAAGCCAGAATGAATGTGTGAAGAAATAAAAACTAATACATAATATGGTATCGCAGAACTATTGTTGTATTGATCGACAGCACTATCCATCGGTACCTAGGAATCTCCTTTGGATCATATTATAAAATGAAAAATAAATATCTACTAACGCCATTATTTATCTATGTTTATTTGCTTGAAGCATTATTTCTTATATATATATACATATATATATATATATATATATATATATATATATATATTTTTTTAAATTTATTTATTTATAAAGAATATTTTCATAAAGAAATATAGTCATCAATAATTCAACTTAATCTGTAAATCTCTGAAGTATCTTAAAATCTAAAAAAAAAAAAAATCTTTGACCCGAACTACTAGCCAAATTATACGTATAATTAGGGATTTTTGATGGTGAAAATATTTTCACAAACGGAAGCAACAAAAAAAAAAATCTCTAAATACATTAAAAAGATTGAATAAACCAACCTAATTCTAGAGACTAAAATATTTAATTATAGTTGTATTCAACTGTTAAAATACTAAATGTATAAACCTTCATTGCGGGTTATTCCAACATTGAATATTCATGGTTCGTTGTAACATTATTATGGAAATCAAGGACAAATCCTGAGATCAGAGTGGCAGGGAGCAAGTTTTTTCTTGTTTCATAACAACCAACCAAACAATTCACTAACGTAGAACTCAAGATATCATCTTAACTTTTCATATCAGAGAAATAAAAACAAACTATAAAAACAACAAATTTTTGAGGAGGAGAATTTAATTTCAAACTTTATAAAAGTTTGTCGAAGTTACAATGAGTCCCAAATTAAGATTTACAGCCAGTCACATTCAAGAGATAAATCGAGTTCTAGACCGAGCCAACAGTTCTAATAATTGATTTTTCAGTTTCGAAGGATGGATATATAAGAAAAACAAAAAGATAGCAAAGTCAACGAAGCAAAAGCTGTATCGCTGGTTTCTTGATCTGACTATGTACTTCACAATGATATTAAGATTAGCAGGGCGTGGAAAATTATATAATGAGTCAATGGCAACATAATTTAATGAGCATTGCCGAGAACAACCTCACAGAATAATCACAGACATAATCAATGGTTTAGATATAGTCTTCACAACAGCTAACGACAAGAAGAACAACTACTGATCAGATTCCAATATGGACACACAGAACTTACACATATATAATTTTTAGCTAAAAAACCTAAACTCAACTATTTATTAAAACTGTATTCTACATATGTATTCTATCTGTATTTTTATTATTTATATATGTCTTGTTAACTGCCTAAAAAAACAGCACCTTGCTCAATCTTCAGTCTTACAGCTGTTACGAAAAAATAAAAACCTTTGTTGAGATAAAAAAAATATATCAATAAAACCGACAAGGCCCAAAATGCATAAAGGGGATCAATAGTGGCTCACATTACCAGTTGTAACAGCACTATAAAAATAAATAAATGTTGAGATGGACAGGGATGCAGTTAGATTGAGGTCTCTTTCAGGGTTAAACTAACAAAACCTAGATTTGACATCATTAGAGTTTCACAGATTATTACTATAACTGAATTAGCATTAGGGTCAGGAGCTTAGTTCTCGATTAAGTTACATTTTATTTTGAAACAGGGTTAAAAAATTACTAGAAAAATAACTGAAAATAGAGAAAAGAGTCCAGATGAGAATCTATGGACCCAAGAAAACGCAGGAAGGCTACAGGTTAAGACCCAACTAGGAAATCTACAGGGAGATATACTAAGAAACCTAAATAAAAATCATTCATCCGTGAATACAAGAGTGTAGGAGAGTACGTAAACCAAATGAGAGAGGAAACAGAAAAATTAAAAATAACAGACAAAAACTGCATAAATAGAGAACGATGCGGAAAGGGGTTGAAGAAAGAAATCAAGGTTCTAGTGGAAAATAAAGAAAATGGAAGGGTACTGTGCGGTCGAAAGAAAGAAGCAAAGACAAGCAGAAATGATGAGAAAATATTGGAAGAAAAAATAAAGGAAAAAATGAGAAAGGAAAAGTAATGATATTCGCGTGGTCTTAAAAGGCCGTTTCGAGAAAAAAAAAATTATTGACTTATTTGCAAAAATATTACTAATGGATCTTAACAGACTAAACGGGCTATAGTTATTATTATTTATTTATAATAGTTATTATAAACCAAGGATGAGGTGGCTGGACAACGTCCAGGATGATCTACGAAGACTGGGAAAAGAAAGGTCCTCAGAAAAATGGTCCGGTGCATAACAACGGTTGAGAATCTGAGGAGGTTCGGTGAACCCAACATCACGGCGGAAAAAAAATTGAGAGGAAGACCAAGATAGACAGGACTGGGAGTGAATGGTTGGAGGAGGACGGCGGAAGAAAGGCAGGAATGGCTGTCTGTACTTAGTGAAGCCAAGACTAGGACTGTAGCGCTCAATAATAAATAAACAAATATTACGGTAGCAAGAGCAAATGTCCGCTAAACGTTATTATTAAAGTTGTTATGATGCATTTGAAAACACTTAGAAATATTCACTAAATTTTACCTTTCTTAAATTAATAAACAAAATTAATATTAAGTGAAACAAAAACCTATTTATTTATTTTACTTTAATAAAATATGAATATTTTATCAAACAACGTAATCCACATAAAGAAGTAGTGACTAAGTTACTGGTTAGGGAAGAGTGATTCATTTGGCCGTCGATGATTTCTGAAGCTTGCTAGCAAAACAGCTGAGCTCACGCTTGTTTATTAAGTAAGAGGGTATTTTTTTGCCTTGAATAATATTCAAGGTTGAGGGTTGGAGATTAAAGCTAGTGAATAGGATTAAACTACAAAAACAATAAATAAATATTACCTTTGTCCTGAGGGGAGGGGAGGATCTGCGCGAGTGAGGAGTAGCCATACCTAGTCCCCGCCGCAGCGCCTGAAACAAAATAAATTTATAAATAAATAAATTAAACTATATCTTTATAGAAACTAATCATAATTGATCCAAAAATATGGGATAGAAGTACAAAATTAATAGTGCACCGAAACTACAGTCGTTTCAATAAAAATATATAACTCCAAATGCAAAAACACTAATATTGTTGCTGTTGAACCAGCAATACAAAAACAGGAAAAACAGGAATGTTTTATAAATTTCAAAACCTAATCTAATTATTTAACATTTTAACATAATTATTCCTATTTTTTCATTAACAGAATAAGTGCTAATTAGTTCATAAAATACTTAAAAATTTCCCATACCAATCGTTTGGTTTAAGGGACTGTAGATCTTCCAACTTTTTTTTGCTTACCAGTTCAGCAGGAAGTTTTTTAATTATATATTAAACATACTGTAAGTTTACAGAAGTGAATAATAAGAAGTAAGATTAAAATACGTATATAAGATAACAATGCTCATTTTTTTATAAATTAAATTAAACCCAACAGCCCAGGAAGGATCTTGGGTTCTGTACTTCTAAGGTCGTATAGTTTCTTCGATAAAGGTTGTGCAAGGAGGTGAAATTTAGCAAAAATCCTAGTCCGGGTGTACCCCAGGAAGGTCTTCCGATCCCTGGGTTGAACCTCGGCTGATAATACAGCATAAATAATTATCTGCTCCAGCCGGAATCGAAACTGGGTCCGTAAGTGCCTTACCCAATGATCTCTTCGCCTCCTTTTGAACTAAACAATGCAATAAAAATAATTTAAAAGTGAGAAAGAAATTTTGCAATTAAGGTTTTGAAAATGGGAAAAGATTCCTGTAAGGTTGGTTAAATAAATAACTTTGAAATACTGGACGCAGTACTTTGTCATAAGTAAACTTATCCATAAAGATCTAAATGCTCCATTTTATCCCACACAAGAGGTTCCCTCCAAATCAGGTCGGAATTTTTCAACGGCCCAGAGGACTGCTAAGCACTCTTGCTCCGTGACACTGTACTTCCTCTCTGAAGCCTGTCAAGCCTCGGCTAGCATACGCGATCACTCGATCTCCTTCTGGGTATTCCTGAAAAAAGTATTGCACCTAATCCTGTGTTGGAGGCGTCAGTTTGAAGGATGAATGGTTTACTAAAATCTGGGCATGTTAAGACTTTAGGTGCAGTCACCAGTTTTTCCTTCAACAGGCTGAATGATTGTTTCTTGTTCAATCTCCCCATTTCCATTTCTTGTTTTTCTCAGTAAATCTGAAAGGGGTGCAGTCAATGTGGAGAGAATTTGGAACAAACCGGCGGATACCAGGAGGAAAGTCCTATAAATTGTCTAACCTGTTTTACATTCTTAGGCGCTGGATAGTTGAGGTTATGGCCTCTATTTTTTTACCAGGGTTCTACTTGTAAACCGTTATCATTTACCACATATCCCAGGAATTTGAGTTCTTCTCTGCAAAACTGGCTCTTTTCCCAATTTACGGTTAAGTGTTGCCGCGTATAACCGTCAAAAAAACCTTCTCCAGAGTAGCTAAAGCGATCGCCTCCTTTTGAACTAAACAATGCAATAAAAATAATTTAAAAGTGAGAAAGAAATTTTGCAATTAAGGTTTTGAAAATGGGAAAAGATTCCTGTAAGGTTGGTTAAATAAATAACATTGAAATACTGGACGCAGTACTTTGTCATAAGTAAACTTATCCATAAAGATCTCAATGCTCCATTTTATCCCACACAAGAGGCTATTATTATCGTTTCATAATAAACTCCATAAACCCTCAAATCCACTTGTCCTCAACTTATACTTCATTCCCGATCATCCTCCGAGGCGTTTGAAAAGAAGATGGCCAAGAGGCCTTCTAAATTTTAAACGGTAATTGAAGTTAAACTAATGCAGTTCAATACATATATATAATTATATATTAAATGCTGGAAGTATATTTATCATTTTATTCTTAAAATAGGAAAAAAAAAATGTTTTAATCACAGACCAGTTCTCGGGCAATTGCCTCCTTGTATCGTGAACATTAGGATCCTATAGGATTAATATTGGAGCCATCCTCAGGCACCTTTTAAAATCCAGAACTCAGTCTATTCCGTTTAACAATATTTTCATATTTATAAGTTTTTGTTTTTCTTAATAACTAATAAAGATATATAAAGAAGGTTGTAATAAATATCCAAGTTAAAATGTGGTAGTTTTAACACTTTTTAAGAGTGCTTCATCGAAGACTCTTACCACTAGCGTTACCTGTCATAATTTCTTGCTCTCATAATAAAATCATTCTGATCAAAATCTTTAATATTTAAAATATAATTAATTTATACTACGATAAATCTTTTGACTCATAAGTTTCAAATACTTTAAATGTATGTTGTAGTTAGAAATATAAAATTTAATAATAATTCTTCAGATTCTTTCAGAGCATTTAAGAAAAACAATCAACACCTAAGGGAAAAATGTATTGTTAATTGATTGATGGAATAATATCAGTCTAATTCATCATTAGAACCGAACTCCAATCAATTCCGACGAAGATTGATGGAAGCTAAATGCAAACAAGAACGTGTTGGGTTAAATACCTGGAATTATTTGTGCGGAGGAGCTGACTGAGATGAATGACCTGACCCAGGTATAGACCTATAGGACCAGTCGTCCCTTCCCCCTTCCCTTGTCCTCTTCCCAAAACTAGCGCCCAAAAATCCATGGAACCACTACTGCCTATTGTAGAGTTTCAATATGACACTTCTAGTGCTATTCAAGCAGTTGTCTTGTCTACACTCTGTCCGTCATATGTTCATACAGCCATGATAAATAGGGGGAAAAAACCTAAAACTACTTAGAAACTGTAAATGTTATTGTCTTTATATCAGAGTGAATTATAACAAACAGATGATAACGAATTCCTAAATATACTGAAAGGCGAAAGACTTCACTCAATTGATATTTTTTTTTTTTTTTATTTCTTAGCTGAAATTTTTTTAGATGTTTACGTCCCCATAACTTTTTTTTTTCTTTTATTAATAGAAATTTACAATTATATTACAAATAAATCTAGTAAATAAGCGGTTCACAATGAAAAATAATGACGTGCTTAAAACTTGTAGAGGAATTAACCATTAGTTACTCTAATGAAATATTTACAAAAGAAGAAGATCCCGTGGTCATCTTCTTTTCAGACGCCTGGGAGGATTGCCAGAATTGAAATGGGAAGCAAGTTGCGCAACAAGTGGATTTGGATGAGGAGTAAGTTTATTATGGAAGGAAAGGTATCTGGTTCGTGCCAAATCAGCAACATATAGAATATTAAGGTCATTGTGGATCGGTTCGTTTGTGATGAAGTAAGGAGCATTAATTTTTTTTTTAAGGATTTTGGATTGGAGAGACTGGATGTCCCATAACCAACCAGAGAACATGAAACGTTTAATTATAAATAGTTAAATTAAAAAAAAGCAAGCAGAAGGATACGAAATTTTAAATATGATTTAGATGAGGCATATCTCCAACATATTTATTCATAACCACATTAAACCTATACTCCATCGAATGAACGCAAGAACCAGACATTTAACTTTTAATACGAATACTTATAATATTTTTAAATACTTCTGTATTTTATTTAATTATTATTTTTAAAAATCCTAATACTTTTTATATGCCCAGGTTCAAGTATATGAAAAATGAAAAATTCAATTGGGCGTAAATTTTTTGCATTATTTTAGTTTAACGATCTTCGTACTCTTTTATTTATAAGCCGACACTTATTCATATTGTCCCAATTGAAATGAGAAAGATATAATGACCTTGACTAAACTATCAATGTTCAAATATAAACCATTTGGTACATATTATTTCTTATAAAAAAAAAAAAATATCTAAGTGATGCTTCAAAGATCATGAAAGATCTAATATGAAACTTCAAGCTATAACATACATCCCTGAAGTTGACAGCAGAATGTTAGACTAAGTGAACAAAACAACGAATACAAATTTCGTTTGTATGCGCCATTTTTGACACAATATACAGTGGAACCTCGATGTAGCGAATTCCTTGATAAATCGAAGTTTTTCTATTCCTCTTGAATCTGTCAACCATTCCTATGTTATTTAAGCTCTACATATCGAAGGATTGGTTAAGAAGACCTTGATATATCGAATTCTCAAAGATTCCTCAGCATACACCGCACCTCTACAAAATAAAGTTTTTATCGGAAAACCTCTATATGTCGAAGTCAGTCAGAAATCACCTCAATAATTCGAAGTTTTCTCGTTCCCCTTGAGGTTCAAAATATATCGAGGTTCCAATGTATACAGTATACAACAATTGTGGCACTGAATTTTAGTCATCACATTTACAATTATTCGAAGGTGTACTACAAGCAGTATAGAAATGAACCAAGCGTATGAACTAGGTTTCAGTTCAGTTAGTAGTATAGGATGAATTTAGGCTGTCCTCTAGGGAGTATTAAATGCAACTCAGATTATGTATACGTACGATTTTTTAATTTTTTTTTTATTATAACATAGTATGCATTGGTACTCAACATCTTTTTATCCTATTTACGGCTGGCATTAAAATATTATAATACATTCGGGATACGTTAAATCATTTAATATTATCCCTCAACGTTCTAATCAATAATATCACTTTTAATTGAATGATGTAAGTGAGGCCTGGGGATGATTCTGATGTCCATCAATTCTGACGTCTGCGCAAGTTGCTGTCAAGATGTCAGGGTTATCTCCTATGTCAAGAGAGTTAATAAGGAACAGTAACGATGATGGTAATGAAGCAATCCTACAGGAATGAAAAACATCATCGAAGAGGAAAGCTTGGGTATGAAACAATATTTTAAAAAATCACATTGTGCAAAATCCAAAAATAAAAGTTAAAACAGTTATATATATCAGAAGAATATAATACATAAATAATCGGGAAACTAAATGTTACTAGAGAGCCATAATTTTTTTTTTTTAATATACATTTATTGAAATTTTCAACTGTTCCAAATATATACATCAAGTTAATTTATTAACAACGATTAAAAAAACATGTTAAAACTTGAAAAGTACTAGAGAATATATTGCATGATTGTATTTTTTTTTCATTAAAAATCATCAAACCGAGTTAGTCTAATGTCAAAAATGAATCATCTAACCTATCTTGAAGGTCGTGGAAGCTTCTTTAAAATTAACGAAAACACAGCACTTCTGCTTACTGGCCTTATTTCATATCCTATAGCAGCATAATCATTCTCCCCCTACCCGAAATCTTAATAGCCCTTTTGTTGCAGACATGTCCCAAAATAGAAACCTATTCTTCCCCATAATTAACTCCAAACCCACACAAACCGGTTACCTTGTTATTCTGCTCTCAATCGATAATAGATAATCCTTCGAAGTGTAAGAAAAGGAAAAGGCTTCGTGACCTTCACACTCAAAACAGTCATAGATGGTGAATCATAATTTGAAAAATATGAATGAACGTTTCATTAATTATTATATGATGTCAAATTAATTTCACATGTGTAACCTCAGTATCACTAAAAATATAGAGTATTTAATATAATATCATTAGGTTATTTCAGTATGAAAGGCTGAAAGGCTCAGAATCGACGACACTAACATAATAAAAAAAATAAGACCTACTCCAGGACCATGAAAGCAAGAACCAGGAACAAGAAAATAATTAGTCATCTTTACAAGATTACGAATTGTGCATTCAAAACTAGCTACTTATTAGAAGATAAGCCACCCCCGAAATGCAACGCATGTCACGTAAATCTGACAATAGAACATATTCTTGTGGAATACATAAAATAACAAAAGCAAAGAATATGTAATGGTCGGACAAATCAAGACATTTTAACATTCCATGAAAGTAATACATATTTTCACAACCAGATAATTCACTTTTTTAAGCAATCTAATTTTTACAAGGTATATTTCTCAATTTGCGTATGGCGCCTCTAACCAAATGTGGTACACGGCACCAGAAAATATGTAAGTAAATAATGTTATTAGGAAAACTTAATTTTATTTTTTAATTAAAACTTTGATCGAGTAATTATTAAAATCTGCCACAAATACAATAAAAAAAAAAATGAAAATAGAAGAAAGAATAGAAACAAAACTACCTAAACTATTTATAATGTGCATTTTTTAAAAACTATTTATTGAAATTTACCACTGTAAACATATATATAATAAGTAAGTTTAAGGAAATAACTACAATGACTTGTCAATAACATGTAAAGAACTACTCACTGGTATCATTTTATGGTATCTATAAAAGTTCTACATTAGGTCTCTTGGTCATCTTATAGTCAGACGCCTCGGAGGATTATCGAGTTTGAGGCAAGTTGGGAGACTAGTGGATTCGAATGGGTATGGAGTTAACTATGAAGGGAGGTATCTGGTTTGGGCCATATCAGCAACATATGGAACATTAAGATCTTTATGGATAAGTTTATTGGTGACATAATAAAGTACAATGAGGATTTTACGAAGGAATAGGGATTGTAAGGATTGGATACGAGATAAATTGGAAGGTTTAGTGGAGCCCCAAAGCTCAACTACATAAGTCCAAATCGCTCTAATTACATTCGTGTCTTTTGTAATTAATTGAAATCTTTGAACGTTTTTCTAGAAAATTTCGTAGTAATCGGAGCTGATTTTTTTTCTTGCAAGTCTGTTATGTTGATGCATTTTAGAGCAAATTTTGTTGAATCCGGTATTTCGATTATATAGAACAGCTTTGCAATAACAGTAAAATTTAAATTAAATAATTATAACCCATTTATTATATCTATAAAAAATGGCTGACCTAAAATGATTTCAACACTCCTGGCAACAGAATTCCATAAAACTAATTCACGTAAAGATTGTAAACGATGACAAAGACGAAAACAAAGCTTTTCTTTTTACAGGCGGGAAATAAGAAGGTATGATGATGGGATGGAAAATATTTGACATGATTTCCGCTCCAATTCGAGATTATTTCGAGGCAATACTGCAGCTCCGGGTTCCTCATCATCAAAATACACCGATCAATACCAACCCTTCCCTAAACTTATCCCGATATCTTGTCAACAGGAAGGGGTCATAGTGAAAAACGAAAATAGTTATGTATAGTTATATTTGTGATGTAGGAAACTATATGATATATGTATATGAATTGAGCAATTATATCTCCTTTATAAAAATAATTTATTAAAATTTCGGAGACTTTTTCAGTCTATTGCCAATATACAATAGGAGTCCTACAATATACAATATTCGAAAATATTATAATGCAAAAAAAAAAAAAAAACTCAATTTTTCCCCGACTGAGAAAAACAATAGATCATGGATATGTCCATCTATAATCTACCGCTTTTCCTAATTTTCATTTTAGAGTGAAAAGGATCAAATTACTTCACAAATTATTAAATTAACAATTAATCTTTATTCAAAATAAACCAAGTTGAGTGAAAGTAGGGGGATTCCAAACGTGACTTTTCTTCATTCCATATAGCTCCTAAAAATTTTTTTTCATATTTTTTTAAGGCCAACTTGTCTTTTACAATGCGTATTATATTTTATTTTCCTTATAACTAATAAAAAATGAACTTTATTTATATATTTATTTTATAAAAGTGAATGTCTCTTTGATTCACTTGAAATTATTTTCTTGATTCCTATTTTTTCACCCACATCGAAATCAACAGTATTTGTAATAGTTATACCATGCTGGAGGTAATTGAAAAATGTTATTCATTTAAATTAATATTATTTTTTAAAATTAATAATTTTTAGAAGATCAATTTATTGAAATTCACAACTATATACAAATATATACAACAAGCAAATGTGTTAATAACGATTACAATAACATATAAAAATTGAAAAGAACTACTCATCAGTAACGCTTCAATAAAAATTCTACCTTAGGCCATCTTCAGACGCCTCAGAGGAAAGCAAGTTGTGACAAAATAAGGAGCATTGAGGATTTTTGGAAATCAGTACTATGGATTGTAAGGATTGGATTTGTGAAGAGATTGAGGATTTTTGGAAGTGAATGGTTGGATAATATGATATATATGGATATATATATATATATATATATATATATATATATATATATATATATATGATATATATATAGATAAATTCCTTGACTGTTACAATAAAGTAGTCGATACCAAATCAACCAGTAGTAACATTGGCATGATTATGAGAACAATATAGTCTCGAAACGTCGCCAAAATAGTTGTTTGTACTTATTTACCTTACTAAACATATATATACACACATCATCTATTTTTTTTTTTTTTTGGGGGGGCAATAGGAAACAGTGCTAAAGATGTATTCATTCATACAATATATACAAGTACTCATACACACAAAATAATGATAATAAAAAATAAAAATAAAAACAAGTAATAATTATAAAAATAAAACTAATAATTCAATCATCAAGAAAAAAATGAAATAATAAGAATCAAGTAACAAAAATATAATATTAAAAAAAAAAAATTAAAAAATAAATAAATAAAAATAAATAAAATAAAAAAATGAAAAGAATAAGATACATTGTAACTATATGTAAAAAAACAGACAAACTCAGCCTAGGGAACCCCGAATCGAGCCTATTCCCCCACTTATTAGGAGTCTAGGCCAGACTCGTAGAGATCCCAGCGCTTCTCTCTCAGCTGCATCACTGGTAATATCCAGTGGAGGCTGAGTAACATCACCTATTAGTGGTTATTTTATTTATTTTTATTTTATTTTATTTTTTTTATTTATTTATTTTTTTTTTAAGCTAAATAAGTTTTATACATTGACAACAATAAGTAATAAACATTCTTTATATCGTTTCAATAAATACCATTTGAAATTATGATATTTGTAATTTTTTAAAGAAACTTGTACAGCAAAACGTTTCTATTTTCTTAATGAACATTACGCAATTTAATTTCCACAGTAAGATCCAAATAAATGTTTTAAACATCCCAACAAAAATAAAACAATATTATATTTATATTCACATTTAAATTAATTGAATGATAATCTAATTAAGTGATTGTTAATGTTGTAAACACATACACACTCGAAACACTCAAGAACCACTTGAATCCTGTTATGACATGCATAACAAGTGTCTCTAAGATTTATCAACGTAACAAACAAACACAACGGGATGATTATTGTTAGGGGTGGTTAGGGATATGTACTACAGAGTATAAAATAAAGAATCATTCTATAATTAATATTATTACAACGTTTACATAAAAGATAATCCAGTTGCCATATCGAATCCATGCTCCACTCCACGCGCCCTAAATACCTTTTTATCGATTCTTACCTTCTTCCGATTTATTTCGACGTTATAGAAGCTACTTTTCCTGAAAAATGGTTAACCCTCTTCATTTACACACAAACCCTAACTCAATGTTCAAACGAAAATTATTTTATCAAATTAATTAGATTTGATGTTAAAATAATAAATAAGAAAATATCAAAATATAAATACTAAACCGATGTTGAATCATTATTACAGTAAATCAGAATTAATACAATACTAAATCAGAAGTAATGTTAACTTCTGAAAAACATTCTTACGTAAGGGAAGTGGAAATAAAAAATATAAATACGCTAAGAAAACAAAATCGGTGTTGGAAGTTTTGCTGTTAACTTCTACTATACTTCCTCACATTAGACAAGTCGAAATAAGATAATTTCTTATTTCTTTGTCATATTTTTTCTTTTTCTTTTTTAAATACATGTTGACAATCTCATGTTAATACGTTAAATTTCTGTTTTTAAACTTCTTATATTTGGGAAGTTGAAAGACGAAATATCAATATAATGTAAATTTTGTATATAGAGTATGAACGTATTTATAATTCTTTTCTTTTCTTCCCTAATTTTAATTTTTTATTTATTAGTTTCAATAATTATTACCTATTTTATATTATGTTCTTATTTTATTTCTTGTATATTCAGAGGCTGTTTATTTTAATTTTTTGCTTTTTATTTAATTTATATCATTGCATATATTGCACGAATGAGTCTTTTGTCATCCAAATTATGCATTGCCCATGAGTGAGGCAGCTTCTAATTTTTTAAATAAAAAGTTTAAAAAAAGAAAAAAAAGAGGATAGGTTGGTAACCTGCAGGATAACCCTCCTTCCTACTGCAAAATCTATGTTTACATGTAAAGTTACAGGAAAGAGCTATCGATAAATGTGAAACTCAAAGTTAAACATCGGAACCAATCTCGTTAAGGATTGCGGGTCGGGCCGATTTGCTGGAGCATACGTTTGATATAGATGCCTATAATTCTTCATTTTCCCCTAATTTACAGTTTATTAATTATAGATAGCGATGAGGAAATAAAATATGAATTCTTTACGACCATTTTCAGTAAATACACAATAACAATTCCATGAGTTTTAAATTGTTCATATCCTAAATTGTTTGTAGATACGGATAAGCTATTTTCCTAGACTATACTAGAAAAATCTCTAATATTACAGAGACATACTGATATGGAAAATTCCTAAGACGCTCTTTTGGACGAGGACAACTCCAATGCAAGGTGGAACTTAACCATATTTAAAAAAAAAAAAAAAAAAAAAAAAAAAAAAACGAAAAAAGTAATATATTTTTTTATATATTTCCCTAAACATAACCGGTGCATAGATACAACCCTTAAAACATTGCAGGAAATACTATAAATAATTGTTAGCGATTACTTTCATGGTTAAAGATGAATTAACATAAGTTTAAGACACCACCTTTGGTATCACGCATTCTTCAGATAATCCAGTCAAAGAGGGCTGAAATAAGGAGTGTAGAGTGCATGAAATACGCGTTTATTTTTGGCTAAATAACTTAGGGGCAGTTAGAAGGTAAACATACTATAAGTCCCCGCCTCTGGGGGATGAGCTTACGGTAAGGGGAAGGTGAGAAGGTCCCATTTTTGGGTTATTGGATTATACCTCGAAAACGGGAGACTCAAGAAAATCATATTTCAAATTAAAAATTAAGCTAATTAAATTTCCTATAAAATTGATTGTATACATATTTGTTGAACTTCCAACGGTTTTCAAGATATACGTAGTTAAGTCCATCAGTTTCCGGCCTGTCCTGCTTCCCCTCCTTCAAACGTGCCGGGACCAGCACGTCTATGCAGGTCCATACCTACTCACTCCATAGCCATCGCCCGCACTTCCTAAATCCTCTCAGTTAGTGTCTAAATTCTTTTGTTAAGAGGGTCTTACTTCTGCACAAATCAAAGAGCGCTAGGATTCTGTATACGGGCAGTCCTCCCCCTCGTATTCTACAGTGAAAAAAATGGGCAAAATTATTTAAGTTAGGGAGAGAACGTCTAGAAGATGACCCGCGTCCCGGTCGCCCATTGGAAGATGTCACTTCTGAAACAATCCAACTTGTGGAATCTGAATTGCTGTCAGACTGCTGCGACTGAAAACCAAGAAAATAACACGAGGTTGGGGCTTTCAAAAACAAGTGTTTTGAGGATCATCAAAGAACATTTGCATATGAACAAGGTTAGTGCAAGATGGGTTCCCAAAATTCTTTCAGCTGGAACGAGTTGCAATGAATTTTTACGCGTTTTTTCCAAGAAATTTTCCCCCAGGAGCAGTGAAAGAACATTTCTTTAACAAAGAACAAAATTATTTGTTTTTTTTATAACTCCCTGGGAATTATTCACCGCCACATACATGGTGCATAGGATAGCCCATTGCAATTTATAGTTATTAAATATGCAGCAATTTATCTGTTTCCTGATTCTATGTGCATATATGTATATGAATGTGTGCTAGATATGTGAATATTAGGGTGGAAATAACATAAAATTAAAGAATGAAATGAAATAGGAAAATAAGGGGGGGGGAAGAGAGGAAGAGATAATAGAAAAATAAATTAAAAATTAAAAAAAATGCAGAGGAAGAGGGGGGGGGGAAATGTTATTAGTTTGTCTAGTATTAGGTATAAGTATTATATTACAGAACTATAGCTAAATTATAAATTATATTGTTGTCTTTAATTGGATAGATGAGTATACTGTGCTTATAGCAACCCAATAAAGTCGGGCAGCACTATGTTTATTGTTTACTGTCTCAATAAAGCATATATCTCTCTGGTATATAAATGTTGCTAAAGCGTTGTATAAAGTACCTTAAACAAAGAGGCGAATACATTGAAAAAGTAGTAAGACCAGTTTTTCTTTCATCTTTCCTCCTATCCCAGGCCGGGGACTACGTACGTTATTGAAAATCTATAATTTTCGAGAAAAAAAAAATTTATCTCACTTTTTGTCAGACCTTTGCTTCTAGTGCCTTCCACGATCGATTCTCAGAAAACATGTCAGAATAAAAGTTTCGCAACATTAAATTTACTTTTATTATCAACTTGAAGAATAGATTTGGAAAAAAAAAAAAAAAAAACAACAGAAGATGGAGACAATATTGACAATGGAATTAGTGGATTGTGGAGGGACTTCCTGGTCACGTGGTGGTTACGGGAGCCGATGACGAGCTTGGAGAACAAGGGCACCATTTCCTCGACATCTGTTAGCTTGTCAAGAACACTAACGGCTTTCTTAACGAAAAGTGAATAAGCAATTAACTTTCTCACGTTTAATAAAAAATAAAATTGTTTTATAATAATCAAATAATCCATTTTTATTATTATATAAATCAAATATTTAAAAAAAACCAGAGCCTTAAGAAATCCATCCAATTGATTTTTTATTTTCTTGTCTAAAGTTTCTTTATTTTTTAGACGCTTACGTAAAAAAAATAAAGATACAAAATTTTAAATAAATATTATTTATTACGATTTTGCATCAGATGGGCCATATCCAACGTGAATTCATTCAAAGTCACATTAGACCTATACCCCATCGAATGCAAGGCAATGTGATGAACGCAAGGGGCGGATGGATATAAACCCTACTTACTTAGAATTTCATAAATTTCAAATTACTTGGTAATAGTTTAAAATATTACTGTCTTTTCTTTAATTAATACTTATAACTGACTTAAGGATGAGGTTTGGCTTTTATTTTTATTTTTGTTTTTGTATGTTTCTACCACGATTAGTCCTTCATTATGAATCGATTTTGATGATTATTTTTTTGTTCGTTAGGTCATATTTCAGAGTTGGGCCCATAAGCATTTTACTGAAATTAACTCAGCGCTTTTTAAGAAAAAAAAACATGACTTCAAGATTAAACCTAAATGTACTAACTTGAACTAAAAAGTAAACAAGAACTGATTTGTAGATTAAATCTTCATATACAAACATGAGCTAAAAAATGATAGATAGAAATTTTATTTGTCTTTGGGGGCTTCCCCATATAAATAGAGCCTAACTTGGCTATAAATTACAATTTATGGACATATCATTTCAAAAAAAATAAAAATAAGATACAATTTGCAAACACATTCTGGTTTTCAAAACATAAATAACAGATTAAAAAATAAACAATTTCTGATCAAACAATCTAAGATAGAAACAATAAAAATAAATAAATAAAATATCACTTTAAAGATAAACTGAAAACAAACACTTAATAGAAAATGGTCTATGACAAACAATTTAGCATATTTTGGACTCCCATCATAATATAGTACATTTTAAGTAATTTATCTACACTGTCGATATTGAGTATAGCTTGGATACTTTGGTTATCTAAGATGAAGTGTTGAAGAATTGTGGTCTATATTCATTGTGTGCTGGGCAGTGAAGGAAAATGTGATGTAGACTATTGTAGATGAACTAAAAAATGGTGTTTTAATTACTTCAATGCAAAGAACACTAAAGGACAATCAACGAAATTATCGATACTTATATACGTATCCAAAATATATGATCAGTTATTTTTAGAGTCAGTGAAAAACAAGAAGAAACAGAAATCGAAAGAAAGCTGATAACAGTTAAGAAGTGCAAAAAGTTTGTTGCGAAGGCAGGATTAAACTGCTCTTCTTGACTGGCACCGACTCCAAATACAGCTGATCATAAATTGTGAATAGGTAGATATGTATCAATAATTTCGTTAATTGTCCTTTAAATTCTTTGTATTGAAGTAATTAAAATATTATGTTTTAATTTTTAGTTCAATTTTGTAAATGTAGGTTTAATCTAGAAGACAGTTATTGTTTCTTTCTAAAAATTAATTTGTAAATAATCCTAATATTATTCTTTTGTTATAACGTTTTACATCCACTAGTTGAAGAATGTCTTGTCTAAACACTAGAAAAGAATGAAATTTTAAGGCGAGATAATGATAATACCAATTGAGTGGATTTTTTTTTCATAGTTTAAATGCTATTTCCTCAGCGATTTGCTTCGCAGAAAAATGTTATACGCCCATGAGCTAAATAACAGATAAACAATATATTTAGAATAAAATTTATAAGTAGATTACTTGTTAATTTTAGACCGGAATACTCTTCCCGCGATATTGGTCTTTCAAAGGGTAAAAACATTGTTTTGTTTTTTCATTTATTTTAATGAAAGCACAATCTATTCTACAACCTCGTATGCGGTTTATTTTTAAATATGATCGATCTAGGAACACTGTATACATGAATCATGTAAATTAAAAGCATACATGACATTGTGGTTGGATAGATTTTTTCTGTATTTTTTTTTTTCTTTTTTAACGTAATTTGTTTTGTTTTTTATTGTAATATATCATATACTTTTTATTCATTATATTGTTATTTGTTTAATTTTTACATTTCAAATTTTGCTTTCATAATTAAATTTATTTCAAATGTTATAACCTTCTTTAATAAAGAAGAGACGGTAATCGAGTGAGCACATGAAGAGGTAACTCCCTTTACGATGTAAGCGTCGGTCTTACAATAAGCTTTACAGTGTATTTCCTTTCACAATTTAATAAATATGCTTAAAAAATATATATATATATATGAATTCCGTGTGTTAATTTAACCTGACATCAACAGACAGAAAAACATCATAGAATAAACGTGATGTAAATAGAATAGAGTAAATTGAAATAGAATATTTAAAAAAATATAGAAACTACGAGGTCCTGAGGTGAAGGGCAGAGGACACAATTAAGCATTACTTTCATTAGGAGCATTTATTTTAAATACAGGGATAAATTTTGTACCAGCTTGCTAATGGTTACTTTTTATAAAATACAGAATGAAAAGAATAGGAAAAGATAAATGCCATGAAACAAACATGAAGATAAAACACGAGGAAAAAGCTGGAATTTCCGTAAAAGGGAAACATTACACCAATAAAAATATCCTGTGGCAGGGAAAATTTTATAATCATAAAAACATCTTGAAAAACATTTTTTTTTTTTTTCCCCTAAGGTTAAACCAATCTAATGATATTTCCTCTATTATCAATAAAATGTAAATATACTACTTTGAATTTATAATTTGAAATAATATTTATAATTTTATTTTACTTTTATCCTCCTTTTAAGTAATACGGATTTTATCAGTGAAGTATTAAATAATTTTATTTGCCAAATTAAACTAAAACTAGGAATCTATCCCTATATAAAATTGCAAGCGTTATGTAGATTAGTGTCAACTGTATGGCCAAGTCAACCTCATTTCAAAAAGACCTGGAAAAATGAAAGGAAGCCGGTAGAGTGGAAAAGAGGACTCATTACTAAGAAACCTAAAAAGGCTTTAACTTAAAACTTGAATAAAAGTGACACCAAGCAAGTATTAAATCAAGGAATTCATAGCATGCAACCATTATTACAATAATTCCTAGAACCACATGACGGTTTTACATTTTTGTAATTGACAGCCTCCTGCCTTCTAAAATCCTACAAAATTTTAAAGGTAAAAAAAAAAATTATTTTTTATTTCGACAAAATTTAGTTTCTACATGTTTTTTGAGATGGGGAATCTGAAAATACTATCAGGTTTTAGTTTAAAAATTTTTTTCACCCATATTTTTATTTCAAATTGCATTGAGATCCTAAGATTTATGAATAATCTAAAATTGATATCAGGTTTTGGTTAAAAAATATGTATATTTTTTTTAAATGGTCTTATTTGAAATTTATTGCGTAAAAATTAAAATAATAATAGAAATAGATCATTTTAAAACGTCTTATTTATATAATATAGGTGAGAATAATTTCTAAACTAAAAAATGATATTATTTTCAGATAAAATTTTACTCACCTATATTATATAAATGAGACGTTCTAAAATAATCTATTTCTATTATTATTTTAATTTTTACATAATTAATTTTAAATAAGACAATTTAAAAAAATACAGGTAAGGGGAGATTTTTTTAAACCAAAACCTGATATTAATTTTAGATTATTCATAAATCTAGAAATAAACAAACAAAATAAAACGTGATTTTCATTTTTTTTTTTTTTTTTTTTTCGGCTCCTAACGCCCATTGGCGGCTATAACTCTAGTTTTGCACTATTATAGGTCCCTACTACCCACACAAAAATCGGCATTCAAATCTGTGAGTTACAACTGCAAACGTCCCCTTGTGAGTATAAGGCACACAAAAACAAAAATTATTTTTAAGAAGGATACTACTGAAGGTAGAACAGTTTACAGATTTATTAAAATAATACAAGAATTAAGATTAGTTTTATGTTGATATCTCATATTCTAAATAAACAATATTACATGGTCTCCACCAATTTCGGTAAACGCAAATCCCGACTTTTTAAAGAATGTTTCTGGAAATTCCCGACTGTCAATATTTTAGTACTATTGCAATTATAATCCAAATAAATCAATGCATACCTTTCTATATTACACATCACAATAAAACAATTAATAATATCATTAACTACATGTTCATGTTATTTCAAGTGAAAGAAATTTTGTACCTGGCTAAATTTGATAAACAAAATGACGAACGTGTTAAAATAGCTTTAAATTTTGTTTTTTATTCTTAAACCAAAATTTAAGATAAGGATGAAAAAAACACAACAGATATAGCACAATATTTTAACAATGAGTAAATATTACAACAAAAGAGGCAGTTGATGTTTGAATTGTACATTAAAACAAGAAAACCTAATAAATGTAACAGATATTGAAAAACCAATTTCTTCAATAACAAAATGAAAAAGAAAAAAAAAAAGAAATCGTAACGTCTAAAACGTAAAATACAATCAAATTACTTGGGAAAAAAACCTTGTATAATGAAAGGAACCAAATTTATTAATGCTGTAAATATAAACACCCAAGTTGGTACAAGTTGTAAAACTAAAGAATAGAAAACAAGATTTAATAAAGTTCAAAGTATACGTTAACAATAACAGAGAATATCAACCCATAAAAGTTATCAATATTTAAGAAACATTATTCAATTTATAACACATAAAAGTGAGTTTTTTTGTTTATTTTATTTTTATATCAGATCCAGTGCCCTGTCGAAAGATTTCGATAGGCTTGGGGGGCTTAGTATAATAATTCAATGCTCGTTATAACACTATAAATTTGTACTTAAAAAAAAGTTCGAATCAGAAATTAACGTATGAGAAATAAAACTCATGAAGAGAGAACTTTCATTATGAAAATTTAAGCACGATAGTAAATTTTAGAATTAATGACTTTTTCCCGAACACTCGAAATCTCTGACATATTCCCGAATTTCGCGAAATTACCGAGTGGTTAAACACCCTATCCTACTTGTAAAAGCTATTAAGATAAAAAATATTAAGATTCTCGTGAAAAATTAATACTAAATAAAACCGTTTATTTACTGAATACATATTTGTAATATACCTAAATATAAATATAAAGATATCGTCAGAATAATAAATTCACAATAAATATTTCATTTTCGAAAAATTGTCCAATGACAAACAATATCGAAAGCACTTCCTGAAATAGCAACTACAACTGGCTCATTTCGCTAGACATAATTTCAGTTGAAATACGTAAGCTATTTTGTTCATCTTTCATTATTCCGACTTTACCGCCTGTTTTTTGTTTAGCCTATCAAATGGAGGTACCTATGATGACAAATTAGTAGACGATAGTGCTATCTATACAGTATGATATAAATACAATAAAATAGATAAAGACACACAGATGGATCCAATTGTTTAAATGATTTTTTATTAGAAAAATTAGTTACTTAACACCCCTTAAATTCGTTTAATTCATTCATTCAAATATTAATGAAGTGCGTGTATGTACTTCATGATGAATTCATTTTATAATTAATATTTTTAATTTCTTAAATAAATATAATTATTACTAACACTTCTGAATAACCATCCTCCTCATAAGGATCGAAAACTCATGACATACCCGGAATTGTGATGAAATACGCAAAGTAAAATGTTACATGTAATGAGTTCCAAGATAATGTTAATTGTAGTTTATAGAGAAGTCGAACAACATGAAGTTAGTAAGGAACTTGAGGAACTGAGGGCGAGATGAACTCCGTTGATGAATGATCCCGCAGGGCATTGTACAATGGACAATGGAGTCCAACAAGAACCTCAAGCTACAGTTGTGATAGGATTCAAAATCTGTAACTATAATGTAGGCTGAAAGGATATTTAATTTATTGTTGATATTTATTCAAAATATCACATTGTCCATTTTTTTCTTACAGGTGTATAAGTCTGAGATAAAATTAAAAATGTGAGCTGTAGCGAATGAGCTAAGCTGATTCTATATCATTTGATTTGATACTTCATTAAGGTAATACTTACCATGATAAAACAAAAATATAGATTTGTGTCACTTTAAAATGCATTCATGATATGATCTTCCTCAGTACCGGTATTCACACCTGATGCATAGGTGTCCTTGCTAAAAAACATGAACTGGAATTTAGAAAAGAATACTCCGAATGTAAGTAGAATAAGAGATTCCTAGATTAGATAGATATCTGATTCAAATCCAATAACAAATCAAAGTTAATATTATACAAAAGAACCTGAAAAGAAAGGAATTTTCATAACAGAAAAAATATGGTGCATCAACATAAATGATTCACGACGTTCTTTCACCACATTAAGATAAGATAATAAAACATATACATATTTCTAAAAGTTTTCTGACAAAGTAACTCCATAACTATGCATCCGTTTTCTAACTTTAAAATTGCAGCTTTAATTTTAAATATGCTGCCAAACCTGAAGAACATTTAACAAGAAATTTAAATCATTCCATTCAATTATCGGACAGAAAATGGAACTTTGTTATTTTCATAGCAAAGTACTTCCCCCTGTAGTTTCGCATGGGTGGAAAATTATATCTGGAAATAAACGTGTAAACAATAAACAAATTTATGTTTTCAGGAAATCTTGAAAAACCAATTCTTGCAAGAACCGCACTGAAATTCATACCTCAGTAAACTTTTTTGTTGACTTTTATTTTCAAAAGACAGAATTAATAATTTATATCAACATTATAAATATATCAATCCATATACTATGAAACAAGCTGCGCAATTTAAAATTCCTAATGTTACTAATCTGGAGGACTACTAAAAACATCTCAGCAAGAGTTGTTGCATCTATTGTTATCATATGTTCACTAGACCATTGCGTTCCGAAAAACAAAACAAAAATAAAATAATTTGGATGATGAGATTAGGCCACTAGTAGACGCGACAATCTCATAACGTTGCGCAGCGTAACACTGCATTAATTATCGCAATTTTGAAATACATCAAACAATTGCGCAACGGGCAAAAGAGTGTCATACATTTATAATTTTTTGCCTAATGGCTTCTTTTGCACAATTTGTTGATACTTTATGGAGCTTTGGAATAATTATAAAATCAATTCACCGTTGTCCGACAAACGCCAGACGGAAAAAATTCGTAAAACTGCGTTCTTAGATATTAACGATTACAAAACCGATTGTAGACCAATTCATTTTTACAAAAATTGAAGTTATATTACGGAAAACAGGCAATCTGGCGCTCTTGTGGATCACGTTATAAACATGATTATTATCTGAGTAGCATATTACCACTGAGTAGCAGGCTTAACATTTTAATGATAGAGGTATAGATATGAAGTTTTAATTATTTATATCTTGTTAAAACTTTTAATTAAATTGAAAATGTACTGGAAATATAAAACCAAATAAACTATTACATATTGTCTATTTTGTAGAATTAAAAATCATCATGATGTTCTACAAGGACATCAATAATGAAAAGTTTAAAACACATAAGAATAGTGATAAATGTCCTCTCCCCGCCTTTATTAGTTATCGATTAATTAAATTAACTATCGATATAATATCGATTCGGCTTCAGTAGGATCTTTCAGACAAATCTAGACTATTACATAAAAGGACAAGCCATGTTGAGAGTATGATCACTAACCGCGAAAACTACTGAGCCAATCAGTACCAAATTTTAGCTACATCATCTTCATAGTTCAAGGAAGCTTTAGTAATAATAAAATTTACAGATTTACAATTAATTTGTCATAAAAAAGCTATACATATGTAGTGCACAGTTAAGTTTGATAATCGACCGGTAAGTGGCGATCACCATTTGAAAGAGGTTACAAAGGTACGGTTTTATAAAGAGCAATTAATTAAAGATAAAATATACTTATTTTCAATTAAATGGTTATTTAAAAAGCTACTAGAAATATGTGGTGCGACCTGTGGATACCAGTGAAATTTGAAAATTGACCGAAATGCGGTTAGCACCGTTCCGCTAAACTATTGCACACATCAGTACAAAATTAAAACAAACTCAGTTCATAGTTTTAGGAAGGTTTAGCAATAATAAAATTCGCAGTAATACAAATTTTAATGAACATTGTTGAGTAGCAGAAACCAGGTTTGCCAAACTTTCATATACTTTTATGGTTAGAAATTAAAATCCAAACAGATGGAATCATTAAAATTATTTCTGTTGTTCCAAAATTAATACCAATTCAAAATATCGACCTTTGCTTTTTGATATCGTTTGTAAAAATATGAATCATGGGCCTTAAAAACTATATATAACATTTTATTAAAATATACCTAACCTGTTTATACTGAGAGAAAAAGGTTTCGAGGGAAAGTTGATTGCATTTATTGAAACAAACATTTATAAAATTATTGTCCGTTTTAACAACCCGAATTGAGGGTTATAATGACGTTTATTTTCTCGTTAAAACTCTTTTGATTGAACGATATAGCCGACCGAAGGGCATTAAGCGGCAGACAAAAGCAGTGGCTACAAGACAAGCTCAACAGGGCTGCCAACCACAGGTGGTCAATTACCATGTTAAACTGGCCAGCACACCTGCAGTTAGCTACCTAGCTACCTCTATAGGGGGGCCACTTATTCCTCAACATCCTCACAATATCCCACCTCCACGGCCTTCTGTAGCAATGGAACCTATATTAATATTTATAATGGAGTATGTAATAGAGAATGTATAATGTATAGCTCATTAAGGAAACTTTGATCTGTACTAGATAAATTACAAAAAATATATTATCTAATGTAATTTTAATTTTTAAAAACCATTACCTATTTTGAAAAACTTATTTAAAATTTAAAATATAACAGTTATAAATTAGTTAATTTAATTAATTAAAAAGTATTTATTGAAGAAATATTTATTTTTATACATAGTAATCCACATACCAGACTTAAAAGACTAGAAACTGCTCGACGTTTCCGACTATTCTAACATTTACTAGACAAGCATTAGACATTTGGGCATACGGAGTTGAGCTTTGGTGATCCACTAAACCTTCCAATTCATCCCGTATCCTATACTTTTGGTTTTGGCAGTGTGGTGTACGGAGGTCTCTGAATCTCAGGATGCAAAATTAAAGGTTTTAAACTTTTGCCTGATATTCTTTCTAGGGATATCACATCATGACCATGTATTTCACCACTACATAGAATTAAAATAGTTATTTCCCTCCTTCCGTAGAAAATACTTCATTGGTTCGTTCCTCTACAAATCACTTTCCTCTCAGCCACCTTTCTATATCCTCAAAGCATTAACATTAAAATCATCAGTGAGTTCCCGAAAAACCAGATCCCGTCCCTCGGACCTCTACCTAACTCCCTTTAACACAACATCCTTCAAACGCTACTTTATTTCCAGAGCATCCAGTATCAGGAACTCCCCACCCCCCCAACATTCGTCATTCCTCCACTCATAATAGCGTTAAATCCCGACTTTTCCTTTACTTGTTAGGTATGCAATCAGTCATTTTAAAGAAAATATTTTTAAGAATGAAACATGAATATTCACATTATAATATTGACTTTGTTTAGTATTATTTTTGTACTACTGCACTGTATTTGCCATAGTTCATATTATTATATCAGATAAGATACATTTATTTCTCCTGATAAGATATATTTTTTAGCTTTGCCAACTCTATATCCTTTTCATAGGATTTTTTTTATTTTCTCCCTTATTTTTTGTTTTATTACCTTATTTTAAATTCTTATCCTTAAGACATAATTTGTAGCATAATTTAGTTTTAATATTTTTCTTGATTGTATTATGTCCTTAATCTTATGTACGGCAGCTAGGCAGCCATTATATTGTTCATTATAATTATTCCTAAGGGGCAGTGGCCCCGGGAATAAAATTTATTTTCATTTCATTTCATCCTTACAATCCAAAATCTTTCGAAAACCCACAATACCCCTTACTTTACTATACCCTTACAATACCTCAATAAACTTATCCATAAAGATCTTTCATATGTTGCTGATTTATCCCAAACCAGATACCTATCCTTTCATTGTAAGCTCCATAACCACTCAAATCCACTAGTTTCTCAACTTGGTTTCAACTCCATTCCCGATAATTCTCCGAGGCATCTGAAAAGAAGATGGCCTAGAGACCTCTAGTGTAGAATTTTTATTAAAGTGCCACTGATGAGTAGTTCTTTTCAAGTTTTGACATGTTATTGTAATCATTATCAACACATTTACTTGATTTATATGTTTTGTACAGTTGTAAATTTCATTTCATTATTAATTTATTAATAATTAAGCCATTAAGAATTGGTGAATCATTCACTAAGTATTATAGAAGTGGCAAAACATTCGACATTGTATTGATGATACCACACTATCATGTGTACGCCAACTAATAAATCAGACGGTAAAAAAGTTCCATAAAAATTGCAGTGCACCGATTAAATTTTATTCATTCATCTATTTTGACACGTGAATTATTACTGAATATAGATCAAATTCCATTGTGCACTTTATTATTAACTTGACTTTTATATGAATTTGTAAAATTTAGTTTTATGAAATCCAAATTATTTGATCTGATTTAACTTTTTGTAGTATTCCATAACGTGTCCCAGTTCAGTTGGCAAAAGGTTAGGATGAATTGCTAATAAATAATTCAAAATACCTCATTATATCATGTATTATTAATTTTGTTTTTTATATTTACTATTTTTTACTGTTATAATCCCCAGATATACCCAGGAACTGATGAACGTCCATTGTATTAAGTTAAGCAGTTTTGGAAGAAAATCGTCTCTGGGTAAGGAACCATCCATCTCTTCTCTCTCGGTCATTTTTATTTTATTTTTTTAATAATTCTATCATTCTTTCAACCTACACAATAAATATAACTAATCGACCAAATTATTATACATATAATTAACGATTAAGAGCGTCAACAGGTAAAGTCTGTTAAGAACTAAAATTTTTAAAATAAAATCCGTTTTAAAAACAGTGGGAGTTTGCTTCGGGGGAACAAATACTATGATATTAATTGTTTTTAGGATGAAAATAATTTGGACTTTTAAAAAAACTTTACCCTTAACCCTCCAACAGTCGAGCCGTTGTATTTTGTACAACAACCGACTTGTTATCTCTCTCTCGCTTCCGGCGAGCTTCTCTCAAAATTTGCTTTAGCTATTCCTCGATATACTTCTCTATTTGCCTCCAGTAATTTTCCACTTTTGTAGGAGCGATAGTTTTCTGCATGGAAAATATTTATTACTCAGTGCTGCACAAAGTACAACAAGCGACTGCTCTGGATTTGATTTTTTCCCTTCCTTATCACGGCGATCAGCTGGATTTGGCATAAGGTAAGCATGATTCTTTCGCATTTTTGCTTTTGTTTATTTTAGTGAGTGAAATATTAATTATTCCGAATGTTTTCAGTGGGCGGGAACCTATAAAATTGGAAGATATTCCTGGAATTTCGCTAGACTGAGAAGAAAAAAGAACCAGGAAATCAAATCAATTTGAAGAAGAATGATTCGGATTTAAGTGAGGAGGAAATATAAAATATTCTAGATCATGATACAGAAACCTATAAGGGTAGAGATGGAGATGAGAGAAAAGGGCCTAGGTATTTTCAGTAGTAAAATAAAGAAAATTACAAGTAAAAAATGGTCGTTGAATATTACTATTTATATTAATATATAAGAATCACCATAGGATTTAATCTAAATATATATATATATATATATATATATATATATATATATATATTTTTAATACAGTTTTTTAGTGTGCCTTTAATTTTCTTCCTAGATAATTACAGTTAACTAATTCAAGATCAAGGAAAGTATGCACTTTTAATTAAGACAACAAATTAATTTTTAATGAAAAAATCTTTAAAGGATCATAAAAGTAAAATTTAATTATTGATGTTATAGTAATATTCGATATGGGAGGTTGGCAACTCCAACTCCATGCTAAATCCAAACACCGATACCTATGGTTTAACTGATATGGATGTTGGATTTGTGTTCTACAATAGTTCAATAATTAATTCTATTAAAAACAGACACATTAATATTTTGCTACTAATTCCAATGAGGCGCTAGTGGTAGTGGTAATAGCACAACTAAATTATTCCTCTCTACAAAATGTTCTGTTCCATTTACTCCGAGCTAGGTCCGGGGAGGGGGGTGTAAATATTTTATATAGAGACCAGGTTAACAACTGCGCAATTACAGGAGTCGATTAATTATTAATGGGTTTAGTGACTGTCATTATGACCTAAATATAATCACACGAGTATATGTATCAAGTATGTAGCATCTGTAGCCTTGAAAAAGGAATTTTGGAGGATATATTTTACTTTGGAAATATATCAATTTTATTCGAGGTAAATATTATAGTATAGAAGGAACAATCAACAAGGAAAAATTAGGAATTTATGAACCGTTTGCTATTTCTACGGTATACATTTTATTAGAAGACTAGTTCCGAATGTTAAACATTCATTTTTATTTATTGTTGGAATAGTATCATGTTCGTTATCTACGTTACGACAATAAACGTATTATAACTAGAGATGGGCCTATAAGCCGGCTGGCAATAAGGCGGAATAGTCGCATTGCTTCCGTTGGAATTCGGGTAACTTCGGCAATGTTCGAGTCGCTTCGTTTATAGCTTAGTACACGTAGCTACAGGTTATTTTTGGAAAAGAGCAGTTATTTTTCTTTCTTTTTTTTCGAAATGCAGTTTTTAGTAAAATAATAAAGCTGAAGTCAGCATTTTACTTTACTTAGCTTCGATAGATAATTGTTAAATATGGAATTAAATCATGCCGAAAAAGACACGAGTTGATGGACTTAGATATATAACATAAAAATTTCTAACATGTAATTGTAAATAAAAGCTCATGTAAATTGCTAAAATAGCAGTTTCCTTTTCGTGTTCCGACCTTTATATTACAGTTCAATTGAGAATCAATATTTTTTAATCATGACACAATACCAAAACTGGGGTTAACCAAAATAGTATACGTAAGTTGTTTATTCAATATTATAGCAGTTATCGAATTTATATGTTAGTAATATATCTATCTTTCGTTCGATAAGAGTCCCTATTCCTAGAAAAAATAAGGAAAAATAAAGATGAATCACAATTAAAAATTATAGCTAATAAAAGTCATGTCTTCACTTCAATCAACCTTTTTTAAGCGTAGAAATATAACATATTAATTCGCCTTTTCGTTTTTGACACAAATATGAACAGTAACTCAAGTACATAAATTAAGTAAAATAAATGGTTTGAAAAAGAGGCAGAGGAAGGAGATTTCGCCGGAGTTAATTTTCAATAATTAAAATTGAATTTGATAACTATGAAAATTTTAAATAGATAATATAATTATATCAAAACTTATACCTAACATTAATAAACACATTTACCATAATTTTTTATAATAATTTAAATAAATAAAAGTGACTCACTGTTTACATGCGCTGGTGGTGGGGCCGGCCAAATCCTCGGAGGTGGCGCCAGCATTCCACCCCACCCCGCCGGACCTGCAACACAAGAAGAACATTATAATAAGTGCAAAAGTAAAATAATAAATATATAAGTGCTCTGCGAACCGCTTTTACAAAAGAATTATCCTGTCAGTTAACCAGCTAACTAATAAAAATAATCACGCTGAGTTGCATAACATATTGAGAAAAACATTAAGAAACAAATACCGAACAAATGATTAAAATAAGACAATTAAATAAATAAATGAATAATAAAGATATATCTTACGATAAAATAAATTTTAAAAGAAAAAAGAATAAAGCATTCAGTTAAACCACGACAGAAAAACATTGCACAACTAATGCTATTCCGCAAAGCCAATATTAAAATCTTGATTATCTCAAATTATACATTCCTACCTACTCATACATATACAAAATGTATAAAATTCCAACTTGATGGCGCTGAAAGACACTACATATCTGAAAAATATTATAATTTTCTATTAGGTTTTTCGTAGTCACGTGAAAGATAAATTTAAAAAAAATAAGGTATACCATATTTGAAATAATTATTCCAACTTCGGTAAATACCATTACAGAATGTTCTGTCTTTATAAAAACAATAAGCATAAGAATGTGAATATAGATAATTAAGAGGATGTTGATAAGCCGTGAAAAACGTGAGCGGAAGTCAACCTAAAGCTTAGTGTACACACCAGTAGACCGCGTTGCGCAACCTGCCTGTAGACGGTTCCGTCTATAAGCACCGTCTAGAGACGCCGTTCTTTGTCTCGTTTAGCGTTCACGCTATGATGTGAAATTCTGAGCCCTATGGTTTTAAAACCAATCTTTAATTAGGTTTAAAACTTTATCGTTAGATCACATGTTGTTAAACACAATAGTTATTTGTTCTACTAGTGTGTAAGTGCTACTTTTACTTACTCGAGGCAAGGTTTGCACTTTTACTTTACCCTCGAGTTGAATATATATTTATTCAGCAATCATTATTAACTTTACATAAATAAAATAAAATAATTAAAAACTTTATGTTAACAGTTCATTAATTATTTTTTAATTATAAAAGGAAGGTTTGAAGAGAAGTTTTAAGGATAATATGGAGTTAAGACTGGGAATCGCCTTGTCTATAGACGCCGAGTAACGGCCTTACTATAATAATGTTGCGCAATATGCCTAATGTTGCATATCGTCTCCCATTTTTATCGGGAGATCTTAGACCTGCAATCTTTGGTCTCGCGACGGGCCTTTAGACGGAAAATAGTCTATAGACGAGGCAAGAATGTCTAATTGTAGTTTTATAGTTTCTTATTAAAATATGCCAATATTTTTAATTCAATGTTAATTCAAAAAAATATTTAAGTATTCATGATTTTGGAGCCATTTTATTCTTAATAACGCAGTAGTTTTTAATATTTTGAGCCGCACGCACTTAAATCCTACTCGAAGAATAGGAGTTGCCCAATCCATAGACCAGCATTTAGTTATTATTTTATTATTTATTTAGTTATTATGAACGATGTAAAATTTATTAAAAACACTACGTCAAAAGGAAGGCTCTTCACAAAATAATGTGATCATATTTGTTCAGAATATAGAGCACTTCTATATTAATGTGAATAATGTTGGCTTTTAGCTCAAACACTCTTCAAAATACATTATAATAAGCCATAAAAACATTCGAATGTAAGTAGATATTTATATATATATATATATATATATATATATATATATATATATATATATATATATATATATATTTAGATTTAAATAATACTGTATACCATCTATCTAAATAACATTAACATTTATTGGTGTAGCAAAGGCGAGATTTTTTTAATTTGGTCTACTTTCACGAAAATCCTTCCTTCGATGTTCTTTCGAATTATTATTAAGTATTCTAAACTATATTAATGCCACGATCATTTATAACATGAAGAAAATTGTATAAACTTATTTAAATATTTTAAATTTTCGGAGGCGAGGTGCCTAACGAATCTGAAGACCAGTGACCACCTAAAATAATGCAAGGCCAACAAGAACTTCTAACAGTTATGCAGGCGCATCATGTGTTTAAGCTACTTAATTTATTAATGGTACTTTGAACCATCTTATGAATCTTAAAAATTTAAGTGGTATTTAAATCATCAATCATTAATTGTCAATTGCAGATATAGCTGGTTTGAACTATATTGAACTATAATAGTTACTACATAATAATAATAATAATAAAATACGCTGATTGGCTAGTATTTTTAACAAATTTCGAGGAATATAGGCTAAAAATTAATTACATTAATTAAAGTCGGATAAGGAAACACTTTTATATCAGTCATAATCAACTTAATAGAACAAGATAGAAAGAGCATAAACAATAAATAAATAACAATCCTGAAAAAGTATCTAAGTAGTACAAAAAGGTTGAGAAAATATGTGACTGAATTCTTTTATCAGACGTGACTCCTTCTCAAAAAAATATATATAAAAATATATATATATATATATAAAAGCACTTTAAATTATATTTTTTATAATCTAAATTATATTTTTCAGATAAACCTAAAGCCAATAATTTTGAAACGCACATGTTTCTTATACAGTTAATATAAATCCTTCTGTCTAAATGATTCGGTAGAAAAGCACATCAAAATGTCGAGTACTTTAGCATTCTTGTAATTCCTACGGCGGCGGTTCAAATCCGGCCTGGGCAAGATGAAGTTTATTTCGATGCGGGTTAAAGGAATGCGACCTTCCCCCGCCTGGCTAGATTAGGTTGATAACGTCAAAGACAACCTGTCCTTCCTGGTATAATCAACAAAAAAATCTCTCTGCAGTCAAGTACCGCAGCAGTTTCAACTTGTAATATTTTGTCCAAACCTCAGGGAACATATTAACTAAGCAATGAATAAAATCCAGGAAGGAAAATTGTTCACTATTACTATTATTTGTTTTATAATTATTATTATTATCGGAACAAAGATAATAGAGAATAACATGCAGCCCAATTTGCCATGGTTGTTGATTTTTATATAATTTAGATAAAATTTGATTTGTAGTCTAGTTAACTGTTTTAATATGTTCAAGTAATATTAATAATATAACTGAGAATTTCATACATAATTCCACTTTGAGACCGAAGAAAATGTTATTTTATTCTGAGTAACCTACAGTTGTTTAAGGTTGTGACCATGAACAAGAACTCCACAGAAAAAAATAAGAAGAAAAAAGCAGGACACAGGAAAGAAGAATACCTAAAAAAAAATGCTTAAGCCTCACTTTTTTTTAAGTTCCCTCCCTCAAGATCCTCGATTGAACAAGCTGACATACTAGTAAATCTGAGGCATTAGGACATGCTTAGGGTCCATTCCTAGTGACCTGACATCGGGCGGGCCCTGGCCTCCTGCCAGCTCTGCGGCGATCTACATCCAAACAACAAGTAGTCCCGGGGACATTCTCCACCGCAACTATGATCTAGGATTCCCACCAGATTTGCTTGTTGGAATGGTTTTCAAAATATAAACAGGTATAAGAATATTTATTTACTAGCATTCCCTGGCACGTCTTCGCCCGCTCTCATAAGTACAGGGTTTAGGTAATATTAACTAATGATGGACATTTTATTTTATCGATAAAAATCTTGTATTGTTGCATGCAATTGAGAATTATTTCCTCAATGATAAGTTCACGCATAGCTGTAATTTTTACCCTGGTCTATTAGGACCATTGAAGATTGAAGGCCCATTCGGAAGCACTGATAAAATCTACTAAAATCTCCGGCAAAAATAAAGGTTGTGCTGCCTATTAACTCACACTGTTTCTCTTCATTAAATTTTATACAGATGGGTTCAGTAGTTTTCGCGGTTGGTGATCACAAAATGTCGATTTTTTTTTCTGTATATTCAATACAATTGTATTTATTAGCAGTATGCATTAGATCACTGTTTTTTAATTCATTTTACTCTTCCTAGGTAACAGGGGTTTCTCAGACCGGGATGGTGGGGATGCGGGGAATGAAGATACTACAAAGAATTACACCCTGCCTCTGGCGATGATGTCGAGTTCAGAGTTGCAGAATACAAATCGGAGAAAAAAGTAAAATTATTAAATATCTAAGGAGTGCATAGTGTATTAATTAAACAAATAAAATCGGAGAAACCAGAATTAAGGTCAGATAAATGACTAGACAGAATAAGCAGTAAGGCTGTCACACTTACAAAAAGATATTTACAATAAACGAAATACATAATAAATAAAACAAATGGGTGATTTCAATATTTCGGTACAATTCCAATAAAAAAAAAAATGTTCACTACATAAAACATGTAAATTGATTTTTTTTTCACAAATTGTTTCTCTAAGGTGTGTGAAGTAAGTCTGTGAAGTGGACATACATAATCTGCAATATTTCTAGATATATTAAATAAATAATAACTATTAAAATCTAGGGAGTGAGTTTGGATCTAGGGAGTGAAAAACCACGACTAGGAAGTGGGTTTTATCTAGGGAGTGGGACTAGGAAGTGAGTTTATTATCTAGGGAGTGGGGAAAATTATTACATTGAAGAAAAGAAAAGCGAAATTAACGAGGTGTGTACATTTTCAGCCTTTTAGGTGCGTACTGTCTCATCTACTTTAAAAACTTCAAACTAAACTATAAATACTAAAATAATATAAAATTGCACTTAATAACGACAGTTCTATTAACTTTTAAAGAATAAAACCTAAATAGATTGTAAATGATAAATAAGCTACGAAATAAAGACTATCACAATAGGTATTAAATAAAATACGAGTATATTAAAAACATTGTTTTGATAAAAATAATGTTCCTTGAACATTCATTATAACTAGATGGGTATAACGTTTAAACGTTAAATAAAAAAATGTAGGCTGTACGTTTAAAAATAAAAAAATTAACGAGCAGCAATAATTGAATTCGTTGGTTCCTCTTGGGCTGATGTTGATGGTCCGGCTGTGCTGAATGCCTAGAAACTTCCCACACTTCATGGCATGAGAGGGAGAAATCAAGAAATTTATTTTTATAAAAGCAGATAAACGCTAAAGCAATTTAAGCTCAAATATAACATCAGTTGTAGGGAGTGAGTTCTAACCAAAAAAACGTTGGTATCACGTTATACACGTGGCCTATTTGAAAAGTTAAACATGGTATCTATTGGTTTTTCAGTAGAGCTTTGGATTTATCTAGAATCTCAAAAAAAAAAAAAACATCATATTTTCAATGGGTTGATACACCTTAGGGAGTGAGGATGAATTAAAATACGGTATTTACCGAGCGGAGTCAATGCACCTCCACTTGTCTACCAACGAACTCAGTGCCTTGAAACAGGTGGCAGTAGACAGGTCTACCAGAAATAGTATTGCCCAATACAAAACACCCCTCAAATTTTCTTTCTAGAGAGCGATGGAGGGATTTTCAAAAATAATTTAGGGAGTGAACTAGAGGGTTGTGACACTCCTTTAAGATAGTGTATATCGTGCTAAGAAGGCTAAATATCAATCACAAAATAATTTTTGAATAGAAAATAGAAAACAATACCCCTTCATATTTTTAAAATAGAAAATAAGCGTAAGAGAAGGCCTTAAATATTTTCGAAATGAAAGCATTTTCAAGTTGTGACAACCTAGGGAGTGAGTAAATGCTATACATAAGCGTCAATTACTCCGGTTATATATGTAGATATATCATTATTGTTGGGAGTCCATAATGGTACAATGGATACTTGGCCATGTAAACTAAAATCTAAATTTTATGTTCAGTACAATTTTCAAAATACCTTTGTGACTTAAATTGTACCGAAACTTTGAAATCACCCAAATCTATTATGAAACCATATTTTCTACATTGAAGGCATCATAACAAAAAATATATAGATAGCATTGTTTAATAACTTTTATCGGTGAACAATAATTCAACTTTTAACTTAATTGACATAATGCTAATGCAATAAAATGTTTTAGTATTTTACTAAATATGTGATTAAAAATAAACTGCTGTAATTCATTTTAATCCTTACTCTAGCAAACTGCCACACATGACACCTTGACTTCACCAATATTTTTAAACTCTGGCGGACCTGCTGCAAGTATTTCACCCTTTCCCCCTCTCTCAGGGAAATGCGAGTAAACGGTTGGTAGCATTATGTGGAAGTTGGAAGACTATCAACATGTGTTATCTGTTAATTTAATTTAAGGAATTTACAAAAATTTGTATTCTTGCCGGAAAAAGGGCTAAGACATTTTTATCCCAATAACTTTAATCATCACCGTAATACGAGTAAACTACATCTACATAGCTAGCTACTTCTCAGAAAGTTGCATAACTACTTTTTTTACTCAAATATAGATCATAATTATTTGTATATTATCTTTTAAGCTATAATATTCTAATTTAATTTTTTGACAAACGCAACCACTGACTTAATATTAGATGGATGTTTAGAAAAGTAAATATGGATTACTAAATATAGACAACTACATTCAAATGAGCAATATCTATGGAAAAACTGGGCATAAAACATTGCTAATAGTCTCTTAAAATAGAGAGCTATTCACAAGTTTATAAAAAAGATGTGTAGCTTTAGTTACAGATTTGAGTTTGAACTAGCGTTGTAACTAACTCAAAATTTACGGCTAACTTTTGATACCAGAGTGAACGAACTTGAAAACTTCTGACTTAGAAAGTGATTGAAAACTTTAGTGTAGAAAATACCTTCTTTGTACTTCAGATTTTCAAAGGATTTTCTGTTAACAAACTGCAGACGTGAACCTTTTTTATTTATACATTTAATAATATAATGATCAGCCGACTATTATACATTTGAATAAACATAACATTTTTTTTTTTATTTGTTTGCAAGTTTATAGGATAAACTTACGCTAAAACTCTTTAACGAATTAATACTGTGAAACAGGATTCCCTTCCCGTGTGTCAAACTACATACACACTTACGTATTTGAATAGTTAAGAGGCATATTCAAAAAAATTACAGAAATTTTCATAACACAAGACGTGGAGTGGACACATCACGTTAGTTGTTTTTAGTGTAACTTCATATTCCCTGATTGTACACAGAGCATTACAGTTGTAATAAAATTAATTTTTAAAAAAATAGTCGATACATTAAAGACAGACACTCAATTTTTTTTTTTTAGTTTATAGCTTTCTTCAGCATTAAAATAAAGTTTAAGGTTTAGGTGTTAGGTTAACCATATTCGATAACCAGAGCACTTGAAACGTATTAGGTTTATTAAAAACATTTATTTAATACAAGGAAGGAGAATAAAAAAATAAAGAAATTAAGAAATTTTAAATTAATAAGATTTATTACAGTTTTGAATTAAGTAAGACGTGGCCCTCAGAAATATATTCAAAATCACATTAGACCAACAACCCATTGAAAAGACGTAATGAACGCAAAGGGGGATATAAACCTAAATAAATAAAAATTTTATTAATTACTTCGTAATTTTTTTTAAAAGTTGGGACTCATTTAGTTATTTAAAAAAAAAAATTTAATACACTTCACGTGCTCTGGTTAAAGTATGAAGTAAACGCCTGAAAAATAAAACGTTTAGCTGATAATCAACTGAGAGAATTTTTTCACTTGTCAGAGTATATCAATATATAGCGCAGCTGCTGTGAATCCACCAATATCTACGGAATCTTCACTTACTCTTACATTATGACTATAACGACATGCCAATACGCTAATAGAAAGATCAATCTTGGGCATTCCGAGATAAAAGAATTAATATGTAAGACAAAAACCCTTAGATAAGTAGCGTTAAACACCTGGATTCCTGCGAAAACTGTCACTGAATTTCAGATGAATATAGGTATAAATTTGATTTATGCGCAATAAAGGTGGCACCAGTCACTGAGCTAAGCGCCAAGATATTTCTGTTCCAAAGAGAGGAACTATTCGAGCTGAGGGTGTTTGCCAGAAAGGACAATCCTGCTTGAGGAGTTAAGTAGCCCGTACTAGTTGGAGATGTCTGGGGTAAATATAGTTTAGGGCAAGGTCACGGCTGAAATAGACGATGAGCAGTTTTAGGCCCGTTAGCAGCCACACTATATAAGTTCCATTAGTAATTATTCGAAATATCTTCCGTTATAATTTTTTGTTTATTTATTTTTTTTCATTATTTCATTCACAAATGTGTAGATGTGTTTGTCCAACCAGAGCTGGTAAGAACAAGTACAAAATCCTGAAGGTGAAAGGAAATCCAGTGATATCTCCTTAAAATAAGTTATAATGTAAAGTTAATATAATACCAGACAAAAAAGACAAGAAACTGCTCGTCGTTTCTGACCACTCCAACATTTACTTCAATTCAAAGCTCCCACTAAATTACAAAAGACTTATTTTCATGATAGTAATTAGACCCATTTGAACATACGGAGTTGAGATTTGGGGTTGCACTAAACCTTCCAATTCTTACAATCCCAAATTCTTCGCAAAATCCTCAATGCTCCGTATTATGTCTCAAACAAACTTACCCATAAACGTCATAATATTCCATATGTTGCTGATTTGGTCTAAACAGATACCTATCCTTTCATAATAAACTCCATACCCATTCGAATCCACTAGTCTCCCAACTTGCCTCATACTCAATCCCCGATAATCATCCGAGGCGTTTGAAACGAATACAGTTGTAAATATCAATAAATAGTTATTAAAAAATAAGTTAAGATATATTTATGTCTGTTTTAGTTCATATGTAAACCGTCCCTGCAGTTCGTTGAGTCTCGTGCAAACATTCATTGAAGGAAAGGTTTTGAATGGACACTAAGCTCTAAGAGGATTGGTATGTACAACGATTTGATGTGTGTGTCGCAAGTTAGTCTAACTACTACACTAAGTGATACTATTAAGTTAGTTTAAGTCCAAACTACTGTTGTAGGGGAGAGCAACTCCTTCAAGTCTGGGTATTTTTGATTGGAATGGAATTGTAATTTTAGTAGGCTACTATTTTATCATATCCATAAAATTTTAAATCACCAAGTATATCTAAGTTTGAATAAACAGAAGTCATTTGTTTTTAAGTTCATAGCTATTTAGATCTTCCCAGCACTTAGCAATTGCCTTACTTGGCAGTTCTCAAAGAGGGGAGTGCGTTGTTGACGCAAAACAATTTTTTTTTTTATATAAACATTTGTGTGGGAAAATAAATGTTGTGAATTGTTTTACAAACATTCCAACTAGTTTTTAGTTTGCAATTGGTCGATACAAACGAAGTTATACAATTGCAATAACATCAAAATACCACTAGTTTTTGTTCAGGTGTTCTGGCCACGACGTGGATCTAAGTTGATCGCTCCGAACCCATTGTCCCAATAGGAACAAGCTTTAAACATGTAACTTAAATAAGAATTACCAGCTTAAGTAAAAGGGTTGTATAAAAATGCGCAGGTATACACATATAAAGGGGGGAGTGAATTAAAGTTAAAACCATATAGGGAGACTCGAAAGAAAAAGTTTGAGAACCGCTGTTCCTACTTATTAATTTGATATGCACAGATCCTATCACGTTAATAATAATATTTTTTAAATATTTGTTATATTTTACAAGAAAAATATAAATTTCTAAAATATTGGAAAAAAAAAAATAATTTTTATAAAATTTCTTAGTTACTGACGAAATATATGTACACTCACAATAATATTCACTGCTAATAATTATAACAACCCCTGTCCGCAGGCTACATCGTTTAATAACTTGGAAATCCTTTTATATTTCATTTAGTTATTTTACATATGCATCTACCCTTAAGAGTCATTAGCATAAAATACGAAAGTATGTTACATCCAGTTATTTCCAACATTATACGGTACCACTTTTTAAATAACAGATAATTAAGAAAGGTAATAAAGATGTTTTAAAAACTGAATAAAGATGTTTTAAAAACTGGAATAAACTCTAATCGGAAGTTCACTGTCACCAAATTTTACTGTTTCGGTTGTTGATTCTGCATCTTTTATATATTAATTTATTTGATTTCAGTATTTTAATAGGCTGACCCAACTGAGTCTTTCGTGATAAGTAATTCAATACAGATGAATGTATACTACCGGTATAGCATCATTAAATGTTCTTAAAATCCTTTATGAGAACGTGCAGAACTATGAGAAAAACATGCAGATGTTAAAACGTTGATTCAATAAAAATAATGTATACTTATGAATCATGATTCAATCATCTAATTAATAAAAAATCCTTTTTCTCATTATTTTGTTTTAAACCTGCCGATATCACAGATTCAACAATTATATTTCCGAAAGTCAGGGCCAGTCAATCCATTGGGAGAGAAGAGGTCAAACCTGTCGAAAACGTGGTCCCAGTTAATAAATAGCCAAACAACTCCCTTGAATAATTAATTAACACCCTCGCTTTTTATAGCCCCCAACCCCCCACCCCAGCCAAATCCAGCGACCTTCCAGGGCGGGATACATTTTACTCCCTCTAGTTCTCAGTCTCTTCTAATTAATTAAAAATTGATATTGCCATCAACCATATATCAAACTTTCTTCACTTTTTTTTCTTTAATTGAATAAATATTACAAGCTGCCTCACTCAAGGCAATGAATCCATTCATACAATATGTACCATAAAGTAAAAAAATAAAATAAATTAGAATAATAATTATAAAAAGAAATAAACTGTATGTACAAGCAACCCGGGGAAACCCCGTGCCCAGCTTGTCCCCTGCACTAAGGGAGGGAAAAACAAGCTCAAAGAGATCCCAGCGCTGCTCTTAGCAGCGTCATTAGCAGAATCCAATGGAGGCGTTATGACGAATAAAAGGAGAGGGTTATGGCACAGTCGCTCAGGACCTGAATGAAGATACTGGTCATTGCCAGAACTCCAACAAAGTAAATATTTCCAATAGACCCCGGGGCCATTACAGTTTTTGTTTTGTGGTAAAAAGTAAAAAAAATAAAACATGAATATTAAATATAAAATATAAGGGAGCTTACGTTTTTACTACAAGCAATCGCGACGTTTAAACAAATTAACAGTTTATAATTTATTATATTACTGCACTATTATGTCTAAAGAAACTTAAGTGAATCATTAATGGAGGGCTTTCTTGTGCATGGAAGAGCACAGTCCAAATTTTAAATTTATTTGGAAATTTTAACTTAACTTGCCTCACACTTCATTCCATATAATCCTCCGAGGCGTTTAAAACAAGAAACCTTTTCATGCAGAACTTTTATTGAAATGCTACTAATGAGCAGTTCTCTGCATTTTTTTTTCTTTTTTTTTTTTTAACTGAATAGTACTAAAATATGTAAAATATATTTCAATAAAATACTAGTGCCAATTTAAGTTATTTTAAATATAACATATTGTAGCAAAAAAAAAATCAAATAGATATGAATAATCAATTAATTAAATGATTGATCTAAAGACATCCAAAGGAATCGGAAAACCAAGTAACAATAAAAATAGTGATTTAATGTTGTTGTTTTGTTTTTTTTTTGTTTTTTTTTATCTTCTGTTCAGTTCCTACACAAAGAAAACATGATTGAGGAATTATGTAAGAGTACATTATGTAAGAAGCTGATAAAGCAGTGACATGACCCATAATTATAACATAAATAACACTCCCTCAAATTGCCAGATAGGAGTTTGCCTTGAGAGTTATAGCAATTTTATCACTAGATAGAGAACCGCCATGCCTCGCCGGCTTATTCAGCTCTCAAGAGCAATAAATATGCCAATAAAAGGTAATAAAAAAATCCATAAAGGTAGAAAAGATTCCTTATGACCCCAAGTATTGACATAGATGAAAAAAGTCTCATGTAATTACAGCGACTCCACGCAATGGTTCCTATTCCACCCCACTTGAATATTATAAAATCGCATCCAATTTTAATACAAGAACTTATTTAGAAACCTTATTGAGTTTCAATATCAATTAAAATTCTTGTTGAATATGTTAACATATATATTGAATATTATCTGTGAAACATATTCCTCATGTTTTGAATGGTTAGTATGTTTTCCAGCACTAAAGATAAATATATAAAATCTCAAACTAGTTTTCTAATACTATAAAAATAAAACATCATAGAAGAACTGGCGAATAATTCTATCCCTAATCCAAAAAATTATCGAACTTCTAAAGGCGGAGATGATACTAAGAATCTTTAAAAAAAAAAGTAAGAAAAATGTTATTCGAACAGTAGGGGTTATGATGGAACTTTTAAAATTTTAATTCGTAGAAAATTATTTCTAATGGTCTAAATATTCTCGAACTTCAACTTGAAATGAAAACTTGTAACGAATGTATCATATGTTATGCGAATCTAATAGTAAGAATTAATCGAAACGGAAACTTAGCTATGAATATGTCATTGTGATGATGAAACTGATATAAGGAAGAAGATGAACTGAATTGTGAAAATAGTAAAGATCTTATTGAAGGAAAAAAAATTCTTCATTTTGTTTATCTTGCAGAAACAAACCAGTAAAAAATATTGCAGAATGGCGAAGAAGACAGATCTTTAAATGCCGAAAGGCATAACAAGGTCCTTCCTTATATCTTTATAATTGTTCGTTTGCTTGATTTTGTTAAAATAGGTTTGAAAAAAAAAGAAGAAATAGGACTTGTTTCTTAATTAACCGAATTTGTTTTTATATAAATCGAAATATATTTTAAGGTTGAGGCAAATAATCGAAAACGTTTTATTCTTTTATTATTTTCCATCTCACAAAAAGACCATTCCCTCGTTAATCGTTTAATTGCTATAGTACAATATAATTTGATATTAATAATATGAACTGTTAATAGTACCATCGGATATTACGGGGAATTCATACACGATGAGTTTTAAATAGTCTGCATCATCTTTTTAGTTGGGATACAGTTTTTAGAATAATTCGAATTAAAAAAAAAAAAAAGACCGCAGTACCCGACGGAGTTGATGTGTCAGGCTCTTGAGCATTTTCCCAACCTCTGCGGCGTTGGTTCAAATCCGGCCTGGGCTGCTTGAAATTTATTCCGAGAATCATTCATTGACGATTATGAAATTTCCATAGAATATGAATGGGCTCATATTCTCCCTGGAATAGGTTGGTTACCCATAGGATAATCCGCCCTTCATGCACTGGTTGGAGCATTAATGACGTTGACGCTAGGCCCCAACAAACAATAAATAAAAGGTTATTTAGGACTTAAATCCAATTAATTTATTTTCTCACCCAATATCAATTAATCAAAAAGTGTAAATAATAATTACAATTATTAATAAGTAATACAGTATATTAAACAATCTACAAAGTAATGAAACGCATAGCCTGAACAAAGGTGAAAATCGGTGATAAATTTCATTTCCTGAACAAGTATAAGAATAAAACAGAAACAGATCTCCCACTTATGAGTAAAAAGTAATGACATTAATTAAATAGCTGTTAAGATGACCCTAGCTAGTATCTTAATATTACGCCATAATTTCTTTACAACTGGGTCTTTCCTTGAAGTGTACACTGAATTTCCCTTTTTCATTATTTTTTTTTTTTTTTTTTTTTTTTCATTTTTCAATTTCTATGATTTCAATGAGGTTAATTTAATTTTAAATAATTCAACAGAAGTAAAAATTTTATTTAATATGGTACATTTTATAACGGGGACTAACTAGGTTTCAAGAGTTTAACCATCCGCTACCTTTCGTAACAAATATTATTGTTACACATCAAAAACAAAAAATAAAATAAATATTTCTAATATTAATTCACTCCAAGAGAGAGCCAACTATTTCGAGTCACTGAAAAACATTGTAGCATACCAATTTTAACGAGTGGAGATTTCAAATTTCATGTTAGTGGAGGAAAGAATGCCAACTTCCTACAGTATATGCTAGAAACTTTCGGACTAGTACTTATTAATAACATAAATTCAAGTACAACACGTAACGGTTCTTGTATAGACCTGGTGTTTGCACTTAACTTCACTAGAAAGAACTACATTACCGACTTTACTTATCATAAACCTGTATTAGCAATGGCCGAAAAACTATTATACATAGTGATCCTACCGGAATCCTTGCTTTGAACCTTGATGTAAAATGAAATAAATTTTTTTATCAAAACTAAAAACCTTCCTAAAAAATCATTCCACAAACATAACACTGGATATATCTCTTGAGGATATATCTACAGGCCAGTCGGTTCATCTTCCCAATACTTTCTTTAATACTCTTTTTTTTACTTATTGAAATTTAAAGCTATAAAACAAAACAACTTGAAAATTACGAATATAATAACATAAAAGGCTTAAAGGACAAATAAACCCGATATTAATAACGCATTCAAGAGACCTGAAATTCCCACACAAACTATTTATAAAATATCCTATTATTTATTTACAATCTTCCAAAAATAAACCAATGATATATTTTTTTTTTTTTTGTTCTAATCGATAATTCTTATATCTGTGTCAAGGCATTAAATATCAATCGAGGGATAGTGACCTTAATTGATATTAGGCTGGATCTTGGTCACATTTCAATTTGGATTTGTGTTGTTTTTCCGCCGGCTCCTGGCTACCTTGCACTCTTGGACCACTTATCTCAATTGGTTATTATTTTGAGTGCTCTGCCTCAGCCCTACTTTCTTCTGTCAACCGACCGTTTCTTATAACTTCATTCAGCCCATCAGTCATTGGCTTTAGCCGATATGTTTTATTGTATTGGAAAGTCCACTTCATTATTTGGCAGGATTTATTAGTAACATACAATTTAGACTGTAAGATTAGAGTTAAACAAATTTTAATCATAGAGACGGTTAAACGGAACAAAAAGGATCGAAGCGGAACCCGTCTGGCGAGGATGGATAATGACAAATAATTAGAAAATTGACAGTCAAGTACTGGAATATATATATATATATATATATATATAATATATATATATATATATATATATATATATATATATAGTTATAGAAACCCAATGGTATTAAGGAATAATAAATAAATGTACACTATCCCCTCTCCTAGATAAATTGTATAAAGGGGCACCCCCACCTTCCTCGGGGACACTCTGCCTCTACCCGTTATGATGTCAGTTTGTTCCACGAAGTTTTGTAATAGGCTTTAAGATTGTGCTTTTGCTTGATAAATGTATGTACTTCAATAAAATCTCTTTTAAAAACTCAGTCCCGTGAACCTTTTATTTAGCTGGCGCCCGAACAGGGACATTTGGAAGCGTTAACGTAACTTCGCGGCAGTTCTATCTTATTTCAGGTACAGAACAGCGAGACCTCTTTCCACTGGCATGAGAAGATTGGGAGCTGAGTACTAATACATCAGCAGATCTTCAAGTCTTTGGGAGCGCTTTGGTATTCCAATACCTTAACCAGAAGGACCTTCAACCTCTTTGCTAAGGAATCGACGGGAAGGAGCTAAAAGAGGAAGTCATCGAGAAGACAACGAAGACATCGTTGTATCAAGAAAAAGTATAATTATTTTATTTTTATTTTTATTTTAAGTAATTTTGTAATTTAAATATAAGTTAGTAATAAGTATAATAATTTAAATTTAGCATTTATCTTTATGAATGGTTTGGAAGAAAAAATTAAGTAACTTAAAAAATAACAGGTTCTACGTTAGTTAAAAAAGAAGATATATATATATATATATATATATATATATATATATATACATATATATATATATATATATATGATAAACCAATAAATATACACTTCAAATGTAAGTAAATAATCTGCAAACACCTAAATTGCATATTTTATTTCTGCATATTATTTTTTTAACTCTAAAGAAACACGCTAAATACTCCTATAATTCTTAAAATTAAATACGATTGTTTTTGAGTAATTGCATTTCTATACATCAAATATTCCCGGAACCTACGGATAAATATATTAATAATTAATTTATTAGATGAAGATCAACTTCAAAGAGATGGCTATCAATGAACGATATATAAAACAATATCAAAATTTGTTGCATCGATACGTTTGTTGTTTATTTCGTTTAACGTCACTTTATGCTGCTATGGCTAATCGGACGAACATCGATACGTAGTTTAGGATGTATAATTTTCTCTGTATAATAAAAGTAAAACATACAGTACATTTTTTTTATTTAAATAAAAAAAAGGAAACCTTATAAAATTGGTTTTAATAAGGGAACATTTACTTTTCATACAACCCATAAATGACGGTGAGAGTTAAAATGTTCACCTAATAATATTGATATCGGACAAAGCTTATGAACATAATGTCTGTTTAATTTATAAATAACAACCTAATTTTAAATTTTAAAAATGTGAAATAATTTGTTTGAAATGGTTTGAAATAAAAGTTGTTAAATTAACTAAAACAATAAATAAACAGGAATATCTAAAATGGTATTTCATAAAAAACAAATCACCATATAGAGACAAGTTTTTTCAAAACTAAACTCGTACACATTCAGTCGAATTTTCTATTTAATTATTTTTATTATTATTATTATTATTTTTTTTTATGATGCCTTGGGACCTACACACACTACTATCCTTTTTTCATTTGTAGAAATTTATCAAGGGGAGGACTGGTATATATTTTATTGATGAAGTGAACTTGTTCAGTTTCGAAAGAACTGTCCTCATATGTAGTTAATGAACTCAAATTGAATGCTAACTAGGAGAAAGAATGGGAGCTCGATATATATTTAAATATAGCCCTGAAATAATTGATATAGCAGCTGAAGATCGATAGAGGCTTGAATGTTAGAGGGGATGTCGATATGATCCTCAGCGGGTATCGAACACCTGTCGTCATTGCAATCGATTCCATTCTATATCGATAAGAAATAAGACGGGGGGATTCATCCGATAATGAAATTGAGCCAGCAATCTCTTTTTATGTGTTAGGCATTTCCTGTTGATATCTTTCCTCACAAACACTGTTCTTTTCCTTATTTCAACACATGAATTTAGATATTCAACACGTTTTTACGTTCATATTAGTTTCAAGTAATATGATTGCAATAATATTAACCACTATATGCAATAGCAATATAGATATAAACATTAATATTTTATTTACCTAACGTTATAAGCAATTACGTAAAATATCATGCCATATCTATATACAAGACCAGCATTAAAGATATATCTTTAAAAATAAAATAACATATAATCATTAATTAATAAAGGATTACAGTAAAATAGAAATATATTTATAAAAAAAAATAAAGGCTTAGCGAACCCTAAGGTTCCATGCCGACACCACCAACCGTTGTCCACACTCCTCCCTCCAACCGACTCCACAAAATCCAAATCTCCCAGGTCGGCCCTGACGTCCTGGTCTAATCCTCGGTTTGCCCGACGGCTCAAAACTGGTAACTTTTTTCGGAATTCGGTCTTTAATAAACCCAACGACTTTACATGTTCATTTTAACCGTCGCGCTTCTATTAACTATTACAGTATTACATATTTACCGGATATACCTCGCCCAGTTCTGCAATGTGAAGCCTTCTAAATTCTCCGGTTTCTTCATCCTTTATGCATTTGCATATGTCTCCTAGCCAACTAAAACATCTAGTATAATAAAAATGTATATGTTTTAATGGATTTGAAGTCAATTTGAGTTATCTTTATATTTCATACTTGTGCATATTTTCCCATTAATACAGATTTTTTCATAAGTGAACTGTTATTGTATGTACATCCACATACAGAGTTTCTCACCAGACTTAATTCCTATCCTTTTTTTCCCTTAATCAATAAATTTGTGATTTTTTCAGACATACTTTCAATCATATTTATATTTGTTTCTCTTGAAATTGTTTAATCAGATTAATTTCTCTCGCCGCTCAAATACTAAGATATTACTTTAAAGGGCGATGGATACGTTTTAAATATATAATATAAATATAAACAATAAAGTTGCTACAAGGTTTATAGTTTACTACTTCAAGGTTTATAGTAACAAATATGATAAAGTCCAATCCATAGTCAATGGTTTGTTTAATCAGTAAATAAATTACGATTTAAATTTTTAGCCACCAGAATAAATTTGTTCTAACACTAAAACATATTTTACTCAATACTTTTCCCAAACGATATTTTCAACGATAGTAGACTAGATAAATTATTAAAAACAATGTGAGATACCAGTGGTGGTCCCTATTCTCGAAAATACCCAACATATTTAGAACAGAATTAATAATTTCTTCTAACACGTCACAGAACTAGAGGAGTCTTTTTCCTAGATGGCGACAGTTCTTTTTACGTCATGTGCGTATTTTAGGATACGACAGCTGTTAAGATCGTTAGTCGTGTCTGACTGTGGGTTCTTCTTTGGAAGTATTTTTACAAATGTCGGCAAACAGTACTGTGGTATTGGGAAGAGAGCATTGTCATCGTAGTAACTATGTTTTGTCTGAACATAGATATTGCTGTGTATTATTTGGCTGTACTCATTGAACGTTTATGTGTTATTTATAACATTTAATTTAATACTTAGTAAATTAGCAGCAAAATTTACTAAGACGTGCTGTCAGCGACTCACAAGAAGTATGTATATAAATTGTTTTTATTTTGATATATTTTTAAGAACATTTTCTTTAACGAATAAAGTTACTATTTACTATTAAATTAGCAAATGCGCTGATTGTCAATTTAATCGTTCAAATACATCTTATCGAAATTGATCCTGTTCCTTGAGTTGCTTGTGTTTAAACGATTTCATTGAAATGAAAGAAAAATCTTTGTTCTGGAACATATTGTCCCCTTAGAATAATACCTATGAGCTGTAAGAGGGTATTATTTCTGGAAAATGTAATAATATGTATAAAGAATGAGATATATAAGTACAGTTGAAAATAGAACTTTAGTTATTAATACAAACATAAGAAAAATAAAAATAAAAACATGCATAGTTTCATTCGCGTCCTTGCGTTACCACTAGTGACACAAAGCAAATTAGTTAGAATAGTTTGTTAGTGTGTTAGAACATATTTTTAAATGAAATGTAATCAGTATTCTTGGAGCAAATAAATTATCTGGCTGCAGTTATTTCTTTAGTGCTTTAGTTACGGCCGTTTGAAATCAGTAATTCTAGTTCATTTTCGAATAGCGCTTACATTTGTTCAACGATTTGACCTCAGGCTTCCAGCATTAATACTTAATTTTTAAAGAAACTTTATTCGTAAATTCTGTATAACATACAAAAATAAAACGACAGGAAACTGCTCGTCGTTTTCGACTTCTTTAACATTTACTAGACAAACTTTCAAAGCTTCCGATATACTACAAACGACTCATTTACATGACCGTTATAAGACCTACTTGGACATATGGAGTTGAGCTTTGGGGTTCTACTAAACCATCTAATTCATCCCGTATCCAATCCTTGCAATCCAAAATCCTACGAAAAATCCATAATGCTCCTTATTTGGTCAAAAATAAACTTATACATCAAGACTTTAATGTTCCGTATGTTGCAGATTTAGCCCAAACCAGATACATATCCTTTCATAGTAAGCTCCATAACCATTCAAATCTACTTGTCTCCCAACTTGCCTCACACTCCATTCCTGATAATCCTCCGAGGCCTCAGAAAACCTTTGAGACCTTTTAAGTGTTACTAGTGAGTAGTTCTTCACAGGTAATTTACAAGTCATTGCTATCATTATGATCAAATTTACATATAACAAAATTTCAGTTTTTACTTAATTTTTTTCTAGGAAAATCTATTATTGTGAGTAATACTTTTCTTTTTAGCTCGACTTATCAGAACCTTTCAAATATAAAAATATGTCTCCGGTGTACTGCTAGGTCTGCCTTTTGAAACTGAAAGAAACTCCATAACTTAACTTTAGCTAGAAGTTTTACCGATCGAAAGTTTCTTAACAGTGAAACGGTGACAAAATGGCAGCTGCCCCCTCCGCCTTGCACATGGCTTCTCTATTCATACCTGATAAAATAATTTTTTTTTTTTTGCTATTATTTTATTGGAATCACTTTATCTTTATTTATAAACGGTAGCTTTTTACTTGAATCAAATTATAACTTCTACTTCAAGCCAATTCCTTCTCTTCTTTTTAATATTTTTAAAAATTGGATTAATTTTAACAAGCAATGGCGGTAACTGAGCTATCAGTATTTCAACGTTACATACAAAAATAGTATTAAGATATATTTCGTAAAAGATTTACGTTTAAATGTTTAAATGTTTAAATGTTGTCAGTAATTGTTCGAAAAAATCAATTAAATAAAATTGAAAGTCATACAAAATTTTCTAGATTAAAACAAAACAAAATTTTCACAGCCTTATGAATATGATCTTTGAAGATTCGACTGAGCATCTACCCCACCCACCATACAGCGAATTGGAAACCTCTATCTTTTTTAAGTCGGATAATAAAGTTGAACTTGAAAAAAAAAAATTTAACTTAATGTCCTAATGGTAAATAATTTCAAAGTTTTACAGGTTCTTCTATTTCCGCTTCTCAAGAGTTTTAAGGAATGATATTTTGTCTCCTAACTTTGTTAATCCCTAATAATAGTATTTTAGTGATGATGCTATGATCGGGCTCTTTGTTTTTTTATGTACATTTCTCACATACTAAAATAAACTTTAACTTTTAAAGTTAGTTCCATAAAACCTTCTTTTTTTTTTGCCACTGATTCGTTGCTCGCGCCGATGGGACTTGATTATACAAAGGAATCTATATATAGTTTGAAACTTACAAGGGGACGTTTGCAGTTGTAACTCACAGATTTGAATGCCGATTTGTGTGGGTAGTAGGGACCTATAATAGTGCAAAACTAGAGTTATAGCCGCCAATGGGCATAAGGAGCCAAGAAAAAAAATAAAACGTGATTTTCATATTTCATTTTTTTTCTCAGCTCTCAGTCAAGATAGAGAAATGATTCTTTCACGTTTAATTGAAGTTATGTAGGGTATTTGATATAAAAATACTTTCGTTATGCTCAAGACACCACCCGCCTTTAGGGTGCTCAAAAACTCTAAAAAAAATGACAAAATTCCAAGGAAATCCGCTGTAAATCAGTGGAAACTTTTTTTTATGAAAAACTGACCTCAAATCTCTATTTAACAAACCATAAAACCCTTATATGTGCAATTTTATCAAAATCAAAAAATATTGATTTTTTACCCCTTTCGAGGAGGTTAAAATTTTGAAGTTGAAATTTCACCAACATTTTCTACCGGCCATAACAACTGCTGTGTTCAACCGATTGCAATAGTAATAGCATCACTAGAATCAGCATACATTCTGCTTTTTATCCATGCCTATAACATTGGATTTACTCCCGAGTTTAGTGGACAAAAACTGATATGAATGAAAAAATCCAAGGTCAGCTATAACTTGAGATATTTCAATAAGGGGAAATCCTACAACCTCCGGATTTGAGCTAAACTATGCAGTTTTAAGGCTTCTAGATGACCTTAAAATTTTGTCTTAATCGGTTGCGAAATATGTGAGATAGCGCAAATTATTTACATTTTTTCAGAAATTGACACCTTGCCCTTCTAAAACCCTACAAAATTTTAAAGGTAAAAAAAAAATTATTGTTGATTTCAACAAAATTTAGTTTCTACATGTTTTTTGAGATGAGGAATCTGAAAGTAATATCAGTTTTTAGTTAAAAAATTTTCCTCACCTATATTATATAAATAAGACTGATATAAAATGATCTTTTTCTATTATTATTTTAGTTTTTAGACAATAAATATCAAATAAGACCATTTAAAAAATATATACATTTTTTTAAACCAAAACCTGATATTAATTTTAGATTATTCATTAATCTTAGGATTTCTATGCAATTTGAAATAAAAATATGTCATTTTAAAACGTTTTATTTATATAATATAGGTGAGGAAAATTGTTTAACTAAAAACTGATATTATTTTCAGATTCCTCATCTCAAAAAATATGTAGAAAACTTAATTTTGTCTAAATCAAAAATAATTTTTTTTTTACCTTTAAAATTTTGTAGGATTTTAGAAGGCAAGGGGCTGTCAATTTCTGAAAAAATGTAAATAATTTGCGCTATCTCACATATTTCGCAACCGATTAAGACAAAATTTTAAGGTCATCTAGAAGCCTTAAAACTGCATAGTTTAGCTCAAATCCGGAGGTTGTAGGATTTCCCCTTATTGAAATATCTCAAGTTATAGCTGACCTTGGATTTTTTCATTCATATCAGTTTTTGTCCACTAAACTCGGGAGTAAATCCAATGTTATAGGCATGGATAAAAAGCAGAATGTATGCTGATTCTAGTGATGCTATTACTATTGCAATCGGTTGAACACAGCAGTTGTTATGGCCGGTAGAAAATGTTAGTGAAATCTCAACTTCAAAATTTTAACCTCCTCGAAAGGGGTAAAAAATCAATATTTTTTGATTTTGATAAAATTTCACATATAAGGGTTTTATGGTGTGTTAAATCGAGATTTGAGGTCATTTTTTCATAAAAAAAAGTTTCCACTGATTTACAGCGGATTTCCTTGGAATTTTGTCAATTTTTTTAGAGTTTTTGAGCACCCTAAAGGCGGGTGGTGTCTTGAGCATAACGAAAGTATTTTTATATCAAATACCTTACATAACTTCAATTAAACGTGAAAGAATCATTTCTCTATCTTGACTGAGAGCTGAGAAAAAAAAAATAAAATATGAAAATCACGTTTTATTTTTTTTTCTTGGCTCCTTATGCCCATTGGCGGCTATAACTCTAGTTTTGCACTATTATAGGTCCCTACTACCCACACAAATCGGCATTCAAATCTGTGAGTTACAACTGCAAACGTCCCCTTGTAAGTTTCAAACTATATATAGATTCCTTTGTATAATCAAGTCCCATCGGCGCGAGCAACGAATCAGTGGCAAAAAAAAAAGAAGGTTTTATGGAACTAACTTTAAAAGTTAAAGTTTATTTTAGTATGTGAGAAATGTACATAAAAAAACAAAGAGCCCGATCATAGCATCATCACTAAAATACTATTATTAGGGATTAACAAAGTTAGGAGACAAAATATCATTCCTTAAAACTCTTGAGAAGCGGAAAGAGAAGAACCTGTAAAACTTTGAAATTATTTACCATTAGGACATTAAGTTAAATTTTTTTTTTTCAAGTTCAACTTTATTATCCGACTTAAAAAAGATAGAGGTTTCCAATTCGCTGTATGGTGGGTGGGGTAGATGCTCAGTCGAATCTTCAAAGATCATATTCATAAGGCTGTGAAAATTTTGTTTTGTTTTTAATCTAGAAAATTTTGTATGACTTTCAATTTTATTTAATTGATTTTTTCGAACAATTACTGACAACATTTAAACATTTAAACATTTAAACGTATTTTTTTCTTGGCTCCTTATGCCCATTGGCGGCTATAACTCTAGTTTTGCACTATTATAGGTCCCTACTACCCACATACAAATCGGCATTCAAATCTGTGAGTTACAACTGCAAACGTCCCCTTGTTAGTTATTCTTTCGCCTAAAAACAGTTTTAATTTTTTAAAACTTAATTTTTTAAACTTTTAAAATTTTAAAAACTTAATTTAATTTTTTTGTATGTTTTAGATTATCATATAGTTTAAATGTATCAAATAATTGCATCTCGGTTACTTTCACGGTCCTTCTTATTATTTCTATATATTTTTCCTTAGTTTTACGTCTTTTTGAAAATAATATTTTTATTTATTTTTCTAGATGTTTTTTTAATGTAATTTATTTTATTGTATTTTTTCACTTTATTTACTGTATAGTTTGAGTTTATTTGTTTATTTTCTTTTTCACTTTATATATTGTATTATGTAATATGAGGATATTTTTTAAAAAACTAAATATGATAAATGAACTAATTACATTTAAATTAAGAATTAATATTTTTTAATTATGACATAAAACCAAAACAGTGGTTAAAAAGTATAGTAGGTTACGTATGTTCTTTAATCAGTGCAGAGTTTACAGATTTTATTTTATGTTAATATTATAATCTTTCTTCAAGTTCGATAAATGATTACCAGAATAACAGTTCGTATTCTTTGATTAAATTACAAACAGAATGATGTTTCAAATGGATGAATGGATAAATCTGGGTAAATGGATGAATCTAAAATAAAAATAATGTCGATATAGGTCATGGTATCATTTCAAATAACTTTTTTAAATAGTATATATAAATTTTAAACATCAATGAATAAAAATGGCCGATTAGACAGGGCCTTTTACCGAATGCAGAAGCCCATCTCTAGAGTACATCCTTCTTGCATGTTCACTGTTGTTTCTCGCCTTTTCTTGGGCCTATAAGACTAAATACGTTGCGAATGACTACCTGATGTGGAATCTACGAAATGCTAAAATATACTCATGTTTCTCTAATGATCATGCAAACAAAACAAAACCCAATAATCACTAACTTGGGCCAGAGTCAATATAAACATATGTTGCAAAACAGCGAAAAAAAAGCTAGATGCTAGTGGGGTCTCTATTCCCAACGAAGATCAAATAAATTTTACTAAAAAAAATCAGATATTTTACAGTTGCAAGAGCATATAGATCACTAATTAATATAAAGTTAACAATTACTAACGCCCTGATATTTCTGATACCAATAATATTGGATCCAATCTTTCGATATTTTTATCAATAAAAAAGATCAGGGATCATAAAATAATAAATTAAAACGATAAAAATAAAACGCGTTATAAATGGTACCAGGCGTCTAGTTATTAACTAAACGGAAGTTCAAAAAAATCGCAATTAAGATTTATCTTTTTTATTTATTTTTGTTTTTAACCTAGCAGAATTAGTTATTTATTTTATTTATACTATGCCCATGGAGAAAGTGGTGGCTTGAATTTAAAAACATGATTCTTTATTAAGTGGTTATAATTCATATCAGAGGATATAATGGTTGAATACTGATGTGTTCAATAACGAACACAATGCCCGGGAGGGGCGTGTTAGGTGAATAAGATAATTTTCATGCATTAACTTGCCTCTCTCATTAAATTAGCAAGTGATAATATTTTATAAATAAGCAATGAAATGAACTCCTAATAAGTGTAGGATAACTTCGAAGCAAAAAATAATGCGAGAAATAAAAGTAGGTTACTATTAATATTAGATTTATTTATTTCTTAATATTTAATTAGTACTTTGATAAGGATAATATTAATATAATTGATGAAATTCAATAGAAAATTTCGTCTCATGAGTAGGAACGATCAATTAACTAGCGCGGCGAGAATACACTGGAAGATGCAGTGCAATATATAGAGTAAAAACCTTAATTGCCAGGAAGTAAAACAAAAAAATATTCGTTTAAGACTCTATTCCGATGGGAGCATGAAAAAGAGAACCGGAAGGGGAAAAAAAGCCGACACACCGCAATAGCGATCACACGGGACGCTAAGGCATTTGCTATGACACTTCAATGTAAGTATAATAATCCGTGGAGATCTTTACAAAACATCGCGCTCGAAAATAATCACGCTGTCTATCTAAACCCTGCAGCAATTGATAAAGAAATCTAAATATGCTACTCAAAAGATGCAATCTACTTTAAGAAACAAAATTTTAGAAAATAAACAGCCTATGATGGAAACGTGGTGCTAGGTGAGGTGCAGGTATTCTTGCGAAGCACTGAACTACAACCATCTGATTGATTACATGAAGATTTGTTTGGGCTTAAGAAAACCAAAAGGAGCAAAAGAAAAATCATTGTCGCTTATCAAGTTGCCTATTCGTTTATTAAGAGAATATAGATGATCATATTAAATGCGGTTCGAACCTAGTTCAGTCCATCTTCATCGGCTGGTTTGTGGTGACTTCTGAGCAAACTCTTCCATAACCAATAAGTTCAGCTATGAGTGAGAAACTCCAAAAATATCATAAGCTGGCAACTGATTCACTTCGAAAACGAAGCAGTCATCCCATTTATAATATCCACAAACGGACTAAAGCAGACAAACAGCTGAAATTTTAAAATATTTTTTTAAGAAAAATTATTAATACTTGTAACATAAATTTATAAAGGTGGTTGGATTCATTTCCACATGATTCACAAATTGAAGGGTTAGTCTCATCACCTTGGGAGGAAAATAATTTATAACTGTCTTAAAATTACAATTATAAATTGAAGTACGTAAATTTTCAGTATTAGATAATTGAAATTTTTTAATTATATACCCAAAATATATGTTTTGAAATTATACATACTTCTACAAAATCAATCGAAACAGCAATAGTGAATTATGTTTAAGCAGAAAAAAATTCCAAAATGAAAAAAAAAAATATATTAAAAAATTCACACATATTATACATTACAATACATCTGTATAAAAGAAATGGCAAATGATTGCTACTGGTGAAATATCAAAAATATTAAAATAAATTCGGGAGGCAATAACCTCGACGGAATACCTCCAGCCGAGAGGTTGACACCGCTGCAGATGGTCACCACACGCTATGACCTCAGCCACAAGTGTCTGACTCATGACAAGACTCATTTCCCACATCCTCTACTACTTAATTGTGAAACACTTAATCAGAAATAACCAAAAATATGTAGTTTTTTTTTGTTTTTTTAAATACTTAATAAACATAAATTAACAAAACATTTAATATAAAGTGGTACTAACTTCATAAAACTGAGCTTCTTAAGTGATTAAAAAATATTAAATTTAGTTGTGATAAATTTGATAAGTTTTGATTACAGAGGCTTTTAGAAAGCTGCTGAAGAAATTATTTCATATACTTTTAATAATAAAAAGATCAGAAAATTCATGGCTGTTATTCTCAAAATCCGCCATTTCCACCCCATACTATCTAGATCAGTGATGGGCAAACTACGGCCCGGGCTAGTCAATCCGACCCGCGACATGGTCACACACAATTATATATAAGACAAAATTTATTTTCTGCAAAGGTAGAATAGAATGATTGTTTTCTTCTCGTTGCGTTCCGGATCTTTTACCGTTGTACCATATAAGTTGAGTGTAATGAGATAAAGTTTATTAGTTGCAAAACTTTGTTTTGTCCAATTTTTTCGGCCCGCCTAGATGTTTTTCTATTTCATCCGGCCCTCCCCTTAAAAAGTTTGCCCATGTCTGATCTAAATGCTTAGAATGTATGGTAGAATGCAAGACAGATTCAGTTACAAAAAAATTACAGCCTTGAAATCAAGAAACATTCAGGACGAAATGGAAGATAGAATTTGAGAGGTGAGAGTGCATTGTTTCATTTTATTGTTAATTTTCACAAATAAGAAATCAGAGGCTCCATTGGTCTTACTTAGATCTAATTATGCTTTTTAGAATGATATAAATTAAGTAAATCCCATATTGGATCTCACGTAAATCTCCCGACACCTTAACCTATCCACAAGTAAACTCCTATTATCTTCTTTATTGGCTTCCCAAAATTTTACTATAGCTGTAGAATATGTGGTGGGCTCTCGATGATTCTTGAGGACTGATTAAAGCGAATCATGAACTGCATTAAAAGATTTGTCCTCGGAACATCAAGAAGTTCTCATCTTTACACCGAATTAAGTTTCCCCCATCCGTAAAGAATAATTTCTTGGTTAATTCTTCAATGTAATAAACACACGTCACTCTCTTTTTATCCTACAATTCAAGTGCTCAATCCAATCACTTTACTAAACCCTACAGAACTACTTTGATGCCTATTCCTCTACGCTTCGAAAATCTCTTCCTCCTCATTTCATCAAGGCCATTTCCCACGAAACATCAAAACAATCCTCTTCCGTGTCTTCAGACTAACTAATTACATGAATGTCTCATAATACATTTAATATATAATACTAGACCAGATATAATCTTACGTTCGGTTATGTAATGTTATTCTAAAGGGACATTGTCCCAGATTATAGGTTTCTTTCTGTTCTATTTTATAATTATAAAAATAATTTTATTAATATAGGAATCATCGTTTCTGAGGTAGAAAAAAAAAAAAATTTTGCTATTGTTAGTATAACTTCGTTTTACAGAGCGTAAAGCTTCAGACTCCAGACTCGATGGCAAGGGAAAGACCAGTTAGTCAGTCAGTGCCGCCTCACGCGATGTGTTCTTAACATATAAAGGGAACCATGTACTGAAATGTTTGGTATTTAAAGCGTGAGCAATGAAGCGAACACTGGTATTTACTATTTACTAACGCAATTCATATAACAAATCTTTAAAAAAACAAAACAATAAAACTAGTAATAAGACATTAAACAGTAAAACCTGAACAACACGACTTCTTAGGTAAAAAGAATTTTCTTTTTATCTCCTTGTTCGTCACGATGTTAAATGTCAGAGGTACCTCTATATTACGACTATTATTTTTTTAAAAATAGCACAGTTACTTTCCTTATTTGTGAAAGTATTTTTGCAACTGAATGAACCGCAGTAGGCTGACTTTCAGTTCGTCTAATTTTGATACCAGGAACTTGACTTAAGGAATCCTCGATAACAAGATTGCACAAATCTATGTACAAGAAAACTTTGGATTTATATAATACATCTAAAAGATAAAGAAAATATACAAAATAACAGGACGAATATATAATTATTTTATGTTGGGAAATACAAAAACATATTAAAAAAGACCTTTGAACAGCTAGTGTATACTGAAAAAAACAGTAAAACCATTTACACCCTCCTGATTGGACACTGTTTGTATGAGCTTCTAATCTTTTTAACGTTGTCAGTTCGCTTCACTAAAGTGTAGTTAAAAGCGATTAAGAAATGAAAATAACCGGCTTTTCTACAGATGCTGGGTGATTCTCAGAAAGTTAAAAGCGATAAAATGGACTAAGGAATCAAAACTAACAGGAAAACGCTTTAAAACATGTTACTAATGAGTTTACTGGGATATCTTGTTTAAAAAATTTAGTAATTTCACTGAGTGATCTCATTGTGATTCAGTCCAGGACTTGGCTTATCATAAATCAGCTAGCAAAACAGAAAAACAAAAATGTTTGAAACGGGTTTAATACTAGATCAATTAATATATGAATATTTTTTATGTTATCAATATAATATTATATTATATCATAAGAATAACATAAAAATATTTTTCAAACACTGAAAAAAATATTCCTGCGCACAAAGCTGTACAATACTACATTTTAAAGTGCAATTTTGGGCAGCAACATTATGAACAAAATTTCGTACAATATAAAAGCAGCTGTCGTTTTTATTTTTGGAATTTGCTCAATGGGTTAGTTAAATTTGGAACTAGCAAACAAAGTATGCAGGTTCACCATACTCAAATCTTTACATTAGCTGTCTTGAGAGGTAGTGGAGTGTTCTAATTGTTTAAAAACTTCCAAAAAGTAGATAAACTAAAATAAAAACTGTTGCTAATGATATTGATATTGTTGAAAAAAATAATAAGAATATACCTGTTTATTCTATTGTAATACTACAAAATTATTTTAAAATAAATATTTAAAGGGAAAAATGTATTAAATCAACTAGATTTGTCATCAACTAATTATTTTTACTACACAGAAAAAAAAATAAAAATAAACGTAAATTTGTATTAGGTTACCAAATGTAGTAAATAGGTTTAGATATAAAAAGCGAAATAGCTCCCTATTGTCCAACATTTAATTTCCGTTATTTCTATTTATATTAAAATAATATTAAATTTATTGATTATGCATATTTAATTAATTGTGGTTATATAATTATAATTGTTTTTTATGGTATGTACAATTTTATACAAAAGTGCTCTGAAAACCATGTTGGTGATTAAAACTTTTCCGGTAAGATAATGAAGAAAAAACAAAATCATAAAAGTTTGTTCGGATGTTTCTTACTTCGATTAATTTAGACATTTTGGCATAGATCGTTAAATATGAATCATCATGAAAATCAATTTTTCAACATTTCAAATTTTTATGTCAGCAAAGAAAACTTGAATGCTTCCGGAAATCAAAAAACTTCGGACCTCAACAGCAATTAACAGGAAGTTCTTCATTACACGATACTGAAGTATCATTTTATGACAACAGTTTAACATACTTCTTCACATGATCAAGCACTAAAACCAGAACTTATATTCGCTGACGTATTAATTAAAAGTTTTTTTATTTTTCCAGAACTCCTAACAAGGGTTAAGAAGATATAAAATTTCTTATAAATAAAATAAATATCAGGAAAACGTCGTAAAAGTAAAAAACTGGCAAAAGTTCACAGTTACAGGGCAGTTATATTTAGAAGGCATATTGTATAAAAACAACTTTACCAAGGGCCATAAATAGACATAACGAGGACACAAGTTTTTCGGTTGGAAGAACACAACTCTTAACTACATTGAATACAACAAAAATCCGGCTGAGAAATAAATTAAAAATTAATGTTACACTCTCATAAAATTATAAAAACAACAATTTTGTAGAGAATAGTCAAACGTAAAGGCTAATTACTAGAGAAGGGCCGACTGGTCGGTGTAATTCGGGTGACATCGGCAATGTTCGAGGCGCTTCATTCATAGCTTTATAGCTCTCTGTACAGGTTATCGATAATCTTAAATTTTTTATTCTCTTTTTTATAAACAAGCCGGTACGCAACGGAGTGTATTTTTAGACAAATAAAGGGATATTCAGCATTTTACTTTACTTAGCTAAGAGAGTAAATTATCATATTTGGAATTCAATCACCCTGAAAAAGATATCCTAGTGACTACATTTTACTAACTTATTAATAAAACATACGAAAATAACTTACATGTAATTTTATAAATATATAAATTGCTAAAATAGCAGAATTTTTCTTTTCTTGTTCCTACTTTAGTATTATATTTTACATAAGAATTAATATTTTAATTATACATAACACAAAACCAAAACTGTGATAATAAAAAAAATTAATAGTGGGTTAAAAAAGCTCTCTATTCAGAATTAAAGAAGCTATCAAATTTATTTTTTGTTAATATAATAATCATTCCTAAGTTCGATAATTTATGAGTGATAATTGAACACTTTGAAAGATAAAAACAGTTCTAATTCCTAGATTAAATAACAAACTCTAAAGATGAACCTAAATAAAAAATTATAATCAATAAAGACTTCTGTTTTCATTTCAGTCAACCTATTTTTAGCGAGGGAACATAATCAATAAAAATGGCTGACAAGTGGGGGCTTTTTGCATACTTATCGCTGACTACAAAAGTAGCCGACTAGTCGTCCCATCTCTACTTATTACCCACCGTCAGCTGCATACACAGTAACCTAAAGGGGGTTCAGAAAACCAAAACATAGCCAGCCGGCCTAAGCTGAATCTCCCAGATTTCGTTCATTTTTACGAATAAGTTATATGAAGTATAAAATATTGAGTATAAAATTATACTTTATTTTTAAACCGATCCAACAATCAATGCTATTAAAACGATTGTTGAAACAGATATAATAGGCAGATTAATTCAAGCGGAGAAAAACGGATAATTACTTGAAGAAATCTTAAAGGGGATTATCCGGGCATATTTAGAAAGTTAAGTAACGGATTTTTAGTGATCATTAAGTTAATTTTAGAGCACTTACATATTTTTGATTATTGTAACTTAAAAGCGTAATAACGTTTCATGTATTTATTAAATAGTACGTCAGATAATGCATTTAAAATTTTAGTTCATTAATTTAAGTATTTAAAGATAAACATTTTAAAAAAATTTTCGTTAATTTAAATACTAAAAAGGTGCAAACATTTTATTTCAACCATTTCTTTTTTTATAAACATCTTTTATTCTTGTATCTTTTAAAAGCTATATTTAAACTCAGAATAGGGAGACCCAGAGTTTCAACCTAAATTTAATATATTAAAAAAAAATGAAAGATAAACCAAAATAAAAAGCTAAGAGATAAAAATGAGTACCAAGAATTATTTTTAATTTCGGTTCAAGCTAACATGAAGAACATAGCAAATATTTTTATTATCAACACTTGTGCGTATTTATTGATTCACCTCAATTTTTAAGTGCTTCTAAAGTATCAAGTAGGCAGTTAACGGTTATTTTGGCAAGATAGCAGCTACAGTACTCTAAATATTTATCAATGAGCCAAGAACTTAGGAAAAAGTTTTGTAGAAATAATAATATTGATGAAAAACTGCTAAAGAAAATTATGTAAGTCCTCACAAAACATGATGGAAACACTATTGCTTTCTGTAGTAGGTCATTTATAACAACACTTTTTACAAAAAGCAGAATAATAAACGATTTTCCATGTTTTACTTACAGTTATATCCAATTATTTGTAGGTCAAACCGTTTGGTATTATATATGCCATATTATAATACGTGGTTGCATTAGGCAAAATTATAAAGTCTAAAATGAAATGTCTAAGAGGTATAGCAAGAAAGCAAGTTATGTTGGAAATGAGGGGCTAAGCCTGTCGTAAACGTCAACAAGGGTTGGTAGACATACGTCTGCAGTGTAGTGCTCTGGGAACAAGGTCGAACATCAGGCACCAGACCTCCAGGAAAACCGAGGGTGCCGGGGATGTTATGGCGAAGGCAAGAAACGGGATGCCTAGTCCTGGGCAAAATTTAACTCCTAGGAAGGGTAAGGTACCTTTTCACTGCAATGTAAAGCATGTAAAGTAAAAGAAGTTACATTATGATTGAATAAAGATAACTTTAGTTTCCAGCAGACTATTATTTATTGAAAAACATTTTTGCATTTGATAAGAAACTTGTATAATTTAATTTAATAAAACTTTATATCCAATAGTTTCGAACTTTACTTATACTTCGACTTCAGATAATTCCACGAGCAGTCTAAAAAAATATCAGGAATTTTCATTCGGAACTATGATTTGGTTTAATATAGTAGCTATTTTAAATAAATTATAAAAATTGTAATCAACATTATACCCTATTAATGACATACCATAATGTTAATTTCGAATTAGAATTTTTTTTCTTTTTTTTTCAAATACTTATGTGTGATATCGATATTCCTATTCTCGTATAACTGAAGCAGATCCAAAGGATTTTCATGAATTGTTGTAATGTTTTCATGAAATTATCACTAATTATTCGCTTTATATACAAATCAAACTAAAATGATCATTCAAAACAATTTAGTTACTCAATCATATAATGAATTTTACTCTGGCTCCTTAGGTCTCAGGACCGCATTATTTTTTCTTTTTTCTTAAATGCATTCCGTACATTATAACTAGCCAGTATATATATTATTAAGTCTAATCGTAAAAGGTTCATAAGAATTAAGGGGGGTAATTAAATATATCGGACGAAAACAGCTACATATTAAAACAAACACGATTTTCCGGGTCACAGAAGGTACTAAAACACCTAAATTAAGTGATATTTCAAAATATATACATATATATATATATATATATATATATATATATATATATATATATATATATATATATATATTTTTTTTTTTTTCACCTAAGTAATAAGTCAATAAACATTTGCTTCTAGTGCCTTCCACGACCGTTTCTCAGAAAAAATATCAGATCAAAGTTGTAGAGCATTACTCTACTTTCATATATGGGCTCTTGAAGCAAATGTTTGACAAGATGTGAGGTAAAAATTATTTTGTTTTCGGAAATTATTGATTTTAAATAACTTATATCTTGAAAACCGTTGGAAGTTCGACAAATATGTATGGAGTCAATTTAATTTTGATTTGAAACGCATCTTTCTAGAGTCCACCGTTAGCTCACCCCCAGAGGCGGGGAGTTAAGTATGTTTACCTCCTAACTACTGCTAACAAAGCTATGAAGTCAAATATTTTCGCATATTCCATGCACTCTACACCCCTCATTGATGAACTAGAAGGTATTACTACCTTAATACCTAATGCTACCAAAAATAACAAACGTAGAACAATTTTAAAAGGATATAAAAATAAAAAACGTTTATAATAAGATTTAGATATAGTTGTATATCAAGAAAGGATAATGAGCGCCAATACTAATGCCATGAGAAATCTGTGAATCTAATTCCATCAAAACAGGCCTCGTAAATTTAAAGGTATCTTTCTCTCAACTATAATGTGAAATTACAAAAAACCTATTTATGTAAATTTCATGTTTTTGTAAAAGACCTTTTTACAATTACAAGTGAGAATTTTTTAATAACGTATAGATAAATAATTTTTTTGAATGGAGAAAATAATTACCTACCACACGAACAATACAATGAAGGATACATTTATTTAATTCCTAATTATTTTTTCTATTATTCATACAAACATATAAATAATCAGTTATAAAAGGATTCACGGCTACTTTTAACAAGAAAAATCCATGGACCTTATCATTCCAAGTATGCCGAGGAGCAGGAGAGAAACCCTCGCAATCGATTGGAGCTTCTCTGGGACCACTCCAATTTAAATTGATAGGAAACGTACCCACCGGATGAGGCGTTTCGCTGAATCTGCATAGAGGGAATTCTTACCGTCATAAAAAATCTACCCCCCCCCCCTCAACCGATTGAATGGAAGTCCCATTCACGGGTGGGGTGAGGGTGCTAGAGATGGATGGAAAGATACCATTTCGCAGAGAAAACACGGATTCTTTCTTTTTTTTTCTTTAAAAGAAAAGAAAAAAAAAAAAAAAAAGATTTATTTTAGACACTGTTTAAAAACCAACAATTACAGTGAAACTCCAATTATCTGGATATCCGATAATCCTATATATATATATATATATATATATATATATAAATATATATATATATGGATAAATTTCTTGACTGTAACTATTAAATGTTTAGTAAGGTTCTTGAGGTTCAGTCAATAATTAAAAAACAAGTATTTTGGCGACGTTTCGAGACTATATTGTTCTCATTATCACTAGAATTGTCTATTCATATCCACTACACATTGGCATGATTATGAGAACAATATAGTCTCGAAACGTCGCCAAAATAGTTGTTTTTTTAATTATTGACTGAATCTCAAGAACCTTACTAAACATATATATATATATATATATATATATATATATATATATATATATATATATATATATATATATATATATTATATACACACATTTTTTTTTTTTTGTAGTTTATTAAGTTATTGCAGGCAGTGGTTCCTAGTTCACGTAAAATACGATACGTCTCGTCTTATTAGTTTTCATGACATAATAAGAAATAAAACTAGACCACTCGGCAGCACCGGAACTGCGTCTCATAACAGTCAAGTTCTGATTAAACATGCTTAGTGAATTTTTAGAATCTTAGCATGGATCCATCCACGTAGGCATGGGATTTGACCAGCCTGGGCCCTATTGCTGTCGCGAGTGGTCTCTTTTTTAAACTTAAAGAGTTAAGGCACCTAAAAGAAAACTGCGACCGAAAAACTGTCCATTATAGAACGTCTTAGAAGAGGCGATTCTGGGAAAAAATTTTTGGATGAGTTCAGTGTTGGAGCATCCACGGTTTCTAATAACTTAACTGAACTTTATTGTTACATAAATATAATTTTATTCACAGCAATATTTTTTATTATTCAATAAAATGTATAGTAAGACATAATATATTTCGGAATTTTTTCTCTCAATATCCTAATTGAACAGTAAATCTGATTATCCGGATTTTTGGGTATATATGGGGGGGTTCACTGTACCAATGAATCGATTCATTTTTAATAAAGAGCACCAGTAGAGATAAACCCATTATTTGATCAAATATTCGAATTATTGGAGGCTTTCTTACTGTATGAGTATAAATGATTCAGATTTATTTGGGTCAATAAATGATAAAGGGTGATATCTGAAAGAACCAAATTTACAACAGAAAAATATATTTTGAATGGTTGTAAGTGTTCCGTCAAATCCAGATGATTCATATTTATAAGACCAGTTTATAATTATTTGGGAAACCTTTAATATAATTTGAATGGAATTTAATTTCATCACATGGATTCTTCAAAACTTAAAAATGCTCTCCTTTTAAATATTTATAACTCACGGATCATACTTGACATAATTATTAAGAAATATTTCAAAAAAAAAAATTATATATCACATATAAAGATCTCATAATTTTAAAAATAGTGTACTGTAGGATCGAAAATTAAATAAACAAACTAGACATACCAAATATTTTCTGTTGAATTTTCGGACCAAAATGAGATTTTCTTAAGAACTTGACTTACCTGAAAAATAAAAAAAATATTACAAAAGTTATCAAAATAAAATTGCATAAATCTACAATTATAAAATTTTTTTTTTTTTTTTTTTTTTTTTTTTTTTTTATTTAAATTTTTTTTTTTTTTTTTTTTTTTTTTTTTTTTTTTTTTTTTTTTTTTTTTTTTTTTTTTTTTTTTTTTTTTTTTTTTTTTTTTTTTTTTGGGTGGGGGATTGTACACTGTAGCCCGCAAAGGCCTATAGGGCCGAAAGGGGTTAATATTATCTCAGTATTACGAAAAAAAAATAAATAAATAAGTGGAACATCTATTGATATAAAAAAATTACTTCATTATTTATTAATATGTCCGGATATTTATTACTGAATGTCATTAGTAATAATATAAGCAATATAAAATAATGAAAATTTGCTAATGTCTTAAACAGATAGTTTAATATTATTTATTATTTATGTATTTTTATTCAAAATTTATTTTAAAGTTAGGCAGCTAGTCAAATAATTGTTTGAATGATAATTGTTTTTTTTTTTAGTACAGCAGAATGCCTTATTAATATTTTATATCGTTAAAATTAATTCCGTTTATAAGAGCATCCTGGTACGCATTAGTATTTGATCGGATTATATTTTATAGACACGCTACGAACATCATTAACTGGGGATAAAGTTTTTTGAATGGACAGGAAGGCATTTTTTAAATTTTATTTCTTAAGGGTTAATAAGTGAACATACCGAAGAAAAAATATACTTTTTTTTAATGTTCCCAAAGATGCCATAGACCGTTGATCGTAATAAAATAATCCAATGCATATATTAGCATTTGAAGTGGCATATATAAGTATGCTCCATCTGATCCTTTATGTTCAATAAATGTCAAAAAACAATAAAGCCATTACTTAATATTAATGATATTAAAAAATGAGAAAAGACAATAGAAGACTTCGAATAAGGATGGTGAATAGATATGCGAACAAAAGTAAAAAAATGAACAGTTAAAATTGGGCAATGGTAGAACATAAAATTATAATCATAAAAGGAATCAATATTTGCATTTTAAGTATAATTAACAATTTAAGTAAGAATATAAATAATACATTAAAATAATTTCAAGTATTTCGTTTACTTATTTATTATTTATTCTCAAATAATTCTATAAAGAAAGAATTTCAATTAAGAGAACACCTATCCTAGCATTTTGCGGACTGTAATATTCAATTGTTCAATTTAAAATATATATTTATGAATTACAATAAAGCACTCAATTGAAATTCTGTAACCATAATTTAAAAACATACGCTATTCATAAATTATGTCTTAATTACAATTAGGTCTCTTGACCATCTTCTTTTCAGATGCGGTGGGTTATCGGCAGAGTTGGACAAAATTTAATCATGGCTAAAAAAATAATCAAAATTTAATCATAGCTATTTGACAACTAACTTCCTGGAATCAATCACCTAATTTAATAATGATTAAATCTTTCAGTCAAATTATTATTAGTTCACTAAAAAATGACTGAAAGATATAATCGTTATTAAATTATGTGATTGATTACAGTAAATTAGTTGTCAAAGAGCTATGATTAAATTTTGATTTTTTTTTTTAGCTATGATTAAATTTTGCCCATCTCTGGCTATCGGGAATTGAGTGAGATGCGAGTTATTACTAGTGGATTCGAGTGGGTTGTATTAAAATAATATCTATTCATTTACTATTAAAATTAAAATTTAGTATTTTAAAATATTACTTTCATTTTATGTACAATGAAGTAATTTTTTCTTTTTTAAATCTCTTAATATTATTATCATTATTTCATACAAATGCCTAGAGAAAATGTTTTACAACTAGATGATGTAATGTAATGCAAATAAGTTATGAGCATTGCATAGAAAAAAATATAAAGAAATGTACATGCCATCAAAAATAAAAAGATTTATCCCTTTTATTTATTAAAAAATATTCAAGTTTAGTAGTTATTAAGATAATATTGCATTCCTACTCTTAACAATAAAATTGTAATTAGAAATATTTCCATATGAACATCTAAATTCGTTTCATCAAGGACAATGTAAGGCAAAACTTAAATATTTAATTAACGTTAACAGTTTTCCTTGTTTTAATGCATTTATCTTGAATCATACTTGATAGAGATGAAATAAGAGAATATTTAGATCTGTGAGAATTAATATAAATAACCAGCTCACAAAAGTAATACCGATCTACAGAATGATAGATATTGTTCAATTTAAACTTAAATTGACGTTAAATATTTTTTTCTGGTACTATTATCATTAATTCCTAGTCTAAATTCAATGTAATAAATATTTTATAGCCGAACTCAACGCCGTTATTTCCCTGCTTACCGGAGTGCAAGGAGCCATGATTCACGGCGCTGATAGCGAAATTCCCATGAAAGGTGTTCGCAAATAAGTTATGAGCATCAGGTATTCAATTTTTCGTCTGGGCACTTCAGCGGCTAGGCCGAATAATAAAGATATATGCCAGCCCCTGACCGGGAAATATTATTTTACATGTTAATGGCACCAAACAAATTTAATAACAACTGATTTATTTGAAAAATATATATATATTTTTTTCCTATTTATTGATATTTACAACTATACAAGATAATATACAACAAGTAAATGTGTTGACAGTGAATACAATGGCAAGGAATAACTTGTGAAGAATTACTCACTAGCAGCACTTCAATAAAATCTACACTAAAAGGTCTCTAGGCCATCTTCTTTTCAGACGCCTCGGAGGATTATCAGGAATGGAGGAGGAAGCAAGTTGGGAGATTAGTGGATTGGAGTGGTTATGGAGCTTACTATGGAAGGATAGGTATCTGGTTTGGGCTAAATCAGAAACATATGGAACATTAAGATCTTTATGGATAAGTTTATTGGTGACATAGTAAGGAGCATTGAGGATTTTTCGAAGGAATTTTGGATTGTAAGGATTGGATGCGAGATGAATTAGATGGTTTAGTAGAGCCCCAAAGCTCAACTCCGTATATCCAAATAGGTCTAATCACAGTCATGTAAATGAGTCTTTTGTAATTGATTGGGAGCTTTGAACGTTTGTCTAGTAAATGTTGAAGTAGTCTGTAACGACGGCAGTTTCTTGTCGTTTTAGTCTTGTATGTGGATTCCAAGTTAGACGTTTGTCCAAGTGGAGTCCTAGGTAGCGGATCTGTTTAACAGGGATTAGTGGAAGAAAAATATAAATAAACTTTAAGATAAAAAAAATTAACACAGTTTAGAGCAAGGATCAAAGCAAGGAAACACGGTACGTTTCCGGGATAGATAGATATTTACATTCAGGAAGGTTCAGTATGTACAATGATTTTTCGTTTATATCTAATATATGATAAGTGAAGTAGGTAATGTACTTCTCACTGATGAGGTTGATTTTACGTCCAACACCATGTCTATACAAGAACCACTACGTGATGTACTGAAATTTTTGTATTAATGAGTCACACTGTAATAATATTAGTACCAATCATAATATGAATTAATTTTTTGTATTAATGAGTCACACAAGACTTTAATTCGACCTAGAAGCGGAAAACTAATATTAATTTAAAAAATTAATTTTCGTATTAATGAGTAAAAATAATAATTTATTTTTAGTTACGATAAATATAGTTACGAGTGGCAACGGACGGATAGACTCTTGAAACCCAATTAGTCCCCGTAAAAACGTGTAACATGTTAAAAGGATGCGAAATTTAAAACTTTTCAGTGAGATCTTATATAGGCTAGGATTTTATAGTCAACATAATTATTATTAATTTTATTTATTTATTGATATTTACAACTGTATAAAGTATACATACACAGTACTTAGTAACTGAGAAGAAAAATAAAATAAAAATAATTTGAAAAGCAACTACTCATTAGTAGCACTTATAAATGTTCTTTATAATAAAAATTCTATATTACAAGGTCTCTTGACCATCTTATTTTCAGATGGTCTCGCGGGGGTTATTTGGAATAGAATGGGAAGCAAGTTGAGATACTAGAGGATTTGAATGGTCATGGAATTTGCTATGAAAGGATAGGTATCTAGTATGTCCTAAATCAGAAGCGGTGCTTCGCTAAGAGGTAACACATTTTTTTTTTTTAAAAAGTATGTAACCCTAACAATATTATAACCTGACTGGCGCAGGTTGGAATTAATTTTAATTAAAGTAAAAAATAAAATAAAATAAAAAGATGGACTAAATCAACAACAAATGGTACATTAAGATCATTGCGGATAAGTTTATGTTTCTAGTAAGGAGCATTGAGGATTTCACGAAGAGTTTTTGATAGTAAGGAATGGAAACGAGAAGAATTGGAAGGTAGAGAGGAGCTCCAAAGGTTAACTTCCCATGTCCAAATATACCTAGTTACTGTCATATGTACCATTTTTTTTTTTTTTTTTTTTAATTAATTAGAAGCTTAAAACGTTTGTCAAGTAGCCGAAAACGACCAGCAGTTTCTTGTTGCGATAGTATTGAATGTGAATTCCGATTATTCAGATGGTGACCTAGGTAAATGATCCGTTCAAAAGTGATCAGTGGAATGTTATTAAGGAATACAGTTGTTCAGGAAATCGCATGTTTACGACGATGGGAAAATGTTATACGAGGGGATTATTTTGACTTTATTTTAATCCTCAAGTTTTGAAACCATTACTGAAAGGTTGTGATATGAGATTGGAGTGATTAAAATGCAATGAAAGGATCATTATTTACTGATAACACACACGTGCCATCAGGGTAAGTGGTGGGGTCAGTGCTACGCTGATTGTTAGCTGTGTACACCGAGAATAGGTTGAGACCTGGGAACAATGGCAGACAATATGACAGAGTGATGAATGGGAAATATTATAACTAACTTGAAATTTTCTATCGTTGAGACAGAAGGTAAAATAAGGAAGTATGTAGGAGGCAGGAAGTTACGGCATTTGTATAGTCCCTGAGCATTATTTAAATTTATCTATTCGTCATGAAACGAGAACTACGCATATAAAATTAACTTAAATACTTTGTCGATGAGGGATACACGAGGCTCAGTGGTATGGAATTCATAGATTTCCGGTGTTGCAATAACATTTTTTGCATGCATTAAGTACGTCAACAACTTTTCGTGGGAATCTATATCTATACCTCCTGTCATTATAGGATTCGGAAAAACATTTCTATACCGCCTGTCGTTAACTAGCATCACAAACAAGGATGAAAATTGAAGTTTATTTATTCAATTATTCATCCAACTAAAAATTATTTTTTCAATGGAGATGAACATCACCATAACTAGCATCCCCTCCCGCGGCATCGCCCAGATGTTGCATCTGGTTTTTAACCTTAAAAATATATGAAAGTTTAGTATCGATCTACTACCCTGTACATTTAAACTATATCGAAGAATGGTTCAGTAGTATTACTGTAGTAAACTATATCGAAGAATGGTGCTTACTACATATCGGTCAACTTTCAAACTCCACACTACATACTAAAATCAGCTTCAGTAATTTAATTTAGTATAAGTAAATTTAGTATTCAATTTCTAATTTCTAATTTCGGGATTAGTAATCAATTTCTATATAACACCGTAATATTGCAACCTCTCAGATAGAATGGCTCTCTCTCCACCTATCGGTCATTATTCATACTTCACAGTTATCCAAGTATTATCGCTTATTAATAAGAAATTAATTGAAAATCAGTAGATTTCATTGTCACTAAACCTTTCTAGATCTATAAAGATGATGTAGTTAAAACTTGGAACAGATTGGGCCTGTAGTTTTCGGGATTAGTAATCACAAACAAAAAATAGCTTGCCCTTTTATATAATAGTATAGATTAGTAAAAAGAAATTTTGAAGATATATAATTATAATATTTCTATTTAAAAGATTGATATAACTTTAAAACACAATTCTTTAATATATTGATAATCCTGTTTTCCTACCATTGGATTGGAGAACAGGCTTGGTTCGGAATTTTCCATGCAGTGTATATATAATATGTTTGGTATCATAGTATATTAAGTTAAATAAATATTGTATATTATGTTTACTATTTATCTACATGTATTTAATTGTCTGTTTATTATTAATTTCATATTTAATAATCCTTGTATTAGACTGTTTATTTACTTTTGTTGTACATGGTGTCTACCAATTTCAGTTAACAAAATTCCTGACATATTCCCGACTTTTCAAGAATTTTTTTAGGAGATTCCCGACTTTTTCAAAAATATTTTTTGAAATTCTCGACAAACGATATTTTAATGCTGTTGCAATAATAATCCAAACAAATGAATCAATGCATACTCTGCTACTTAACATATCACAGTTAAACATTAAAATAAAAAAAAAAAAATACTCTAGATAACTTTTAAGAAACACATCAATGCCGAGAATTGCCATTCAGTTAGAAAATAGTTACGAGGTTACACGAGGTTGTCGGATCAAATAACTAAAAAAATATAAGTTTGATCAGAAATTTCTTTTTTTCCATCTGAAAGCTGGTTAAATTTACTATGAGACCTTATATATGAAATTTTGATCAAGTAGCTTGATATACTCACGCCATCACGCTGAGAGCCCCATATTCTTGTGATATCCACTTTTTTTCAGTATACTTCTCGCTTTAACACCGAAACTATTTACGAGAACTGTGCTGAAAAAAAGTGATTTTCACAACAGTGTGGGATTGTCAGCGTGGTGTTGTGGATATTTCATGGGATTTAAAAAACATATTATATATGAGGTGTCATAACAAATTTTACCAGCTTTCAGATGAAACTAATTTTGGATCGGACAAATAGTTTTGAAGTTATAGCCAAAACCAAGCCAATACCGACAAACGTGTTTTACATAAGTAAATAAATTTTGATTGACAAATAAACCATAAAAAACGTGAGAACAGTATTTTTCCCCAGAACTTACTTATGACTGATTTTTGTCATCTACCGTATTTGTCGCTCAGCCTACAGTCTGGTCTCAAATGAAAGCTAATTAAATTTCCTACACCTTCATAATATCTGAAAGGGGATGTGTATTTTAGGAGATATTTCACAAAATGAGTGTCCATATAGAAAGAACATCACTTTTTAGAAAAAACAAGGCTTATTTTCGAAGAACTGAATCTTAGGAACCAATCGCTATGTAGAGCTCAACCTGGTCTCACATTGTAGAAAATTTAGTTTACTTTAAAAGTATGGAGAGTGACTATACCGATCAAACGCTTCCTTAACTGACATATTGAGAACAATTCTGAAAATTTTAGCATTAATGACGACTTTTTCCCGACTTTCGCAATATTTTTGTAAATTCCCGACTTATTCCCGAATTTTTCCCAACCACACGAAATTCCCGACATATTCCCGAAGTTCCCGAAATTCCCGACTAGTAGACACCCTGATTGTATATATTGTATGAGTGGAATCCCTATCGCTTAATTGAATTGTGATATGTAATAGCTTACACACACACACGCACACACATATATATAAAAAATAATTGTGATTATTTTTTTTTAATTTTAATTTTTGTATGCACCGAGGGTAATAGGTAGAATCACAAATGAGAAAAGTTTATTAATATTGATCCACAAATTGAACCAAAATGAATGAGATTAAAATTAATGCCAAAATAAATCCTGAAATTTCCTACTTCGAAGGCTACAAAAAACAATAGAATGTCTTCTTGTAATTTAAAAATATCACTGTAATTATTGATAAATCTATTTTTTATATTTTTCATGATTCAGTAGAATATATTTTATTACAACATATGGAATAGGTGGATTTGTATAAGCACAATAAATTACAATATCCATAAAATATTTATTTGTATATATTGCAACTAAATCAACAAATTTAATTATAATTCCATAATCCATAAACCATCCACCAGCATAAATGAATATCGTCTGAATTTATTCCATCATTGGTCGTGAACAATTTAGCGAGATAACATACTAAAACACTATTAACATTAACATATTAACATGGATTGGTACCAATCCATAATTATTATTATTATGTCATTGAATACATAATAAACTAGGTCATATTCTTTAATATGGAACAAAATAGAAATTTCCACCGCAGGAGGAACTCCGTGATCCGTGAGCAACAATAATCTGCAGGGCCGTAACCTATCATTTAACACGATTCCCGATAGTAATCGTAGAATTATGAAAATGAAATGACACTGTGATTAAATAAATAACAATAATAATAGATCCACATTGAATAATTATTATTAGTACACTCAAACTAGATTGTTTCCTTCGTACAGGCTGATTTATCATATATTATTTATTTTTTTTTTGTACTGAAAACATGCAATTGTAAATGTCAAAACTCGAGTTTTTAATTAATAACTTTTATTATTAACTTTTAATTAAAGTTAATAAAGTTGTGATGGTAACAGGAGCTGTAAATTCACTTCTGAAATGAAGAGAAAAGAAAGTGTTTCAAAAAATAGTTACAGATAACATACTGCTTGTCAGTAATTTTTAAGTATTTAGAACCATATTTAAGGTATATTTTTTAATATAAGTAGATTGAAAAAATTGAGATGCCTTGGTATAAACAATGTGATTTACATATTTTAGTTTAATAAGTAAAAAAAAAAAATTATCCACCACTCTAATAAACGTCGTTAATTAAACGGACCCGAGGTCATCATGCCTTCTCATTCAACGACTGACTACAAGGAATAGAATGGGAAGCTGCTAGTTGAGAAACGGTTTGAGTAGGCATGAAGTTTAGCACGAAAGAGTAATATCGATCTGGCTTTGCCACAACAAAACAGGATGGAGCAATGAGGCGTAAGTAGCAGTAAGTTTATTACGAAGGATTTAAGATTTTAAGGATCGGGTCCGTGATGAATCAACACCATACATAGGTCTAATTATAACCATATTAAATGGATGCTAAAACAATTGTCTAGTTATTATGCCGAAGTAGTTTAAAAGATGGAGTTCAAGGGGAAGCGCTGGAATAAAAATAGTTTAAGGATAATCAAGTAGCTTAACAAGGAAGGATTAAGGTGAGTTGGTGCTTGTGTTGATCCTTTTCTTGGAGATTAGTTATATGAAATGAAGTGAATCGAATTAAATAAATAGATTATTATTTATTTATAACGCACAAGTGTCATCGGGATGAGGATAGTGCTAGGATGAGTAGTAAAGCATTAGACAAGATGGAGTCCTGGTTTTAGTACCAGTTTAACAAGAATTGCTGAAAATTAGTACGTCTGGACAGGATGTCTTATGTTTACGGTGATTGGGAAGGGCACGCAACTGAATCATTATGTAATAACGAATTGCATATAAATATAGATAATTTTTTGACTAACCTAACAAGAACTATGGACTCATCGACACAGATCGATCCACAACAAACATCTGTCTTTCTAACGAAAGACGAAAGCTACGAAAAACTTGAGTGCCTTTATCAGTTACCCATTTTACTTTTGTAGCATAAATAGTTTATGATAGTAACAAAAATGATGATGTTATGTAATATGGAATATGACAAACGTGAATTGAGTACATGAGTTTAAGATGTAGTATAGGTTGTGTTAGTAATATGAAGTAACACAATGGGCTCCAAATTTCAGGTCAGAAATTCAGAATGTCAAGTATCTGAGTACTAAACTTAGAGCTTTGAATAAAAGTAATAATAATACCAACAAAAATTCTGTTTTAGGATAGGAGACAAGTTTTTCTGGTTTAGGATTAGAATTTTTCAGTTATTCACAAGAAATTGGTTTTGTTTTGTTTTTAGCAGATAGTATAAATGAGTAATTTATGTGGGATTTTTTGCTAATTTTCATTTTTGCTGATACCCAAAATTCGGGAATGTTGGAGTATTACTGTAATGTACAAAAACATAAATAGGTTTTTTGGTTTTTTATTTAGGCTTAACTAACGGCCATAGCTACTCCAACTAGGGCAGGAAGTTATCCTACAGGTTACCAACCTATTCTACCCATGTAGGGAAGATTTATTCGTGTGTTTGCCACGAAATAAATTTTAACTCTACCCAGGTGGGATTTGAACCCACATAATACGTAATGAATGAAATAACACGTACATGAAGTACCACATAATAGGTAATGAATGAAAAAATGAACCTCTTAATTAGTACCCTTGAAATAAATTTAAAAAATAAAGAAATTTAAGCAGGATAATAAGCAATACTAATGAACGCTAAATTGGTTACAGTTCACTAGAATAGGCGGAAACCGCGGCGACCACGAGGTCGAGATCTGACAAGCCATTTGCCGGCGAAGGTTTCACTATTCATACCGCGATAAGCCCGCACTAATATTATCGGTTCCTCTATTTATCACTGAAAAAAAATTTATAATATAACTGCAACGTAATATTTTTGCAAGTTCTAAAAAAAAAAAACAAAGTTTCAAATATTGATTCTAAAATATGAAAGGGGAAATATAAATTAAATTGATAATCAGTTTAACGTAAAAAAACATTTCATGGCAATAATATGGTTCTAAATAATTTTCTGATGATGATATTTCTATTTTAAATAAATTGAACCAAATGTCAATTCAGTTTAAATATTTAAAATCCATATTAATTGCAATTATGGCTAAGGAAGTTCGATAAGAATCAAATTTCTAAGGCATTATACTCTTTAATTACAATTCATTTCAAATTTCACTACATGTTTCGGAAACTATAGCCTCACATCCTCAGGCTTAAATATTCTTATTTAATGCTATCCCTCTGCGGACATATTTTAAAACTTTTATATTCAACACAAATATAATAACGTCCGTACAATGTGATACATGTATCTATTTCTAGTAAAATCCAACAGTCCACAAACAAGTAGTGAAATGTAAAATTAATTGTAATTAAGAAGTATAATGCCATAGAAATTTGATTATATTTATCTATATATTATTAGATAAGTAAAAATTATAAAGTAAGGATTTTTTTTTTTTTAAGAGGCATCCAATTTACTGGAGATAGGAGATTGGAGCTAATATAAAACCTTGTGATAAAAAAAAAAAGAAGAACATTTTTGGTATTAGTTATAAAGTGACTCAAAAGATGTTACTGCCTCTCTTGTTTGTTTGTAGCAAGTTTGTTTAATTTTCTAACTAGTTTAAATTTTTCTCCAAAAAAGTTGAACTACTTCCTTTTTGCAGCAAACCCCTTAACTATACGTATGATTACAGCTTTTTTTTATTCTTTTTTTTAGTATAAAAACGTCGGCAATAATAACTAAAATTTAGTGGAAGCATAGCTTTTTATTTTAATTGTATGTGTATCTATCACTACATACCCTAATTACAATAACATACCTGTTCAACAAAGTAATAATAAATATTAAACGAAACAAGCAATGCATTATTTATTTTGATCAAATTGTGCAATATGAAGTATCAACTAGACTATAATACCTATAATAACTCAAATGAGGATCTCATAAAACAGGGTCAGAATACAGTGACGACAAAAATGCAACAAATGATCGAGAAACATACATTTAATGTACTAGAACAAAACTTATTTATTATTACTAGTATTACATTTATCTAGTTTCTAACTTGATAATTTGCGGGATTCTTTATCGAAGATTTACAATTCCTCCCAGGGCGAATAGGAAAATCAATAGGTTTTTATGTGATTTAACAGTAAACAAAATACACTGATTTAAATTCAATTTCCTTAAAATTTAATAGTATCATGTCTTTTAAACATACAAAATTAAAATAGAAATTGTAAATTTATTCATCAATCCTATTTATATTGATCCTTTTATACCACCATGTGTACCATACAACAACTACTTAAAAAATAAGGCTGACTCAACTGTGGCAGTAGGAACTGAGTTTTAGAGTACAATACTTAAAACCAACAAGCTTATTTCTTTTCAACACTTTAACGCATTGTGGTAAGAAAGATAAGGCGATTTCCAATTTCAAGCGTTTGAAAAATGCCGCGGCAGGGTTTGACAAGGGCGGGTAAGATCTAAGAATCGAATATCGATTGCTTCCCGGAACACTTGGACGATAGCTGGATACATTATGTATGGCATTGTCTTGGCTTGCTCTGGCTTCATTGGCCTCAGTCACGTCAGGCAAGCTACCACCTGGGCCGGCGATCGAGAAAGTCAAGGTCTTCATACCGCCCTAAAGAATCTACTCCACGGTATTAAGTAACAGGCATAGTTTGTCGGTTTCATAGTATATTATAGAGCAGGTATTACAGACAATTGGTTAAAAAAATTTAGTAAGGTGAAATAGTATCATTTGTAGGCAATAAATTATATCACAAACTTGTCATGGGTAAGAAACTCTACAGCAGAGATTAAGCCAACCGAAGCCATTATCAAGTTGATAACATAGCTATAAATAGAATGTCACATAAACCCATTCTATTTCTTTACTTACAAATATTTTCTGTTACTTACAAAAAATATATATACTAAAATATCAAACATTACATAAATTAATAAGACTATCTGTACAGTAGATATAAACATAAAGTATACACACGTATTTTATATAAATATAAAATACACGGTTATATTATAAAAAGAAAAATACGGTTTAATCAAGAGTCCAGTCATGAGGGGTGACAAACGGCCACTTCCAGAGAATGAAATTTACAAAAATTACTTAGCGGGATTGAAAAATTCGCCACCAGCATTGATTTCCAGTTGTTGAAACTCAATAAAAAGAACAAGAACTGTAAGAGGGAATCAATTAATAAATTTGTATTTTCAAACAATTTTCTTCCATTGCCAATCTGTCAAGATACTTTATTATTTCTTGGACGTATTAGATATCGGAATGTATGAATTTTTTTATCATTTATTAACAATATTTTCCGTTTTAATAAGCTGTTACTTTCAAATTATTAATTCCATAAACATAATATTACGCTGGAACTAACAAGTATCGTATTATGTAAAATTCATTGAGCATGTATTATTTTAATAATAATAAATAGAGTATGAGTATTATCTAATAAAATACACACATCTCCCTTAGGGCTGCTATGGAAGGAAAAACAATAAAAAATATTGTAGACCAAACTAAAACTTAGAATTCATTTGAAAATACAGTAGAAAATAAAAAAGTGAATACTTAAGGAATTATACAGTTTTTAATTTTAGAATTTAAATTTGTACCAACTTATTTCCATGAATAAAACCAATAGTACTTGTGCTACTCATGGCATCAGTAACAAATTTAATTTTACTCAATAATAAAAAAAATATATTTAACCATTTAATCAACCATATTAATTGAATAGTTGAAACCCCTAGTAGTAGAGTTTTTTTCAGCGAAAAAACTATTCGGCCCCGGCGATATTAATTTTTTTCAGAATGATTTCTAAATAGTCTAATTTTAAGGAATTATAAAATATATTCTTTAAATAACTAATTTATAATTTTAATAATATTGTTATGTAGCATTTTCACGTTGGTCACAACAATAAGACAAGCTAAAAACAATACCTATTCAAAAACACTTTGACTTGCAGTAGTAAACCAATGGAGCAAACCATTACTTAAAAAGTTTAGGAGATTTAGATAGGGTAGGCAGTCATAACTAGGGTTGGGCGATAGTCGATAGTTACTATCGATATATCGATAGGTCATGCCTATCGATGGTCACTATCGATAGTGCCGACTATCGATAGATCTTTTTTACTAATTTCAAGTTTTGAAACTGTCGGAATTATCCTGATCTGTCTCTGTCCAGTGTCGAGTTGTTTTGAAGTTGAATTCGGAATTCCTGGAGCTCAAGGGTTCTCTCAAAGATTAAGCCACAGGAAACAAATAGTAAGTAGATAATTGAATTTAATTAAATTAGTTGAAATTCTTTATTGAATAGCTTTGGGGGAAAAAAAAGAAGAAACTATCGAAAAACTATCGATAGAAATCGATAGTTCTTAACCGATAGTATCGGCCTATCGATAATGCTAACTATCGACTATCCCCCAACCCTACTCATAACTAACCATCTACATCTCCTATATTTCACAGTCAACTATACCTTATGAACTTGAAAAGTTTAATTCGTTTACCACAAAGGAAGGCAGAGAATGCTGTAAAATCATAAAATATATATCCATTTAATATATATAAAATAAAATAATATTAACAATAAGACCCGAGATCAGTCTGAAACCTATTATTAACAAAAATAAAAGATTAAAAAAAAAAAATTATTTATTGATTACAACTGTATACATTGTGTCATATACAAGTGAATTTGAGGAAATTATTACAATGACATGTCAATAACTTGAAAAGAACTACTCACTAGTAGCACTTTAACAGTTCTAAATTAGAAGGTCTCCTGGCCATCTTCTTTCCAGACACCTCGGAGGATTATCGGGAATGGAGTGTAAGACAAGTCGGGAGACAAGTATATTCGAGTGGGTATGAAGTTTACTATGGAAGAAGAGCTATCTGGTTTGGGCGAAAGCAGCAACATATGGAACATAAATATCTTTATGGATAAGTTTGTTTGTGACATAATAAGGAGCATTGAGGATTTTACGAAGGATTTTGAATTGTAAGGACTGGATAAGAGAAGAATTGAAGGAGTAGTGGTGCCACAAAGCTCAGCTCCGTATATCAAGATTGGTCTAATTACTGTCATGTAAATAAGTCTTTTGTAATTTATTGGGAGCTTTGAACGCTTCTCTAGTAAATGTTGGAATTGTAGGATACAAAGAGCAGTTTCTTGCCCTTTATGTCTGGTATGTGAAATCAAATATATTACACAAATATGGTCGACAATCGTGTAAGTCCTTCGAAAAAATGCAACACTTAATGGAATTATTAACAGATATTTAAAGTGTTCTTGGAAATAACGAAGTTGTAGTAACCACAAAGTTTAATCCTCTAAAAATAATCACTACAAAATTATAATATAATATAATGAAAACATCATCGCCAATGACCCTAAAAACCTAATTAAATAAATGAATATATTTTATTCAGCTTATTAATAATCATAATAAAATAATCATAACTACTCTCTAAAGTGTGCAAGAGAGATTTGATTTGGAACTTGTTTTATAATAATTCTTTGTGATTATGTGCGAAATTTTACCATACCAGCCTTCACACTATAAGAAGAAAATAAAATGAATTAATTTATTATTTATAATATAAATAAATAAAGACAAAGGAGATAGGAAATAGCCAGATAGCTGGGGAGGGGATATTTCATAAGCGGTGATTAATGAGACTAATAATGGAGGTGTTAGTACAATCGATAATCCCTTCCCTTCCCCCCAACCTCCGATCCCACCTTTTATTATCACTTTTGTTCACGTTTTTTTGTAACTTGATTTTTTTTCAAAGTTAAAAATAATCGTATAATACATCAGATATGACAAATCAGAAATCAAAGAAATATACTAAACTTAGCGATGACCTATCATAGACAAAAAAGAGCAGGTATTCATTATTCAAATATGATAAAATTCTACAAGTAATGTTGTAAAATTTAGAACTAGATTACACCTGGTCTTCTAGGCTTTAGAAAAGCTAACAAGGGATTGTTTAAAAAAAAAATGTTAAAAAAAGAATGTTTTGTAAAAAAATATATTGCTAAATGAAGCTTCCTTTAGTTTGTATATAAATATATTTTATAAATACTGGAATATCTTTACCCATGACAGAAGGCATGCAACAACTTCATTATATAATCCTGTGGATATGTTTTCCCAATTCAATCAGTCAAATATAGAAAATTTTAATAAACGACAAACAATAAACTTTCTTGATGCGCCGTTATAAAAATTATATTTATCAAGAATATATTAAATTGAACTCCGACTTAACAATAAGGAACCGAAGAACAAGTTCAATCTAAGGAAGGAACGAATCCAGAAAGTCAACTTTCACTTTCTATACACTCCAACCACATTTGGTTGTGGCAAATAATTAAACATTTAATTTTTTAAAAAATCGGATAAATGATTGACATAATTAAATTTATATAAAAAAAATTAAACTAACTAAATCAACTAAATAATAATAATAATAATATTAGAAATTCGATCATTGAATTTTAAAAAATAAACACGGTTTATTTCTCTTTACATAATTTTACATATTAAATTCAATAATCTTTTTCTCTCAATACAAAAATAAGTTAAAACCCAAATAATATCATGATAAGAATAACTAAAAGAAAATTAAGTGTTAAAAATATTAATAAAAAATAAATAAACGAGAGATAGCATTTTAAATGTCATGAATAAATACGATACGAATTAACAGTCTTTCTCATATATCTGAGATTATAACAAAACTGAGGAAAAAGCAAAAAAAATAAATGAGCAGCCAATGTTGTTTAGAGAATGTTGTTTCACATTTTTCGGATGAAAGTTGGTATATCCTTCAAAACAATTATATAAATATTTTAATACTATTATATACCTGATATAATAAATAAATTATATAAATACTGTTTATTTATAAGTGTCGTAATATCGTAAAAACAACATATTAAGCAGGTAACTTATTGAAGAAAAAAATTAATTTTATCTCTAACAGAGAAAAACAATAGATCATGGGCATGTCTATCTATAATTTACTGCTTCTGATAAGGATATTGTCTGCAAAGTTTCGATCCGAGGAACAGAGCTTGACAAAATGTTATATTTATGAGTGTGAAAAAACGTTACACATTTTGAGGGTGAAAAAAATGTTTCACAAGAAAACTACAGACCCCCAGCCAAAAGTTATAACAAATTAAGGATTGTAGAAAGAAAATATTCTTAGTCCGTTTTGCTAACCTGATTCTCTTATAACTAAAAAAATAAAAAATAAAAATAGATACGTTATATCACTAACCAAAGCAAGATATTAACCGAGGACGATCAAAGACCGAGAAACGAGAAAAGTATTTGAACAAAGCTACTTTCATCATGGAATGTTTTTATAATGAATTCAAAAACTCTTACTAGCAGAAAATGATTTATTATAAATTAGTAGTAAGACCAATAGTAAAACAAAATTGTTGCTGAAACTTCAGTATTATATGTATACTATGCGAGTATTTTTCACATAAATTACAATTTTGGAGTGAAACGAACTAAAAGATTCTAGTACGATAAAACCAATATAATTTTGATATTATTAGTAATGTGTTTATTTTGAGTGTCAATAACATCAATTCTAGCGGAATGTGTCGATAACTCGATTCCTAGGTACAGACCGATTCGGCTATTATCCTGCTTAGGTTCAGTTCAGTATATCATAGGGTCTGCACTCCCAATTGTTAAAAAAAAAAAATTACTTCAAGGATTGAAACAAAATTATTACATCTATAATAAGACAGTAATTTTCGTACAATCTAATAGCTTCCTCTATTCAAACATCAAAATTTGTTACTGTAAGACGTTAAAGGATTAACATGTAGGATTACAAATTTCAAATTCGTATTCTAAATTTGATCACAACTACATATGACAATAAAAAGTAGGGATTTGACAATGTCATTATAAAAAATAAAATAAAATAATTGAGAACAACATCCATCATTCTATCTAGATTTCGAGCCATCACGTACAAATAAAACAGAATTTTAGTCCAGCCATTGAGTGCTGAAATGAGGGATGTAGAGTGCGTGAAATATGCGATTATTTTTGACCTCCCTTTTTTGTTAGGAGTAGTTAGAAGATAAACATACAAAAATTCCGGGGAGTGCGCTATACTAAGATGGGGGGAGGGAAAAAGGTTCCATTTTTGGGGCTTTTGATTATATCTCGAAAATGGTGGACACTAGGAAAATATACTACAGATCAAAATTAAAGCTAATTAAATTTCCTACAAAATTGTTTATATACATATTTGTCGTACTTCGCGATATACGTTATAAAAAATTGAAAATTTTTGAGAAAAAACAATAATAATAATAATAATGCTTACCTCATTTCTTGTCAAACATTTGCTTGAAGGGCCAGAAACGTACATATGAAATTAAATTAAATTTAATGATCTACAACTTTGATTCTAACATTTTTTCTAAAGTGAGGTTAAATTTTTTTTTTTTTTTTTTAGAAACATCGATTTTCAATAATGAATATATCGAAAACCGTTGGAAGTTCGACAAATATGTATATAAACAATTTAATAGGAAATTTAATTAGCTTTAATTTTTATTTGACACATATTTTCTAGAGCCCACCGTTTTCGAGATATAACCGAAAAACCTAAAAATAGGACCTTCTCCCCTCTTTAACACCGTTAGCTCACCCCCAGGGGCGGGGACTTACAATATGTTTATCTTTTAACTACTCCAAACGAAGCCCTGAGGTAAAAAAATAATACCGAAATTCCATGCACTCTATAAAATGTTTATTGACTCGACTATTTGCATATCTGTGAAACATTTGAGCATATAAAATATTTAAAGAAAAGTTAATTAGTTTGTACGTTTTATTTCCTTTGAGCGAAAACATGTTCGTCCTCAACGCTCATTTGATCTTTAAAATAAATAAATAAATGAATGAATCAGTCAAGATTTTATGATTAATTAAAATGTTAGGAATAAAGTTCTACGTACAAGAAGTTCATGACCATCATTTCCCAACGCTAATGATATTTTAAGAGGAGTTCCAATTAATTTAACCATTTGATGTAAAAATGGCATCAATTAAAAATAAGGGATATTTATTTGAGATATCAAAAGAAATAGATGGAACCTGAAATGATTGTCTTAAATAAGGTTTGTAAATTACATTTTTGTTCTGTACATTGCCTAAATGGTAATAACTAATTTAATGTTCTGCGTATCTTAAGTAAGGAAAAAATATATCTAACTGATTTAGGAGAGTCTGAATAGTGAAATAGTATCACAGGGAAAATATATCCGAGACAAGCTACAGGGCTTGTCTAATTATATGCAAATTAGAATCAATTCCTCTATTCCAAGGGCTAAGAAGTACAGTAGGGAAAATGACACGGGGTACTTATTTATTAAACTTTCTATAGAATCACTGCATTCTTAAGTTGAAAAAAAAAATTAAAAAACAAAAGCTAACGCCTAGTTGAAATAAATGTTAAAAACACTTATTGAAACTACTAAAAACGTACTTAATAAAAAACCCGTTCCACTACAACCCATGGATGGTCTTGGGTACTCAACCCCCAAGATTTTCCCCCTATAAAGGGTACCCGCTTTATAAAGCTAAGTGTGATCTAAGAAATACATAGAGATATAAGATTTAAAAAAAAAAAAAAAAAAAATACTTCAATGTAATCATCCAACTAAAAAAAAAAGTTACCCTTTTATTTATTTTATTCAATTTTGTAATCAATTCAAATTTTGACTGAATCTAAAAAATAGTTTTGGTGAAGTTACTTTAATACATTTTCAGGAATATTTATATATAAATTACACTGGAAAGTTTAATTTGGATTGTATTACAAAGAAATATAATCTCCCATCATTATCATTGCCACATTTTCAAGCCCTAAAACATGCAAAAATATACATGTACGATAAATGCGAATAAAGTATTCACAATGTGAAACAATGTTTTTCTAGTCATATTAAAAATTTTTTTCTATGACCATTTATAAAAACATTGTTTCACATTGTCAATCTTTATTCGCATTTATCGTACATGTATATTTCAATACTTTAATTCGCATTTATCGTACATAATATATATTTGCATTTTTAGGGCTTGAAAATGTGGCAATGCCATGAAACGTCGCCCATTTAAAAAATCATGTAAGCATTATATGTTTTTAAAATAAATAATGATGGGAGATTATATTGCTTTGTAATACACCTTATGAAAAAATTTAACTTTCCAGTGTAATTTATATATAAATATTCCTGAAAATGTATTAAAGTAAGTTCACCAAAACTATTTTTTAGATTCAGTCAAAATTTGAATTGATTACAAAATTGAATAAAATAAATGAAAGGGTAACTGATTTTTTTAGTTGGATGATTACATTGAAGTATTTTTTTTTTTTTTTTTTTTTTAATCTTATATCTCTATGTATTTCCTAGATCACAAAAATAAAAATAAAAATGTTGTTACACTTAAATAAACTGTTATGCTTTGCAGAAACAGGGTTCATATTTTTTTCATGTCAGCCTGCATTTCTCAGTTTATCCCGAACTCTTAGTCGACCCATGGCCTAACTACCAGCATATAAATTTTCTGCCTTCAGCCGGACTCGAACTCGGAGCAGGGACCTTGATAGTGCCTTTCTTTCTAATAAGCTACGGCGCCTACCTTATACATCCTTAACTAAAACCCATTGTGTATAATTTGAAACCATATCGAAAATAATAAAATTTGTGTAAGTGAAGTTATTCCATTAGTTATTAGTAATAACATTTCAGAATATTTACAAATCAAGTAGAAACTAACTAGGATGTAACTCTATTTTAGACTTGAGCACTGCCTTATTATGTTTTCATGTTATACAATTATTTATTTTATTTATTTATTTTATTTTTTTAACTAACACAATATCTTAAGAGTTATACGATAAAACCAGTTATTTGATGTCGATATATAATATTTAAAAAACCTATCTTATCAGTAATTCAAATATATTTCCAGGATGGTGACCTGCTTTCATTTAACTACACCATAAAAGCTTCTATGAAAAATACCTAGAAATATGATCCAGCAAGGTGAGAATTATTAAAAAAAAAAGGGGGAAAAAGGGAAAAAAAAAAAAATTGTCCTGGTAGTAAATGGGACAAAGATGTAAATTATGTTTAAAAAAATATACCTTTAAGTAGCAAATAGATTGCACCTTAGTAACCACTAAGATTTATCCCATAATATATTATCTAGAAATCATTATTTATGATGTTTTCAACTTGTTAACTTCAGATTAGACGTAACTAGGTAATTATATTAACCGATACGAAATGAACCAGAATTACCTAATTGAGATGCACCAGTCTCGTTTAAATCATTAAATATGCACGTCTGGTACAGACCATAATATTTCCATAATAACCTCAAAATGTAAATCTATTTGACACAATACTCCTGATTATTTGGTACTAAAATATCTTACCATAAACTTAAATTAAGCTAATTAAAGAAAAGTTGTATTTTTTAAGCAATTGATGTAATTATTTGTTTTACAATAATACTTATTGTAATAAAATTCCGTCCTACTAGGATATAAGGCACATTATAGCTATAATTTTTTTGTTTTTCAATTTGAAATGAACGTAGGCCCGTATTACGCATTTCCCAAACAAACTCTTTGGAACCTCCAATTATTATTAAAATATTTAGCACCACTTGTTCTAGTTATTATTGTTTTTTTTGTTTTTTTTTTGTTCCGTTATTATTATTGTTCTGTTTCCCATTGTGGGGTTGTTGTAGAAAGTGTTAAGTATGTAGGTACCTGGCAACACTGAGTGTTGTAAAAACATTTAGTAAACTGGCAACACTGTGATGTGTCTTAAACCAATTATAACCTCAAATCAATTTCTTCATATTAGATATAGACATATGTTTTTTATGCATTCCTTTGTGATTAAAACTGTGTAAAAATATTAAAGTGTTTTGAGTTCCTTTCCCTAGGGCGCGAACTGTATCTTTTTTTATTAATATATTAAAATTTAAAAAAAAAAAAAAAAAAAAAAAAAAAAAAAAAAAAAAAAAGTAGCGAATAGTCTCAACAAAAAACTGTTCACTGTTCAAAATATATTGGTGTATCAGATAATGATCTCTAGATAATGAATAAAAATCAACCAAATTAAATGGATGAAATCAGTAGTCAAATAAATCTTCGTTTACATCGTTTACACTGATATTAACCGAAAACTTAACAATTTTAGAATATTACAGTGTACGAATGGATGCATTTATCGAACCTGTTGTCCAATGCCTCGATATTGGAATATTTGTTAATAAACATTTTACTTATAAAAATTAAAAAAAGTGTAGCACAAAATCTATAAATTTATGTTTTTTATTATGCTGGTATGAAATTAATTTTCGTGGTATATAAAACAGACTACAATATAGTTATTTTAAATAAATTTATTTTTTTTCATTTCATTTTAATTTCATAATTTATAAATATACGCTTTCTCCATAATTATGTTAAATTAGGATTTGTTGAACTTAATGATACTCAAAATTTGTATTATCTTAACAATAAATAAAGCAATATTTAATGCGTTATTTTCTTATTTGCAAATAATAATTATACATATTTCTTTATTTATACATATCACCGAACATCTTTGGAACGAGATTCCTCCTTCACAAGGTTTGGAGTTTCCCAGGTCGAGTATGTATATTGTATAAAACAGTAGAAATGAATTCAAAATTGAATTTGTTACATTTTATTTATATATTCCACGTATAGTTTTGGAGATGTTTTTTTCTTTTTTAATTCGAATCATTAGCACCCAGATTACTTATTGCACTTGTGTAAAGCAAAATTGTAATATTTATTCACTAAAAGCTTTTTTTCTTTTAAAAAAAAATCATCTGTCTATTATTAAAAAAATAATTTAGCTGAAAAACGAAAATATATTCAGATACAACAGATTAATTATTTGTATTCCCTTTAATGACACAGTATTTGATGGTTCATCAGAAATTATGAATAATAATTGATATTATTGATAAAAATAATAATTGAAAAAGAACATTAAAATGTTATCGCGAAACAAAAGGGCAGTTATATTCTGTTTATAAACTGCCGTTAACATTAAGTCTGGCGACGATAACGAAAACCATTACATCTTAAAAACATATTATGTCAATAATGTAACTGTTAAAAGGAACAGATAAAATAACTGTTCCATAAATGCTGTATAAGTACTTATCTAATAAAGGGGCTACTACTGAATAGTTTGTACTGAAGGGGCTGACTAAACAACCTTTTGTCAAAACAACTTATCAGGGCAACAATATAATTTTTCTTATTTATTTATATTTTTTCTTAAATGATAAAAATTTCTTATTCATATTTTTTTAGAGTAAGCATTAAATAAATGACTTGGTGGTTTCCATATATATAACAGAGATAAGTCAAACATCGGCATTTTAAACGTATAAATGCTTAAATTTTTATTTGCTTAATTAAACAATTTTAGTTTGAATAATAAAATACTTTTTATTTTCACTGCAAATTCAACAACCCACTGTTAATAGCTTAGTAAATTTTATCTTAGAAAATGTTCAAAGAATCTATTTAACAGGACATTTATTTACAAAAAGGATATCAATCAGGTTATTATTATTTTAAATGAATAAAATCACGCAATTTAAATCACTGATAACGTTCCGTGATTTAATAAAATACAAATATATTTAAAGAAGTTACTTAAAATAATAAATGTTTGAACGCAAGAATTTAAATGTCCTTCCAGTATTTAATTATATATATTTGTCACCAACAAGAATTTTGTTTATTAATTTTATTTTTATTATCAAGTATCGTTCTAATTTCTAGAGAAATCTCCACGCGATCTTAAAGAAAAACAATTCACCCCATTTGTGTGAATAAAGTAGGAGAAAATTCAAAATGAACTTATCAATGGTAATTATTAAAAGATTTTAACACATTTAAGAAATTCCTTCACTGTTTTAAAAGGTTTTTTAATATTTTTATGTTCATGAAACGAAAATATTTCCAAACAGTTTACAGCTCGAGCCTGCATTAACCTCGTGTAAAGTATCAACTGATAAGAAAGAATGCAAACAGATAAAGGCTATCTACGGTTCAACTAAATCCATATACGTAAGGGTAGGTTAGAACTATAACATTTGTTGGAAAGTTTTGGGTTCTATAAAATATTCCGAGATAGAAGAGATTCTATAAATAAAAGTGGTTTTGCTAGAGAAGGAACGTTGAAACTAATGGATATATATGTGTATAGAAAAAGTTGTACGAATCCTATGACAAAGCACAGCAAAGAAATTTACAATAGAGACAAAATGATAAAAATATTAGAAAATATAGAAGTCTATGGTACGGACGGACCTATGACGATAAAAGTAAGAAATGAAACAGGAAAAATAAGATTAAACCCTGAATTTAAAAAAGAAAAACCGCTATCATCATAACTCCCTTTGTTTGTCTCTAAACTAATTCAAATGTCTTTATTTCCTTTGGAAAAACAAACTACTCTTTCCGAAAACTACAATGTGAAGCTAAATTAAGGCGAAAAATCATAGCTGGTTTTAGAATGTGAAACATCTTAGAATGTATTATCCGGAATAAATTAAAAAAAAAAAAAAAAGATATGGTAGGTAACGAAATAGAACCACTGCTTTACCCCTCCTTCCTCCGAGAATACCTCTTTCTAGGTAAGGGGAAGATTATTCTCTATCAGACCTTAAAGACCCGTTGAAACTAATGTTGACTTCTTTTAAAACTAATTTTAACTAAATTTCTTACTTCGGATAGGCTTTCTCACATCGGGCAAGTGGAAATAAGAAAATATCAATATGGCAAACCATGAGACCTGCGTTAAAACTGATGTCATCAAGTTCTGTTACGCCTTCTTACATTTGAGAAGAGGAAATAAAATATTACAAGAAGATACCATCCAAGTTGTAACTATGGAATTGGAAGTCTATAAGCGAGATTACAGGAAAGAGCTATCGATGAATGTGAAAGTGAAGCACTGAAATCGAAGAGTTATTTAACGACTTTGGTGTAGGAGTGGTTCGATGTCGTTACTATACGAAACATTATAGCAGCAACTAAAATTTCAAAACAAAGATAGATAGAACAGAATGGTTTAGGCGTCGAAAGCAAAAAAAAACAACAGTTAAAATGAGAGTGGTATACAGTTCAAAATATGATCAGCCTCAGAAATGTTCCACAACGTACTGTTTCTTCTCCATGGATTTATACCACAATAATGAGGCAACCCTGCAAATAGACCTGAAATCTCTATCAAATAAGCTGCATACCTTCACGATCTAATAATCTATTATTTACCTTGGCAATATTTTAATAGTGGACCTGCTTGCGAGACATATTTTACAAAGCAGGTTATTTTTATTAATATAATAATTAAAATAATAAGATTAACAATTATCAAAAACTCAAATAACAAAAACAACAACACGCAGTAAACCGATTCGATTTGCCGACATTTCGCTTTCATTTTTATTTTGAGATATTTACTCATGGATGGCGCAACAAGAGAAAATCGACATTTACGCGCTTTTAGTCATTACAGAGTTATTACGAAGCGTTTCCAGCCTCCTTACAGGTTCTAATGTTACATCAACCACGCCCAAGTATTCCATACATCGCATTCTCCACCTGGAGCTGGAATGAAGAAGCCGTTCCGAATTAGATAAGTAGTCGATAGCCCATTGGATGTCATAGGTACTAAGCAGCAACGTAATAGCTGGAGGCGATAATGAATTGCCTTATATGCGCGTAGTGGCCTGGAGTGGAGGGGCCTTCGCTACGGGCTACGGGTTACGCAACGCCGCTCTTGGGTTTCCCGCCAACACGCTCCGCTTTATCTTACCTAAATAACGCAACACATTTCGGCTACTTTCCTATCCAAAAACAAACTCTTAGCCGCCTCGAATTATAACTTGGTAATGAAGATGCTAATTGTGAGTTCAATAACAATGTTCGTATGTGACTTTGGTTGGACGATAGTTTCGGTTATATATCCAAACAAATTCCAACTAGAAAATGCAAGATAAAGATTCAATGTGTTTTACTCTCCTAATCTATAAACGCTCATAAAATTTATTTATAGCTTTGTGATATATGGATCTAATGGAACGACATAGTTTTAAAGGGTGATATTGTCAAGATATTGTCCCTCCTTTTCCTTGCTGAGTACCAGCCAATAAAATATCAAATGAAATATTTAACTTCTTGTCTTACATTTTTAGATCATCATAATAAACAATGTAATAAATATAATATTTATATACGTAGTCTTCAATCGGTAATATTAAAAATCACAACACGTTCACCCTGGTCCTTCAGTGACAGAACATTGCATACAGACTAGCACTAACTCCTGTACAAGACCCAATTCATACTTCACACAAAATATATTATGTCAAACTTCACTGGCTTTACACCAAATATATACAGAATATGGGATATGGATATGCCTGAGTCAACACGAAGAAGGCTGAAAAGAAGCTGGCTCTGAGATTTCTTAAGATAAAAAACCAGAAAGGAGTATGGCTGCTGAACTCCCTTGTGCCTCACAAGCCAATTCTATTATATATCGCATCCGCTTATTGTCGCGGTTTGAGTGGCAGGTGAAGGGAAATGAAATAAAGATAAAATTTCATATTGACCCTTCTATACTAATAACTTGCCTATCTAACCTAATGCGTAGTTTCTTAACTTTTTTTTTAACGTGATTTCTTTAATATTTATTTATAAACTAGCATTCCCGTCGCGGCTTCGCCCGCCCTCATAACTAAAGATAATTTCAACTAAAAATTAAAGTTTTATTTGTTTATCGATAAGATTCTTGTATTTTAGCATGTGGTTGAGCATTATTTCTTCAATGATTTTTTAGCAGTAATTATTAATCTAGTTATAATTGCACTGATTAGGTGGTTGAAGATTACATATAAGCACCATTAGGCATAAAATTTTTAACTTTAATGTATGAATTGGTAATCAAGATGGATAAAGACTATTAAGAAACTCTTGCGGAAAATAAACTGCATTATCAGTGCTTACGAAAAAAGGCCCGTGAATCATATTTTTACACACGATATAAAAAAGCAAAGGATCGACATTTTGATTTAGTAATAATTTGTATTCGACAGAAAAAACTTTATTGATTTGATCTGGTTGGATGTTGATTTCGAACTATAAAAGTATATGACAGTGTGGCAAACCTAGGTCCTGCCTCTCAAAATTGTACATTTAAATTTTAGTTATTCTAAATTTTACCATTGCAAAACCTTCCTAGAATTATAAAAATTATTTATTTAGATGTCTGTACAGATAGGTTCAGTTTACCATTGTTAACTCTATTGTGGAATGGCTCTATACACAATCGGTCGATTTTCAAGCTTCACTGGGATCCACATATCGCACACCATATTTAAATATTTTTTAATAATTTTCTTGATAGTTTAATAAGTAAATTTTATCATCAATTTCAAGCTGTTTTGTAACCTCTCGTGTAGAATAGCACTCCCCACCTATCGGTCAATTTTCATACTGCACTGTTGTCCACATATTAACCTTTTTTAATAAAATATAAATTAAAAATCAGTAGATTTTAATATTGCTAAACCTTCTTAGAACTATGAAAATGATGTAGTTAATATTTAGTACAGATTGGTTCAGTAATATTCGCGGTTAGTGATCACAAACGAAAAATGGCTTGTCCTTTTATATAATAGTATAAGTTATTATTATAGTAAATTTTCTAATTGTAAATCTTTCAAGAACTATGAAGATGATGTAGTTAAAATTTGGTTCATATAGGTTCATTAGTTTTACTAAAATGCTATTGTCGCTTGCCACATATTCGATTTTTAAATTTCACTGGAATCCACACGTCACACCACATATTTATAACTTTTTGGATAACAAATTAATTTAATTTAGTAATTTTATTATCAATTTCTAGCTATAATTAACACTGGATCATAGTAACCTCTCTTGAATGGCGCTCGCTTCACTACCCACTACATATTTATCGCTTTATAAACAGTAATTTAAGAAAAAATATGTAAATTTTATTATTGCTAAACCTTCCTTGAACTGTGAAGATGATGTAGTTATATTTGGTACAGAATAGTTCTATAGTTTTCGCGGTTAGTGATCACGAACGGAAATGGTTTGTCCTTTTATATATAACTTCATCATCCCCCGTCGAGGAATTTTAACTAATAATTGATTTTTTGTTTATCGATAAAAATTTTGTATTAAAGTGAACAATTGAAAATTATATTTTTGATAATATTTTCACGCATAGCAGCCATTATTAACTTGGTTAAATTTAGATTGATTAGGTATTTGAAGATAACATAAAGCATAATTAGACATCCAATTTTCAATTTTAATATATGAGTTGGTAATCCAGATGGACAGAGACTATCAAGAAACTGCGGTATAAGAAACTGCATTATCAGTGCTTACAACTAAAGGTTCAAAATTCATATTTTTACACACAATATTAAACAGCTGAGGATCGGCATTTTGATTTGTAATAATTTTCATTCGACAGAAATAATTTTATTTGATTTGATCTGGTTGGATTTTAATTTCTAACCATAAAAGTATGTGGTAGTGTGGCAAAACCCGTTTCTAACACTCAACATTGTACATTTAAATTTTCATTGTTGCTAAACCTAGAACTATGAACATGATGTAGTTAAAATTTGGTATATATCACTCCATATAGCTGTTTTTATAACAATTTAATTGAAAATATTATTATCAATGTTCACCTCTATGTAACACTGTACCTTTTAACCTTTCATGTAGATGGCAATTGCCGCCATTTTTGAACTTCACTGTTATCCACTTATTATTCATTTTTCAATAAAGAATTAGTTGAAAATCATTAGATTTTACTATTTCTAAACCATTCTATAAAGATGATGTAGTCAAAATTTGGTAGAGATTGGTTCAGTAGTTTTTGGCGGTTAGTGAACACAAACGAAACATTGCTTGTCCTTTTATATATAGTATATAACCTTATACCGCCATATGTTAGAATCGTATAGAGCTAACAGATAATTGTGACTTACAGATAATATACAAATAATATTGCGACTATAAATTAAGATATAAGGTATCCTATCTTTTTTGTTGGATCAAACTGCAGACGGTATGCAAATTTGATTAAAATCGGTTCAGTAGTTCATGTGTTAGCCGGCCCCTAGGCGGCGACACGTAATTTATATATATTAAGATTATTTGAATTAGTACATAAAAAAAAAAAATAAATAACCTACTTTAATAAACTTTTCCGAGTTCCAATTGAACGTAGAGCATCGTGGCCACGTTGTGTAGCGGAAGAAAAAAAAAATCGGACAAACATTTGTTCTTGATAATCGAAGCCTAGAATGCGGTTGACTCAGCCTTGTAAGAAAGAATTAGAAGCCGCCAGAATCAAAAAGGAAAAAATTATGAGGAATTACGAAGACTGATCATTACTAATACAGTAGGGCCCTTGATCATTTTTTTTTTTCTTTTCGGTAGACATATACTGATAGACCCAGTAGATCTTTCACCGCCGAAACCAATCTAATCTATCTCTAATTTGGATTATTTGGTGCCTAATTCCTAGCCGAGTTTCGAGTAAAGATTCTGATCTACCAATTACTCGATTGTCAGTTTTTACTTACAATTAGTCTTGATTCCTTTGACCGGGTGACATAACTTACGTATACTTTCGAAACGTTAAAACTCTACCCAAATTCATTCTGGTTTTGAAGTTCTCGATTCAAATAATTCGCTTTCTAGGGAACAATCCATGGAAATAATGCCATATATATATTGACTGAGTGCATGCCTAAAAATATATTTCTAACGTAACTCTCAAATCAATTTCAAAGTTAATGTACTAAGCTATCAGAAGTGCAGAAAAATTCGAAGAAACTTAAATTTTTAATAATCCTGAGAAACTTATAAAGCGACCAGCTTCAAATCGGACACACCAATCTCACACTCTGAAGATCATTAAAAAAAGTGTACGAAGTGCAACAGAAATTTAAGGGAAAATACGTTGACAATTTAAAAAACTAAACAATTAACACAGAACTTATATTTAAATACATTAAATAGTTTAGGTTTTAAATAAATCAATAAAGGCAACCAAAAATCTTGAATACGTTGATGCAGAAAACATTAAATAATATATATAAATTTATTAAAATAACATAAGCTTACTTTTAATTTCATAATTACGTATTATTTAATTTTACTTATTTTTATTTATTTATTATTATTATTATTTTATTATTTTTTTTTGTGGATTTATCACCAAAACGATAACAATTATTCCTAAGTAACTATTAGAAGTAAAGGAATAAAAAATGAACTTCATAGCGTAAGATCATTTTAGTACAATTTTATGCTCACTGATAGAATAAGATAAAAAGAGAAGAATATGGTGAATATAAAGGGGTCATAAACTGTAGACGTTTCCCTTTATTCTCTAAATAACCTTGTCCCACAGCTATTCGGCTCATTCAAAAGATTATGCGGGCTAGATCATACCCTTGTCAATCTGCGTCATTATTATATTGCACAAAAGATAATTTTGAAAAATAACTATATCGTAATTGTCAATTTTATAAACGGCATGGAGTAACATCAATAACGAACACAAACAATAAACTGCTCGTCGTTTTCGACTGCTTAAAGATTTACTAGACCAACTTTCAAAGCTTCCAGTAAAATACCAAAGTCAATTTACATGATAATAATTAGACCTAATTAGACATACAGAGTTGAGATTAGGGGCGCCACTAGACCTACCTGTTCTACTATCCAATCCATACAGTACAAAATCCTTCGTAAAATCCTCACCGCTCCATATTATTCAAAATAAACTTATTCATAATTATCTAAACGTTCTATACGTCGTTGAATGGGTCCAAACCAGATACTTGCCCTTCCATGATAAGCATCATACCCACTCGAATCAAAATAACCGCCCAGGGCATATGAAAAAAAGATGGCCTAGGGACCTTCTAATGTAGATTTTATAGAATATTAATGAGTAGTTTCTTAACAGGTAATGGACTAGTCATTATAATCATATTTCCACACATTTCCTTGATTTATTAATTGTATAAAATCGTATATATCAATAAAAAATCTCAGAGTATAATACCAAGTGCACAAGAGAAAAATGTAATAATGAATTATAAACAATTTAAATATTTTTTAAATAGAAGTATGATCTCTCAACATTCATAAAAAGTAAATAATTTTATTAGAACTCAAATTTATAATTTTTTTATTTTTTATTTTGTTGTTCAAGAATATTTTCTGTAACACAATGCAATAGAAGGGATAAATACGAAAAATAAAAAATAACACGTTTCTCACAGTATGAAAAACTACAATTTAAAAATAGTTTTTTATAAATACTGTACAATAGAGATTCTTTTGAGTTTCCATAAGACTATAGAATACAACTGGCAACACAATGTACAATAACTAAAATCTGGGAATCTGATGGGATAGAAAAATGAAACAAGCGATGACGAGTGAGGAATGAAGAAAACCCAATACGCATTGGTACCTAGATAGCTAGCTAGCTAGCCTCGACTTGTACCTAGGTTGAAATTCATCATTTTTAAAATTTATACATTTAACAAATTTATGCATAATTATTCACAATTATGTATAAATTTGTTCGGTTAACATTTTTTTTGGTAGTGTCTAGCTCTGATGATTTTTTTCATTTTCATGTTCACTTTCAACCTTTCGAGAGGCTTCATTTACGGATATTAATATGACAACCACCGTTAATCTGATCAGGTCATGAAATCTGATTTTATTGTATGAAATCAAATCATAATTCAAAATTATATTGTAAGAAAAGATTCATAATTAAAGGTGAAAAGGCAAACAACATTAGCTTTCAGTTACACATATATTAAATATTGTTACGGTGAAAAAATTGATCTGGAACTTATATAGAAAGCGCTAGGAGAATAAAAAACAATAATAAACCATTAGACACTTAGAGAAAACATAAAATGTCTTGTTTTCCAATTACCTGAAAAACTTTCCATGACAGCAAAAAGTTTCAATAGCTTTCATACTATTACTGGGTTCAATATTACAGTTTAATACGAAGCTAACAAACCATACAAATAAATAAAACTTAAACCAGAAAATATAGTTTATTGAGAAAAAAAAAAAAAATCAATCTAGATTGACTACCAAAATCGTGCTCTCTGGTCACGACTCCTAACATGGACACTATAATTATTTGGCAGTCGTGAAAATTCGGTTGAATTGTATAAAAAATGGTATAACATAAATTTTTAAATATGAGTATGATTATAATATGAGCAGGCGTTCTAAGATTAATGTTTGGGTTGAAAAAAACAATTCGTTCGAAACTATACATACGCTGTACATGTTTTCATAAATTTCTCTATTTTGATGAAAAATATAAATCTTAAAAACTAAACATTAAAAATGGATAAGATTAAAATTTGCATATGGATTCAAAGGCCACAAATTAATTTTATCTCTATTTACACACCGGAAAATAAATAAGTCAACCAATTTCGTTAAATTTCATGATTTGCTACCACCTTAAAACGCTAATTAATTTCAGTACACTTCAATTGAATAATCTTTCTCAAATGCAATAAAAATATTAATTTTTTTTTTTAATGAAAGATATTTATGATTTAAAAAAAAAAATGTTATGAAACAATTTCTCTATCTACAGTATTCTCCAATAAACCCAAATCAAACCTATTTGAATAAAAAAAAATATATATAAGGCTTCTCATAATAATTAGGATTGAAACAAGTGGATAAAATATATAATAATTACTGAAACTGAAACTGGCAAGTAAGTTAGCTCATTGCGACGAAATTCAACCCGCAAAAACAACTTACACCCTCTAATATCCTAGTAATTAAATAGTTTACTAGTTTAAACATTTAAACTCTTACACAACAATTAAATGAATAGTTTAACTTCAGCTGTTACGGCGACAACAAAAACTCTTCCAACTTTCTCGGTTAATTTCCATTAAGGACGCTAAATAACGAAGGGCCCTTGTGATGAGATTTTGGCATCAAAATTATTCTTATTTTATTTTTATGAAGGGGAACGAGATTGTAAAGGCGGAGCAATTTGTATGCCTAATGAAACCCGACGACCCTCAATGTTATCTCACCCGTAAGATGAGCTAGTCCACAGTTTTATAAACGGGTTATTGGATATGGTAAGCTTAAATCACAGGTTCGATTCTACGGTGGGGGGGGGGGAAGCGGAAGAGGGCGGTAATCTAAGAATCCAATCCTTCCAGCTTTATCAGCTCAGAAAATCCTTAAATGCCTTAATCGATTAAAATTTAATTCGCCAAAAACGCCTTGTAACACAATAATTGAAAGTGACAGATTTTAACGTACAGCACATCTTAAGGCAAGAAAACTGTTTATATTTTATATATTAAGTTTATAAATTATAATTATAAAAATTATATAATACATATAAATACTTGAAGAATATTAATTTTTTTTTTTTTTTGGACGGGCCCGTCGCTTTTGAGATCATTGACTTTAAAGACAATTTAAAAAGTTCATCAATCTGTCCCTACAAGTTTAGTTGGCTATAATAATTACTCAATTCCGTATTTTTATTGATGTAATTTTACATTCTAAAAAAATGATTTGTTTAATTTAAAAATCCCATCACAACATGAATATTTAGATGTTTACCTATTTTTTATCAATTACCTTATTTTAAACATTGAATATGTAATTTCAAGAAAATAATGCATCGTACGTCCCCGCGTCTGTTTATTAACATATTACTTCCATATTGAACATATTAAAACAAATTAAAAGATCACAGCAAAATTAATAAGTATTGTGCAATATGTTTCAAGAAATTACGAAAAAAATCTGAAAATGAATTTTTCCCTCATAAAACCAGCGCGGAACATAGGCGAACGTGAACTAACGAATCTTAAGATAAAAAGTTAAAATTAATTACAGAGGTTCGTAAAATTGTTAATATAATTCCAATGATTAAAATAATGGCAATGAAATAAAAACGGAATAGAGGCGACAGTAAAATTCACCGTAAAAAAAAATGGAATGTTGAGGCGAAGAGCTTCTTAACATCTAATAACATGCCGCAGGTCCGACGGAGCCGACAAGGAAAATACGCAGTAAAGGGAAGACAATGCTCATTTCATTTGTATAAGCTGCAAAATAGTAATATATATGGTTTAATAATTATTATAACAATTGTGAACGGGTTTAAAATGTTTCTTTTCATTGAGAGACTATAATTATAAAATTATGATTAAGGAACAAGAAGAGTATTCAACAAAAATAATTTCAATAAGTCATTTCTCAATTCTAGTACGTAAAATATAATTAGGTATGACATAATATAAAATTTAGGATATGGTACACCAAGAAAAAACACTCGTTTGGTCAAGAAATTACGAAATGTAGAACCACATGGTGAATGAAGATTTTTCAAATAATATTTAAACAGATTAAAACAAAGAAATATATATTCTAAAAAATAATAATATTCATTTTGATGTTAATATGATTAATAATATTAATTAAAACTCACGGATATCGTCGTAGTGAATTATGTTCCTTGAGTATCCTCCGCACCTGAGACAAACATACACAACCACTCACGTCCAAGCCAAGCGGGTAACTGGCAGCAGAGCCGGCTCCGAGTCGAGCCTCGGATATCTTCGGCAATGTTCGGTCGGCTAGATTCAATACTAGACCTACCGGTTTGCATTTAGTGTTGCCTCCTTATTCAGATCCTCAATCTCTTCTTTTTTGAGACTTCATTCAGTTTTCTATCAGTGCCATTACTGGGTGTTTTAATTTCCAATCCTGGTTAATTAATCTGAACTTTTTTTTATACCATAATTGGGCAAAGTATGTTTTGAGGAATGCGGTCAGGGATTTCAACTTTAGATGGAGATAAAAGAATGAAAAAGATTTAAGAAAACCTATACAACTGTGGTGTCATAATAGAAGACTTGTAAACTTTTTGTTTGTTTTAAATTAAAGAAGAGGCAAAGAACATTTAGACACCTAAACCAACCATATATCTGTGATGAGGAAAATTTCCCTCATATTCACAAATAGACACAAAATATTATTACCATACTTTTATCTATATATAAAAATTAGTATTTCAACATTAATAATAAAACAAAAGATTTGAAAAAATGAAAAATTTAGAAACAGTATATATTTTATTCATTTTTATTACTATGATTTTTTATTAGGCAGTAAGTTTTAAGTTTTTCAAACAATACAGTTCATATGGATAAAGAAAACTGATCAAAAACTGTGCTATGAAAAGTACTCTAAATGTAATGAAACTTTGAAACGACTTTTACATTTAGCGATTTTGTTTTTTTAACATCATCCTTCATTTTGCAATTTGTAGATATTGACTTCATTTTTGTTTTTGATGAAAACTGGCTCCGATCACAATTAAGTTTTCATCGAATTATTTTATTCTCTCATAGCCTAGATCTGATGCCTTCGTATCTGAACATATTATTTCGATGCACTGTCATAAACACCTCATGCAAACTATTTCGCAACATCAAATAATAAACAGGTTCAAGGTGAACTGGTTTTTTTGGATTCTACGAGTGCAAGAGGGTCATTACAAAACACGTAACCACAAAGGAACTCGAAAAAAAAAATTGTAAATATTAATGAGCGACCATAGGTATGACAGGAAAAGAGTCATCTTACTAGTTCGATCATAGACAAAACATCATAGAAACTATGTTAAAATAATATTAAATTTTGAATATGTTTTTTAAGCCTTCGGTATAGATTTAAAAATGTAGTATTCGAATTAAATTTGATAGGGTGAAATAAAAACTATTGGTTTTAGAGAAAGGAAAATAATTTTCCATATTTTAAATAGCAGGTGTATATGGTCTTATACTGTATATGGTGGTGGCGGATGTATATATAACACTAATGGTGTTATCCACTGAAATCGGCTTATTTATTACTGTTTTGAAGAATCTACTTTTTTTTTCTTTTCTAGAATCTACTTTTTTTATATATACGAGTATATATATATATATATTTTATATATATGTGCTGAACATACCATATATATAATACCTTCATAGATTTATTAAAATTCAGTAAATATTGAATATTGTTGACTTTTAATATTGTAAAATACCCAAAGGGTGAATAAAAGATTCAATTATATCCCGATTTAAACAATTAAGTGGACCCGTCCATGAAAATTAAAGGGTATTTTATTGAGTAAAAATAATAATTTCATTTGAAACACCCTTTTGGGTATATGCGTCTAATATAAATAAATAATATTCTTTAATATCAACAAAATTCAGTTGAAATAACAAATACTCGAGCCGTGATCAAAATTCCGATGGGCGATACGACGAGAATAGCGTGCTTAATTGAATCAGTGTTTTACTATCAATTCCCCCTTCATCGATTGGCCATTCCTTTGTTAGCCCGTATATCCTCTCAACTTATCATTTCCATGCAAAGTGGTTAAACTTAATTATTTTCAAATGGGGATAGATAAACTTCAAAATTCATGGTAGTAATCAATTTAAAAAAAACAAAAAACAAAGCTGTGAAAATCAGTAACTATTTTATATTATGAATACTCAGGTTTGGAAATAAGGAAGTTATAAAAATTATAGTTTAAAAAACTAGAAATACACGCTTTAATAGGAAACCTAAGTAAAAAGCTAAGTGTGATGAATAATTTGCAGCAGTCAGACCTTTTAATTTTTTTGAGTTCAAGGTTCGAAGCTAATTTCTTTGTACTATTCGTGATTTGTTTACATTTTTAAAACAGTGTATCCAAAATCAACCAACAATTTTTTTTTTTTTTTTGACATATCTCAGAGTAGGAAAGGGCAAATTTTTACTTTAAAAATCCTATCTCCCATAAAAGTAATGATCTAAAACTTTTAGTATTCAAAATTTTTTTAATGAATTAGCCATTTTTGCATTTTAGACTCTTAAACAAGACTAAAACTAACTTTTTAAAGTTGGCGAAATACTTCGATGTTTGACATTCGATTGTGGCAAAAAGCCTAAATAAATTCAGCTTAAGTGATGTCTTTAGTTGCACAATTTAATAAACTTTAATATTCTAAATAAAACATTTTTCGATTGAAAGCATTTTTCTAAGTTTTTTTTTTCCGAAATCTGAAAAAAGTTCAAACAGTTTGGGTTGCCCCCTAAACATTTTCCCCTTATCAATTTTTTTTTTTTTTTTTTTTTTTTAAATAACAATTTATTGAAATTTGCAACTATACAAGATATATACATCAAGTAAATGTGCTGTTAACTAAAAGAATAACGTGACAAAACATGAAAAGTACTACCCATCAGTAGCACTTTAATAAAAATTCTACACTAGAAGTCTCTGGGCCATCTTCTTTTCAGACTCCTCGAAGGATTATCAGGAATAGTGTGGGAAGCAAGTTGAGAAATTAGGGGATTTGAGTGGTTATGGAGCTTACTATAAAGGATAGATATCTGGTTTGGGCTAAATCTGCAACATATGGAACATTAAAATCTTTATGGATAAGTTTATTAGTGACAAAGTAAGGTGCATTGAGGATTTTTCGAAGGATTTTGGATTGTAAGGATTTCTTATCAAATTTAGTTTCATTTTTGATATTTTATTCTCAGTACCCATCTGGACCATATATAAACGTAAAACCTACTGCTTCACCTTTTGAAAAGCGAACCCACAATTTTAGGGGTAATTTAACTAGACTAAGTGAGAACATTAGAACAAGGTTGTGCAAATATTGTATTGTCATTGGTCCTTGAAACGTATGAAAATTTTTCAAGTTAAACAGATTGCTGGAAATTGGTGAAAATTACGATGAAAGATTCCGTCACATACAGGTGAAGTTAATAAAAGCGTATTTAAAAAAAGGGCAATATGGGAAATAGGTAAATACATACATCCGGTGGAATTGCTATTGACCTCTGGTTTCGATATACCAATAACTTAAGTATTTTCTAGAAATAAAAGCATGCTTAAGTTCTTTAAATAAATAATAAATTTATAACGACTCCCTAATGATGATGATAAACTTTGTCAACGACTTGAGCGATTCTTCAAATTCTCAGCATTGAAAATAATGTTCTTGAAGATTTAGAATGTTAGGATATTAAAATAAGTAACAAATAAGACTATTCTCCTTGACGAATGTTCGTTATATGTTTTTGCAAATTTAAACTAAAATTCATTAATAAACTGTTAAATTTAAACTAATTTAGAGCTCGGTTCACCGGATGGATTCAATAAACCGAAAAGGACGAATTGGGTACCAAAATATCACGAAAGGGTGGGGAGGAAGACTCCCGGGGCAGAACCGGTTTGGTTCCTTCTCAATGTGCACCAGGAGGAGGGGGGCGTTCGCCTAGCGACCAAATGCAATAATGCATCTTAATTTTTTTTTTATTTTAATGTTAACAGGGTAAACCAGACTGCAATCGATACCCCTTAAGTAATATTCATACTATGATTATTGATTGAACAGTCCAATAAAGTTGAAATTAACAATTATTTTTACTTAATAACTATTGTTTAAGCTAAACAATAAGGTTCACTCCAAACTTTATTACTGGAATGTATTTTAAAAGATAGTGACAATAATGATTGACACCCAAAGGAAATTTTAAAATATACGGGCAGAATTGAAAATATTTTAATACAGCTGAGTTGTAGAATTTTTTTAATAACTATTTATTGATATTTACAACTGTATAAATATATGTACAATAAGTAGGTTTGAGGAACTTGTCAATAACATGTGAAGAACCACTCACTAGTAGCACTTCAATAAAAAGAAAAAAAATCTATATAAGAAGGGCTCTCGATTATCTTCTTTTCAGACGCCTCGGTGGATTATCGGGAACAGAATAGGAAGCAAGATGAGGGACTAGTGGATTAGAATGGTTATGGAGTTTACTATGAAAGGATAGGTATCTGGTTTGGGCTAAATCAGTAACGTATGGAACACTAGGGTCTTTATGGATAAGTTTATTTGTGACAAAGTAAGCAGTATTAAGGATTTTGGATTGCAAGGATTGGATACGAGAGTAATTAGATGATTTGATGGAGCCCCAGAACTTGTAGGATTTAAATGAAATTTATAATTTTAATTTTTTAATTTTTAATTTAGGGTGTTGATAACTATCTAAGGGTTCAATGACTGCCTGGTTTACCTCGTATTAATTTACTAATAGAAGTATGTTGGGCCTATCTGATAGGTTATTTAAATCTGTATAAATGACAAAGTGCCACACGGTATAAACAAAAATAAAATCTACAAATAAACTTTTTTCACGTAATACAATATGGCTTACCTATGTACTTCAACTATTTAAAGTAGTTATCACAGCGCGGATATTTCTAGTATTTTCATTAGTACTACAAGAATTTTAACAGGTGGTAGCCCAGCAAGGGGTTGAAAATTTATAATAATCAAGCAGAATATATGAATATATGATGAAGAAATAAACATTAATGGAAACAAATCCAGGCCCTGCAAAAGTTTTAAATACCAAGGGGATAATAACATATGCAAGCCCTATATTTAGATGTCAAAAACTAACTATAGAATATTGCAAATATTCCAAAACAAACCTCTATTAATTACTGGAAAGTATGAACACTTTACAAAAATTAAAATTATACATAAAGAATTATGTATACTTTATATTAGTGAATTCATTGAGAAAATATGTAAACAAATTTTCGTTAAGTGTAAAAACAATAAAACCCACATAATAAAAATAGTATAAAACGGTATGTACATTAATGAACTAGACATTTATTGATGTAGTATACCAATCTATTATATTTATTGTTATTTTAAAGATACTTGTGAATGTATGTATAAGTATATATATTTGCATATGTATGCATTATGTGTGAGTGTATGTATTTAGATGAGTTTGTATGTAAGTATGTATGAGTATGTATGTATTTATATAAAGATATTTAAGAATGTATAGTTACAATTTTGTTTATATTATTACTAGGATGTTATATTTTTTTTTTCTTTGAAAGTTTTTCTTTGTATATTTTTCTATCATTATAAATGATGATTACATCAGCATAAATTTAATTTGTTTAATAGTATTTTATATAAGTTTGAGGCTGGTTTATTTTTTGGTAATTTTTTTAAAATTGTGAATTATTAAAAAATTATGTAAGAAATAAAGAAAAAAATTACCAAGGGTATCTGATATGCAATGGGAGATTAAAACCAGAATAGCGGCTCACAGCAAATGCCTTATTGCCTTTAATAAAATCCTAAAATTTCGGGTATTGTAGTATAAAAAAATAAGAATAAGACCAGTGGTGAAATATGGGTGATGAATGTTGGGTTCTGACTTGCGAGAATGAGAGGATACTGAGGGTTTGGGTGATGAAAGTCCTTTGGAAGATCTTCGATCCGGTAAATAACCACGGATATTGGAGAATTAGATCAAATATTGAACTAGTGCAGTTGTTTGGTGAGCCAAATATTGTTTCTATGATCAAAGGAGGATTGCGGTAGTTTGGCTACGTGTAAGAAATACCCGAGGGTAGAATACCTAACGTGTCGTTGTGACGTACGGAAGGCTTGATAAACATAAAAAATATAATGGAGCTAAAAATATTATTAGAAAAAATACTCTATACTTCAATAGTCAGAACTATCTTCAAAAAATAAAATAAATAAGGTAAATAAGGAGCATAGTTGGATAGGTGATAGGAAAAAAAGTAATTTTATATCTATTGAGGTGGTTCTATTGAAATAGAAAAATATTATATTGACTATGTTGCTAGAGATAAATGTAAATGTAATGCAAATATACACGATATGATCTATATAAAACTTACATGTATTGTAAAGAAACGTTTTAGATGTTTTTTCCTAATGATGGGAATATATATTGTTCCGAAACATGTTGAATTTAATTATTCATTAATTAATAAAGAGTGACAAATAAAAAACAGTAATATATACTAACTAACCTTCAATTACAGATATATATATTATAAACTGATTCTACACAAAACTATAATACACTCAACAATAATATGTTCCGCTCCTGTATGGAGTTATGCATGTGGCTCCAACCAAAGGAAATTAGAGGTAATTCAAAAATCAAGTATGAGGATAATAAATAACCATCTCCGGTATACCATAGTTTCAAATCTACGTCACACTTAGCTAAAATACGCAACAATTTCCTCCATGCACATAAACATCAACCACAACACAGAAAAAAAGTGACAAAGCATAATTAAACATATACACCCACATACGTGAAGACAAACCTTGTTTAATTTTAAACATTACTCTGATTATACCTAGATCTAATTGTAAGTATAATTATTGTGTTTTTAAATTTATTATAAAGTAAAGTACTCCATTTGTTTTCATAGTTACTTCTGTTTATAAAGCATATAAAGCAGGTTTTTTTGTTTTTATTTTTTCCTATTGTTTAAAAACAACATACTGGTAAAATAGCGAAGAAAAAAAATTCCAACCATGTAGCATGCATGCAAAATGGAATTTGAACTATTAAAATGTTAATATATAATAAACCCTTTTGGCATCTCTGTACATTATTGTTAGCAAAAAGAATATGTTCTAATCATTCGTTCAGTTCTTAAATTGATTTACGTAGTTGAGTGCTTGTTTTATTTAAATATCAAAGTATTTTCTTATCATTAATATTGACGAATTCATTGCCACTTCTATTGGGATTATTTTATTAGAATAATAGTATCGAATGCTGAACATTCATCTTCAGTTCTGAGGAGATCTAACAAATATCTGTTAGAACTGAATTCGTAACTAGAATTCTAATAAAATAATCCCATATTATTTGCCTATATTATTGTTATTATTTAATCCCATAATATTGATCCTTCTATACCATCATGCTCACTTCTAGTGTATTTTCTTATCTTTCATTAAAATAAAATTAAAATTCACAACTGTACATTAAAATACCTCTAATAAATGAAATTATAATAGTGATAGTAAATCGCAACCAAAACGACTAACAATTACTAGCACTTCAATAAAAGTTTTGTGTTAGAAGTCCCGAGGCCATATTCATTATTATATTTAAAAAATATAAATATATTTTTGAAAAATGGACACACATGCCCTTATATATGAAATAACAATCATATATGATAGTTTTAAAGCATAATAAAAAATAGAATGGATTGTGGAAACGGACTATACAGTAGACGCAATTATTTTAATGATGATAATAAAAGGTTGAATAGCCTAGATACTGCTAACTGGATAATTGGTTTATTTGTTTTTAATTAGCCTTGGGAAATTAGCAAACAATAAAACCGGAATATAAAATGAAATGGTGACTTTCTGGCCACAGGGGAATCATCACAGGGAATTTTAATGCTTAAAGAGGCAATATAGTAAATCTAGTTGTAAGGGTATCAGATGGGTATAAACCACGAATATTATGGCTAAATACTCCGAATTTTAGAGAGATTTTTTTTAAAGAGATACCAGCACTTTAATTGTCGTATTTAATGCGCTAATGCGCATTTTATTATTAATTACATTTTATTCATGCGCTGCAATCTGCCATTAGTTAATTGAACACAATTATGCAAAAAGGTTCATTTTCGGTTGCATAGGCTGATCGTAATTTAAAAAATAGGATTTAACAATAACAAACAGGAGATTAGTAAGCTACCTCCTGTTGCAGGGGACAATGCAGCCAAGGGCTCTACTGTTCGCTATACCAATCTATAATCTCCCAAATAGTTGAAAAACCAACAGAATAAGGGCAATAAAAATTTGGTATACACTTAAGAATATAAATGAAATTTAAATTACGAACCAGTGTGGGAAATGTTCTTCGAAATAGCGGCAATATATGTTCTTATGTAAGTAATAAAAGGAAAAAAATCGAGGAATCTTCACAAATCCATGAATACCTATAGTCCAAGAGCCCAAAAGGAAAAAAAAAACACAGTTATTTAACCTTTTTTTTTTTTCAAATGCAAATGCACGGGTGTAATCTATCCACTGTTCTCAATGAAAATTTATAACTCTGCCAATCAAGGTCAGTGGCGTAACAAAATGGCTGCCATTGTAATACGTTAGAAAAAAAAAAATGCAAAAACAGAGTTTTTTCATCCCTTTTAATTTTTAATCCAAAATAAACTAGGTTTAATATTAACAAAAAATACTCCACCCTGCCATGCTATAGCTTGCCGCGCCTTTTGCAGACAAAATCCAAAATCCGCTCATAAAAACTCAAAATTCGAGTTATTTAATCCCTTTTATTTTTCAGTTTCCGATTACAAAATACATGCTATAATTAGTAGGAATCTGTCATTCATTTTAGTTAACGTTTCTACAAATGGCTATAAGCTGATATTTTAAAAACGCATGATTTCACATTTTATTTTCTTGATTACTGAATTTATACAAAAATACGCCTCGTAGCGTGAATTCTTTGTTTATCAAATACACAATGAATTTCCCAGACAAAATTTCGGACGTTCTGCTCCGGAGAATCCGCAAATAAATTCTACTCATTCAAACAACGCTTCACTGAATGGTGTACATTTAGCCTTAACTTCTCAACATTATTGTATATTAAATATGAACGCTTTTTAAAGTTTATCTGATGTTCTAGCTTAAAGAGGGCCATAAATAATAATTAATAAACCTGTTGAGAGAGGTCATTAAATTGAAACAAAATCAGACACAAGATGAAACATTTTAATGGATTTGAGAATCAAATATCTTCGAATGTAACGAGAGTCGTTCGATAAATTGCCTTATCGCTATCACTGGACCTTGAGGGCAACTGACAATGTAAGAATAAAATAATTAATCGTCCCGTTATTTTATATCTTTAGGTCGATAATTAAAGCCTCTGAAAAAACGTTTGAAGATTTAATTGGACATCGAACATTTTATAAATGAAGTTTGAAATGATTTCATTCAAAATTGTTTGACATAGACAAAAAGAGTTGATATGCCTAACAGATAGAAACAAAAAAATATATAAAAGCAGGGGTAAAAAAAATATTTGAGGGCAGAGGGGAAATAACGGTTATTTCTATTTTTTGTCGAATTTGAGTTATCGGTGGCATTCACAAAACTTCTGACTAATCTTTAGATCGCATATTCGTTTCTAGGAAAGAAACGTTTTGATCGCCCAAATAATGGTGGTCTAAACATTATTTTGCTGTTTTCACAAAATACATACAAATGGACACAAACAATTTTTCCCCTGGACCCGTCATTTATAAAGTGCATGTCAGCGTTTCGCCTGGCTTAGTCGGCCTTCTTCGTCAGGGATGTAAACAAGATAAGAAGTGAGCAAATATTATGAACAAAAGGAATGTCTTACAAAGTAAGGAACGAAATGAAATAAAAATTGTAAATACTATATATAGCAAATGTACAAGAATACAAGAATTTATCAGGACAGGAAATTAAAGATATCTTTATCCAGCAATGCTTTATATAGCAGATTATAAATAATAAGTATCTCTCATCTCTTGAGCTTAAAAAAAAAAAAAAAAAAGTTAATGGTTCCATAATAGAACTATACATATTCATTGGTATAAGTATTCATTTTATATTCTTGATTTAATTGTATTGTTATACTTTCCATTACTTTTATACAGGGTGTCCAAAAAGAGTATCGGGTATTTGTTACTTCGATAAAACAAAAGCTATTTAAAACAAAAAAAACATTATTGTTAATTATTACAATAAAAAACGGAAAATTATTTGGAAAAGATGATGTTACCCAAATGGTGACCGTTATGCTGCTTCAACCTGATGGTTTGCATCAATTGCGTCAGGAGGTTCGTCGGATTATTCTCATAGACCTTACTTTTAAGGTATCCCCATGCATAATAGTCAAGTGGACTTAGGTAGGGGCTTCTAGGAGGCCAGTTGATGTTTCCCCTACGCGAAATGACCGTATCAGGGAATAATTCGTTAACAGTTTCCATTGCTTGATTTGATGTATGGCCAGTGGCCCTATCTTATTGAAACTACGTTTTAAATTCATGAAATTTCAAATCACATTTTCATGAAAATAAGGACCGATTATGCCTCTAGCAGACATAGCGGCCCAAACAACGACTTTTTTGGCTGTGCAGGGGTCGTTCATGCTTTCGTCTCAGATTTTCCTCTGTCCAGTACCGACAATTCTATTTATTGACATGACCATTTAGATCAAAGTTTGCTTCATCACTGAAGAATACGTTATCAAAATTGTGGAAGTAGTTTTTGTTTTATTGAAGTAACAAATACCCGTAACTCTTTTTGAACACCCAAAAACTCAATAATGTGGTTTTAACAAGTTGGAGCCACTTGCCGTACATCAAATCAAGCAATGGAAGCTGTTAACGAATTATTCCTTAATAGTGTCATTTCGCGTAGGGGTAAAATCAATTGGCCTCTCAGAAGCGCGAAATTAGTCCACTTGACTATTTTGCATGGGAATACCTTAAAAGTAAGGTCTATGAGAATAATCCGACGAACCTGACGCAATTGAAGCAAAACATCAGGTCAGAAATGGCAGCAATATCGAGAGCTATGTGTCAGCATGTGATCTCTAATCTTCGTTCCCGATTAAAAGAGTGCCAGCAGCATAACGGTCACCATTTAGATAACATCATCTTTTCCAAATAATTTTCCACTTTATATTGTAATAATTAACAATACATTTTTTATTTTTTTTATTTTAAGTAGTTTTTGTTTTATCGAAGTAACAAATACCCGATACTCTTTTTGGATAACCTGTATATTTATTTTTATATTTTCGTATTTATTGTGTTTATTTCTCTTTTTTGACTCATTCTGTTTTAATTTTATTTATAGCCCTAAAGAAGGCATGCGATGCAGGCCTAAACGTTAGTACTTTTTTTTTCAACCAAAGCTCGCAGAACGTTGTCATCAAGAGATATCCTCCTACGATCCTCTTGCCCTTGGAGCCAAAATTTTTCACAAAATTTTTTAAACCATAATTGAATGGTACACACTCACGCTATAATCGCAGCAGACTATCATTGTTTCTCAATGTCTGAGTTTAGTTGTGACCGTTAAACGAACTATGAGGAAATCCATGCGTTGACAACTGATTGCGAGTACCATAAACAATGAATTTCAGGTAGTAAAAGTATTACAGAGGCAAAAAAAACTTTTTTTTTTTTTTTTGTGAGAGAATTAATAAGTGTTCACCTCCACATTATTTTCTGAACAACTCAATTGCCGCGATATTTCCTGAGCAATTTAATTAAGTTCAATCTAAGGAAGTATCATATAACAACAATTTAATAAAATGTCATGGTAATTCAAGCTAGTCACAGGTAATAGCAATGTGATGAAATAAACAAGACTTTGCAATAGCAAAATTTAATATAGTCTTAATTGTATTTATAAAATATGACGTACTTCATAGTATGTATAATGTTGATTCGGAAAGGGTCTTTCAATTTTCTTGTCAAGAGATAAGGGACAAACAAATAATAAATGGATCGTTGACCGACATAGCCTTTCATAATGTATTTCTATGAAAATGTAATAAAGAAATATTTCTGATTTTGCAATTACTGATAATTGATCAATAGAGTGTTATAGAAAAATATTATGAATAGAAGTACAGAAAAATAAATTCAATTATTCAAGAGCACAATGGGAAACTTGTTATGAAAAAAGTTTGTTACTGCATTCTACCACTGAGCCCCCGATTCATAGGAACAATAAATTAATTATAATTTATTATAACCCCTGAATTGATTGGGCAGGTAGGGCATAACAATAGGCGATTATTTCTAATATTAACTATCAGATATTTGATATAGCGGTTAACATGAAAATAGGTTATTCCAATTCAATACAAGTAAAATAACATAATAACAATGAATTTATTTTAAAAACAATGTTTCGTTAATTAAACTTTAAGCATTGTAAATATATTTATTATTTTTTAAATATATCTGTACCTCGGACGTACAGAACACTATGTAACATTTCCGTAACTTTACAAGAGAGCAGTTACAGTTTCGATTTTAAACTTTACAGTATTGATCTTATTTTTTAAAGAATTAATTTTCTCAACTGTTTATTAAATGTTTGTGTAACTCACCTTATTATTAATTGGTCTAGGGCTTAGTATTCCATACTTATTTATAAAGTGAAAAAAGATGAACAAGAATTCGTAATAATGTAGTTTTGGTAAGAAATGGGCAGTGTTATATGCCTCCTGTTTATTCTATAAGCTTCTGTTCTTTTAAATTTAATTGCCCTAAAGGTGAGCAACAAAATTAATTCCTAGGGATGAACAAATAATAGCGTGTTTTAGGTGGGACAAAATGATAGGACAGTGTTATAAATATTAAGTTATAATACAATATGTTTAATAATAGTATTTATGATGCTATTAGTACCCTGAGAATGCCACAGCTTGTTTTTATCCACTTAAAAGTGAATCGAAATGACGCCGAATAAGGTCTTGAGTAATTTTGAGCCCATTCCTCCTTTATTGTTTGTTTTAATTCCTAGACGCCTAAAAACTGCCGGCTACCACTGTATAAATTTCTGGTAAGGTGTTCCCATTTGTGTTGAAGGTGTTCAATAATACCAAACCCTTGGAATATTTCAGGTTAAGTCATGACCAGTATGTTTCCTTGTTTAAAAACTCTTTAAACAATGTCCATGTTTGTGCTGGGGCGTTATCTTTGGGTTCTGTTTCAAAATAGGTTTTAAACTGTTTTTCTATTACAGCTAGATAATCTCTGCTGTTCATACGTCATGATATCAGTTCCCCACACCGTAACATCACACCATATCCTACCATTTGCCTATTATAAAACACCATTTATTCGTTCCGAAATCATGATAATAGAGAGCCAAGCCATCTTGACCATCCACAATTAATTTTCTTCTATCTTTAAACAACACATTCCTCGACTCCTCTTTCCAATGAAAATGGTCACGGGCATACTTACCGTTTATCTTTCTGTGCCGTAATGAGGGATGGAATACTTTTAATTTCTTTACTCTTTATTTGAGGTGCAGCCTGAAGAACCTTTCTAACGATTTTTTTATAGTTGTTTGTACACCAGCTAAGCATGTGACAAGTGGTGATGCTGTTTAAGTGGTGTTAGAAACAATCTTAAAATTGCTCGTGTTTGTCTTATTGTCAATGCTTGTGGCATTCCAGAAGATTTCTTTATTTCGCAATTATCTGGAGAATTCAAAAAGTTGAAAATAACTTTTCTGCTCCTACCCGTATTTCTTGAAATATCAGAAACAGCCAATTTTTCATTAGCTGGAATTTCTTTCAGTCAAAGATAGAGATTTGGATAATGATCACATTAAAAGCAGTAAGTAAAACTAACTTGTCTTATCTGGTTATTTATTCTAAATGCATATAATTGTAGACAATACAATGTTAGTTATCCCTATAAATTATATTAATCACCTTCGGGTCAAAATAAAACACAATTCAAGGTAATATAAGTAATAAATGGGAAAAAAATACTATGAAGAAAGTTTAATAAACGAAATAAATCAGAGGATTTTAGTCCCGGACCTTATCTTGTAGCTTACTCGAAATAATAAAATATTTTTTAACTTAATATCCTTTCTTATCTTTCCGTTAACATAACTTCAAAAAATGAGGAAATAGCCGAGACATTCCTATATCTTGACAAAAAAATGCATATAAATAGTTTTATAAAAATTGTTTCAAGGTACCAAAATCTTCCCTTGTATTTTTTCAAATTGCTTAGATATCAGAAATATTCTAGAATAGCAAAATTTAAACCAAAATATTGTTTATTTAATGTAGTGTGAGTATATATTTATTTTATTTGTAATATAAAACTCTAGTTTAGATTAATTGCTTTTTGTGTTCTTTAATAGAATAAATAGTTAAACTGGCAGATTATTAAAATTGTTATAATAAAACAATCCATTTATAAATAGATGTTTAAATATAAACATATAATGTTTTAATAAATATATATACAGAAACTACATTGGGGTACAGGTTTACACTAAACCCGAGTTTTTCAATAACCACTTAAGAAATTAGCTACAACAAACCTACAGTGATGAACAACCGTTTGGGTCTGTAAAATACAGAAACTCTCGCCTTCCATGCACAACGTCTGTGAATTACAAAGAAAAAATTCGCGACCAGGAGTACACCTGTACCCCAGTGTAGCTATCCAGGTTGCAAGAATGAATTAATTCAAGATTTAAAAAAAAAAAATACGACTTTTGAGATTAATTTGTTTTGATTTATGCAGTGGGATAACAGTATAATACCCCTTATACTCGTACCTATTTTATAAACTTATACCTAGGTTATGACGTACATAAAACCCTCAGATACCTGATGATGCTGAGCAATACGCCATGCTCCTGATCGGGATTCTCTTATTTTGCTTTCCCACCAACATGATCCCCACCGGTTGTGCAGTAGCCATAGCTCACGGCGGAAGCTATGTCACGCCATCACCGCATGCTCTTGTCCCAGCAGTTAATTAATTTACCATTTAATTGGCTCTATCGGCTAACACGACTGTTGTGTTTTCATTGGAACTTGAAATCAATACATTATTTTCCACCAAGGGGACACAACAAGATCTAGAAACGGTACGATTTTACATAATTTATTCAACAAACTACGATTTAATCGAAACCAAATAATTATTATAAAAAGTTGATATATTTTTAATAACAGTGATGCAAAATTTGGTCTGATCATCAATGAAGGGAAAACTAAATATCTGACAGCTGGACCAGAGCGTTTCTGGGAACAGCATATTGATATTGGAAAATACAAGTTTGAGAGGGTTCAACATTTTGTTTACTTGGGGTCGGATATTAATTCAGAAAACGATGTGACTAAGGATGTTATACGTCGGATCGCAGCAGCAAACAGGTGATATTTTGGCGTCGCTAAGCAATTTAAAAGTAAGTTTTTAACCAACAAGACTAAAGTGAGGCTATACAAAGTCCTTGTACGTCCGGTCCTGACATATGGATCTGAAGCATGGGCATGGACTAAGGTTGATGAAAATAGGCTGCTTATCTTTGAAAGAATGATCTTGAGAAGTATTTTTAGTCTGATCCGGGAGTGAAATGTCTGGAGAAGAAGAAAAAACCAAGAAATCTACGCACTCTTCAAGGACACAGACATAACTAGGTGAATCAGTGTTAGTAGGCTCAGGTAGGCACATCGCCAGAATGAATGAGAACGAGATTCCGAAAAAATTAACTATCGAATGAATGAGAACGAGATTCCGAAAAAATTAACTATCGAGGCGATTTATCAAACTAGTAGAGTCGGACTACCCAAAATGAGATGGCTGGAGAGCGTCCGTGCAGATTCCAGGAACATCCTTGGAACAACAGACTGGATGGCTGATGCACAGAATAGAGATGAATGGCGAAAACTTTTTGAGAGGCCCTGATTCAGCAATGAATTGTTGCGCCGTATATGAATGAATGTTGCGCCGTATATGAATGAATGAATGCTGTAAATTTTAAATGTTTAAATAAAAATATGGGAGTAGATTGCTGAAGCACAAGTTCTGCCCTACAGAATGCTTTGAAGGGGCAATCCTATTGATTCTTTCTCATTGTTGGTCAGTGAATCCATAGGACACAGAAGGGAGGAACTTAAGGATGTTATCGATTAAATTTCAAAAGTATTAAACATCCAAGTCGAATTCAAAAAGTTATCACTACTAGTTCAAAATTAAAATTTGCTAAACATACTTTGGTTTTTTAAAAATAAAAATAAACATTATTCACGGACTTATTGTCCCCTAAGAACAATAATAATGCACAGTTACTAATGCAATTGTGTGGGAGTATTACTTACAAATTAAATGCTTCAGAGGTTACGGTACTTATTGTTGACGGAGAAAAAATAAAATAAAAGACAATCATAAATGAAAAGATAAAACTATTATAAATATTTACTTAACTATTTACATGTTTGAGGAAGTGAGGAAAGCAGCTATACGAATAGGAGTGAGTAGGGAATTACAGAAGGAAGTAGCACGAATGATGAAGGATTTTCCAAGGAAGCAGTTCCATGCGAGATATATGCAGGTTGGGGTGTTAGATATTTGATAAAAAAACATGAGCCCAAGAATATAGGAAGGTTTTTTGGTTTTAAGATATTGGAATAGGAAAATTATCTAGAAGGAAGAACCGAAGTAACACGGAATCGTCCGGCAAATATATAATATAATTATTATATTATTATTATATAATATAATTATTATTAATATAATTATGGTAATACAATTGTGGTGAATGTCCGAAATAAAGTTGATGAGCTAATTCATGGTAAAAAGAAAATTTCTAAGACCAAAATAGCAACGGCTAATAATTTTGCTAACGTTCGGTCAACCCTGGGAGTTAAATTTAAAATAAGAAGTAATAAGTGAAAAAGACTGATGCTCAATGTTGCAGCTAGTATGATGGTTGATATCTTGTCGGTAAAATCTTGTTATCTTGCAGATCGTAGAACTAGCATAGAAGATGAGTAAATAAGACGTACATGGGAAAGTTTTTTTAGATCTAGTCGATTTGAATTTTGCCTAGGTTCAGAGGACGCTCTTTACGCTTATTTTTAATGTAATAACTACAACATTGTGCAATTAATCAGCTAATAATGTGAATATCCATCAAATCGGGAAGTCAAGAAGTCAAGGGTTAGATCCAATAAATTAATAATTAATACAAAATATTATGTTATATTAAATATACTTAATATTGCGAAATCAAACTATGAGCAGTTCCTAAATTGACCGCTGTATTGTAAATTTTTATTGCAAAAAGTACCGATCATATATTTGGCGAAATGGATGAAAAAAATCCTCGTATTTATAAAGTATAATTTTCATGTATATATTTACAGATCCCATGAACAAAAGAGAAAACATATATATCTGAGACAATAAAATATATACATAAATAAAATTTAAAAAAACATAGATGGACATAACCTCGAGAAAATTAATGCAAGTTAATTAGAATTTGTAAATCAAAAGATGCTGATGTGACTTCAATGTTCTTTTACATAGTTCCTAAAATGTAGCTAGATCAACATAAAGATAGTAGATGAAAAATAATTTCTGATATATACTAATAACTGAATCAAATAATTTTCTTTTGAAAAATGAGTCACAGATGGTGCGAAAGCTCTTTGCTGTTTTTACAATTTTAACATTACTTTATCTGACTACTACGAACAGCAAACTAAAGGAACAAAAGGAACAGAAAAGCCGAAAGGAAAACAACTCACGTCACCGTAATAAGGCTTCCAAAGAGCCCTTACTCGCCATCGCAAGACTTCTCTACGCCAGTTGTGTTTAAAAATAGCCATTAGAGTGGGTTTATTTTCATTAAGATTCCAGAAATTCTAATTCATTTCATAGTAAGCACAGTAGGCGAACTAATCTACAAATCAAGTTTTCTACTAACCAACAATAATGGATTAGTTTGTTTCAACGGCTTAAAGTCCTCATGAACTCCTACTTTGACGGGTTATCCTCATTAGCAACTTATTCTAATCTGAACAGGAATGTAGAGATTCATTCCAGGGGTCTTTAAACAAATCAGGCTTGATTAATTAAAATGTTAAATGCTCTAGCACGCTAGGCCACCCAGCCTCAATTATTAGTCCAGTAAGATAAGGCTCCTGGCTCTTTTGAGGAAAATAAGAAATTTTGAGTCGGACGAATAGCTTCGGAGTTATAGTCAAAAATGTGCAAAAAAAAACCTGGATTTCACAACAATGCGGGTTTTTTAGCGTTCTTTTAAGAGACATTATTAAAACTTCATATTTAATAGACTAATAGTAAATTTAATTAGCTTTAAGATTAAAAAAAGTAATTTCGAATCGGACAAATAGTTTCGGAGTTATAGACAAAAATGTTTTCGCCGAGAAGTGGGACTGACTTTGGCCGATTTCTACACTTTTCCCCAAGACTATATAGCTTCGCGGTAAATGGCCCGATTTCGGAGTAGTTTTTTTCATTTCGTTGGTTAATTCCAGCTATAATTAATATTTAAAGACTTTCTTCGAAAAAAACTTTGTTTTCGGGTTATAGGTAAAACACCGAAAATAAACGATATTTTCGGTGGCTTTTTGCGATTTTGGGTATGACGCCGACGTCTGCCGTGGTAGCAAACTTCAAATTCGGATTCAGCACCCCAAAAAACATAAAGATCCGTTAAGAATAAAAGTTTGGCAGTTTTTCTTCGGCAAACCCTTATTTTACTGGACTATATGGTTTTAAAAAACCATTGGGATGGTAATATACTATGAGCAGAGCAACATTGGTTCCATACTTTTGGTTTTCATTCTGTCCAGGGATATTTACAGCAGCACAATATGGATCTCACTTAATTATCATTAATCGTTTTCTTAAAATATGCTTCACACCTAAACTGTCTCGAACATGCACCTCAAAGAACCAACTACCATTTCTATTTTTTTGATTGAGTAAATTTCCATTTTTAAACTATATAAGATGCATTAATAAGAAAACATGCAGTCCAAAATGTAACTTATAATATTTAAAAGTTTAAGATCGTATTTTTGTATTTAAACTAAGTTTTACGAATTGTTCCAAAACTTATACAGAGGCTTTGAACTATTGCTACAACATATTTACATTAGGCAAATAACCAATTTTAATAATATACAGAATCATTTATCTTCTAAACTAGCTTCCAATCATGCACAAAAGTCCGTTATCATATTCGTGGTATTGACTCGAGGGGAAAAAAATTGATACACAAATTTTGGTTTACGACTCAAACCCACGATCACTAGACCATAATCATTCCGCACGTATATCAGAATTAATCATACTATAGTACATACCACACTCGACAGCTTCCTTGATCGATGAGATCGAACTATAAACTAATTTATTTATTTCTCAAGCACTCTCAAGCATATTCACCATAAAGGAGGTTAAATTAGCTTTTAAATAAATTAACTGAATACATGCAAAAAATAATATTTTCTGGGTCCAATGGGGGATTCCTTTTCCACTATAATTGGTTACAAATCACTGCTTTGAGAGTGTTTCATACAGTACTTGATTATATTATATTAAATTATATTACGACCTTATAACGATCATGTTTTTCTGTGTAGAATTAGAAACCATAAGTTAGGATTTCTGAGCTGTAGCCACCCACTCCAATTAGAAGCAGATAGTATAGTCAAGAAAAGGCCTGAAATCACACATCTCCACCCCCTTCCCGCAGCGATAGCTGATCAGAACATCTCTGCTCAGTTAGCTTGTTCGTGTGGATCAGAATTCATTCTTTCTACCTTTTCGTCAAGACATCGTATTAAGACCACAAGATAGTTCTTTTAAGCGATTCAAACCTTCACTTCCACTCTCCGAGTCACTATGTTTCAATGGAATCTATGCAACGTCGCAATTGGCTTTTTAAAGTTAGTGAATGATCATGGAAAGGTTCTGTCCATAACTGATTCTGAATTTTAAAGTAACATTTCAAAGAAACTATATAGCAATGAAAGCTTCAACAATAATTTTTGTATAGTAGTTTCACGGTTTATGACTAGATCTTATTCAACTTAGATATAGTAGATACACTCTCTATGGAGTGAATATAATGGTAATGAGTTTTATTCCTGGTTCACGAATATATGAATTTACATGAAGTCTTGTAAACATATTTTATTTTGTATTAACAAAATTCATGTAATCTAAAAGGGCACGTTGCACAACCATGGGTCTAATATGCAATACTGCCACCCATATTATTAATGGTGGAGGAAAAAGCATTTAGAATGCAAATTGAACGAAGATTTGCATCTTGTATCTTTAACACAGACATTTTCCAAGAAGATAAAGCTTATTCTGAGAACTTCTGACCAATTGATAACCTTGGATGTAACTAATTGTTTGAAAACAACGGGGAAACCACTAAACCATTACTAGCTTCAGAACTTGTTTACCAAGGGACTCAAAATATTACCTTCCAGAATAGAAATTAACCACTATCGGAAAGACTATGATTTAAGAGACGGGACATTCGCAGATGTGCTTAGTTTTAGCCCCTAGAGTATTACTGAGACGGTGTGGTAAGTATTGCTCGAACCGCCTATTTCGCAATTAATGACAGGCCAACTTTTTTTCTAAGAATAGAGAGATGAAGGAAACGTCTATAGAACTTCGATTACCTTGCTTTGCTATTCCAAATACTTGAGGTAGAAGACAATCATAAAGATAAAAGGCTAATTTACATTTTATATATTTTATTTAATAATTGTACTATGAGTTAAAAATAATAAGCGAAATTGTTATAGCAAACTTGCATCCCCCTTAGCGACTTCTGCTATGACTATTTATGACTGCCCTCATAAGTAAACAACTTAGATAATTTTACTAATAATTCAAGTTTTATTTGTTTATCTACAAAAATATTGTATTGAAGTATTCAATTGATGAATATTTCCCCAAAGATATTTTCACGCATTTAAGTAATTGTTTAACTGATTAAAATTGCGCTGATTAGGTGCTTGAAGATTACGTATAAGCATAATTAGGCATTCAATTTTTAATTTTAATTTATGAGTTGGAAATCCAGATGGTCAGAGAAATCAGAAGGATGTCATTGTAAAGATCTTAAAACAACAGACATTTAGATTTGTATCAGCTCCTTCAGGAAGCGTAACCAAATAGTAGCATCTCTGACGAAAAATATTATTTCTTAAATTTTTTTTTTGTCTAATGCATTCAAACATGTCTCACGAATTGTAAACATGAAAAGAAATTATCGTCGGAAGAGAGGAAGTCTTTTTTTTTTTCCTCTTCATTATTCATGAGGCATTTGCGATTCTCTTGACGTCAGACGTTACAGGCCCACCCTACCGTCAAAAATGATTCTCGTATGCAACGCAGATACAACAATCACAAGAACGCTATTCAATTCGAGGGAAAAAAAAACTTGTACATCAGAATAAATGTTTTTTGTACATTTATTTATTTACTGAATGTGAAATCATTGATGGAAATACATTTCATTGCGATAAATAAGTTTTGTCAGTCAAATGTTTCGAAAACATTTTAATTGAACCTTAAATTTTATTAATAATACTTAAATACTTTAATAATGTATACTATGATAAATATTTCTTTTTTTATTTTAAATGTAGGGGCTCCACTATAATTCCCTCAATAATTCCCAGTATAGAAAAAAAAAACAGTTTAAAAACCTAGAGCACTTCCAACTTTTTCAACTAATTAAAATTATAAATCAAGCATTAAAACAATACAATTATAATTTAACTTATTTCTATTCCTTAGCATAACATAACATTCAACCTCATCAAGCCAAAGCGGGATCCTTTTTTCGTTCTTCACAACCTGTTTCCCCAGCTTAGTGAATATAACCATCAAATCAACAAGTAAATTCCAGGCCATGAAAACCAAATCACTTGGCGCCAGTTTTAAGGATGTAAATAATGAGAATCGTATTTTATGAGATTAGTTAAAAAGCGATCAGGTTTTTACAAATCAATAACTGAAATTCCAACAGGTTTTATCTAAAGCTAACACTTGCGCCCAAGATTAATTTATGCGTAATATTGAATACATAAAATGATACAATTTAAAAACAATTTTTTTTTTTTTTTGAGTCTAAGCCTTATGTGCTTCGACTAGGGTAGAAAGTACGGGGTATACTACAGTATAAGAAAACTATTTCTTCTGTGGGAAGGTCAAAATTCATTCCGTGGATCCGCCACAAAATAAAATTTAACCAGCCCATTTAAAAACAATTAATAATGAAACTATTTTTTATCATTGAAATTTTAATTCTCATAACATGATGAAAAGAAATATAATGATAATATCGAATAATAAATAATGAATTGTAAAGAAAGTTATGGAGACTTCAACGATAGTTAAACTTAAAACGATTTCTGTCCTAATTTCTGAATATTGACTTATAATGTATACTTAAGTTAAATAACGATTTACTTACAATTCAGCTAGCTTATAAAACAGATTTGTTGATTTACCTGAAAAATAAAAATAAAAATACGTATTAGTAAATTAGTAGTAACAAAAAAAAATAAAAAAAAATAAAAAATATGGAGGCAGTTAAGGAGTAAGGTCTTTTAGGACTTGAAAGATGAAATGAGTTGTTTTAAATAGTAAATAATATCCCTTTGTTTATAAAAAAAAAATTACAATTAATTATAAATGATTGGCAGCAAGTTGGTTTGAAATCTGGTGAAGACTAGCGGTGAACACAAGCTGAAAGTACAAAATATGGCTTACGAGACTATGACAAAAACACGATCGTTGGCGCTAAATTGGACAAGCATAGATAGGTAATCATGTTATGATTCTTTAAAGATGTATTATTACTGAGTAAACGAATCTTAATTGTACAAAAAAGAAAAGAAGCTCCCACAACACGGAACCTCTAAATAACGAATCTCTAAACTAAACCCCACTCATCAGTAAGTGCATAGATTATTATTGATAATGCTGAAACGAGCTAATTATCTCATCGATTTTGACAAGCAAAAATAGAGAACATCTTTTTCTTATAAATATTGACATTCTCAAAAATTTCGCGAAACTTTAAGTAAGGGTGTAGGGAAGCAAAATAAGAAATGTTTTCTTAGAAAATTGTAAGGTTTAGAAATACAACGATTTAGAAACTTGATACCAAATATTGGAATGTTTCAATAAATCTATTGAGAACTGTGTAGTGTCATAACTGGAAAATGAATATCAGACGAAATATTCCATCCGAGTTGCTGTTGCTGCCGACATACCAGCTTGGCAAGCATTCTGTGATAAGGCCCTGTCCTTGGAGGGCAGTAGCGCCAAATATAACAATATAATAATTTATTTTGATTTCATAGAAACGAAATGATATAACGAAACAAAATATGGCGTCAATTAATGCCACTTCTTCAAAATAATTCTAGGTATTTAGTATAGTCATAACTAATAATAGACTTCGGGTGATATAGTTTTTAATACATCATTATTCGCAATACTATCAACGCTCTAAACTCAAATTTATACACAAATACAATTTAAACTACATAAATACAGAAATAGATACATTCCGTCGCAACATAATGCGGTTATTATACATCCTAATCAAGGCGAAATATTAGATGTTGACAGACACTTTATTATTACTAATATTCAGTTTCGCAAATATAATAATGAACTTCTTTCAATATAATAGCAGTAGTGTACATCAAACCCTCCTCCTCTAACACACTACTCCTAACATAAAATTTCATATCTAACTGCTCATGGAAGACATTGGCGCTCACACTGATAATCATTTGTACGCTACACATCGAAAAATATTTTAGCATTATTGGCCCCACATATTATTTTCCTTTCCCGCTCAATTTCTTATATTCACCTGTTAAATTATTTAATTTAAAAAAGGTAGCATAAACTATACATAAGTTTATGTTAACTTTCATTTTCCTCACAATTTATATCATCTGTTCCTTTTTACTATGTTTATAATGTTATTTATGCCTCAATCTTAATCGTCCCTTTATTGCTATGTACAATCTTATTGTTATAATTTATGTATTTACTCATCAACCATATCCTCTTGTATTTTTTTGTAATACCTTATTTTGTTTTTATAAAAACAAAATGTTAAATTTATCACTTAAGATATGCATGATGGTATAGAAGGATAAATACAATTAGGATTGATGAATTAATTGCCACTTCTATTGGGATTATTCTATTAGAATACTAGTTTCGAATACTTAACATTCATCTTCAGTTCTCAGAAGGTCTTAGAAATAACAGGTCTAAAAGATGAAGATGAATCTTTAGCATTCGAAACTAGTATTCTAATAGAATAATCCCAATAGAAGTGGCAATTAATTCATCAATCCTAATCGTATTTAATTTAAAAAAAAAAAAATTTCAAATACTTCTTACTTTTTTATTTCCATAATGTTTTTTTCTTTTTTTATGCTTTAATATTCGTTCCCTTTTTTTGTCATATATTTTAATTGTTATTAAATGACAGCACACCTCAGATGTTGACTGTACACAGTCAATAAATATCTGATCAATAAGAATCTTTTTTTTTATTGCAACCAGCATGAATTCTTAACCTCATGAAAAATAATGCAACGTACACACAATATACAATAACCTGAACATATCTATAATACTCATTTTAACAAGCACCGATTTGAGAAATAAAGAAATACAATTGTACCCATATTTTATTTATTCTCTTCCACAGTTTCACTAACTTACGGTTGAAGGAAAAGTGTCTGCTTTTCTTTTAGCACAGAGCCTCAGGAAAAGCGAACCAATTAAAACTTTGTTCAACGTTAATTACCAAGAGGATTCGGTCTACTAGTCGTTCCTATACAAGCTCTTAGTTCCCAAACCATTCCAGATCATTTCTTATTATATGTACAATAAAAATTTTTTACTGATAAAAAATATAAAAAGAAAATTGTGAGCTCTATTTTATAGGTATTAATCTACTCAGTATCAAAAAATATAATAAGTAGTGCAAGCATAAATACATATATATAAATAAAGAGATTCAGAACATATGTTTTGTCAAAAGTAAAACTTTCTTATGAACTGGGGCGAGAAAAAAATTATATAAGAAAAATCTAAAGAATTTGGATGAGGAATCACTACTAATGTAAAGTTGAAAAAACAAGGCTACATTCTATATAGTTTCCTATAAACCAATTCCTAACAATGAGGTTTGAACCCAGTGAAAACATCCAACTCCCAGATTTTTGCGCCTACGCTGAGGTCATGACAAAAGGTCAAGAACCGCTTTACAGAGGCTTTGGGTAAGGGGGAGGGGGGTTCAATAAAATTTCGATGGCACCACACGGTTTCAAACTTATCTGTAACAGGAAGTATGCCATAATAGCCAAAGGATGAAAAATTATGTTAAAAAAAACAAAGATAAAAAATTATTTAAAAAAAATAAAACTGAAAATGTTTAATTAAAATTTTAAAAAAATTACAAGTATCCCTGTTAGAACATAGATCATTTTAACCAATAATTGATGTTTTATTTGTTTATCGTTAAAAATCTTGTAACATTTGAGGATTATTTCTTCAATGATATTTTCACGCGTAGCAGAAATTTTTAACGTGTTACAGATTAGTTATTTGAAGCTCACGTAAAAACATAATTGAACTTCCAATTTTTCATTTTAATGTACTATTTAGTAACTGAGATGGATAGAGACCATTAATCAGTTCTTGAGGATACGGACTGCATTATCAGTGCTTACGACTAAATACCCATGAATCCGTATTTTTACACACAATATAAAAAAGCATAGGATCGACATTTTGATTTAGTAATAATTTTTACGTTGCAGAAATAATTTTATAGGTTTCATCAAGTAAATTGCTTTTATTGAATAAATATTAAAATCTTTAAAGTCTTATTCAAGGAAAATTAGTAATATGGATGATAAAGAGGCAATTCGTGCAATATGGTCAATGGAAATAAATATTCTTAAACATATAAAATAAAATAAAAATTAATAAACCTTTTTTTTTTTTAATAATTCTATTGAGAAAGTTTTACAATCTGCCGCGAAGAGGGCAATAAGCAATATGGACGGCTTTATGGATACAAGTACGCTATATATACAATAAGAATTAAATGAAAAGAAGTGAAAAGTAAATAAAAAGGAACCTCATTAAGTTAAAAATGAAGATACAATCACACTATTATATATACATTGTATTGAAAAATCAGAGGGACCCAGAACCAAGCCCCAGCCCCCACTTATGGGCAGGCCTTATTCAGAGAGATCCCGACGCTGCTCTCGGGCGCGGGTCAAAATCCACTGCAAGCTGAGTGAAAATCGAATAGCTTTAAAAATTTTCATATTTATTATAATAATTTGAATTTCCGACCAACATTTCATATCCACCAATCCCTCAAACAACAGAAGAAAATCTTTCATACGGGAAATTTTATACATAAAGTATGTTTTGCCACGGTTTATAGTTTTGACGTAATAAGAGAATGACCATAGAAAGAGATATTCAAATCATTTCCCCTCCTCCTCATTCAGCACCAAGTGGTGGGGACTATTGTGATGTACAGAATGAGCAATTATACCAAATTTCGATACAATATGAATTTTTGGGAGCAATATTGATTGCAGTTAAGAGTGCTGAAAAACACACCAAAATTGAAAAAAAAATCCTTTCTTGAAGAGAGGAAATTTCTTCAACCACATTAAAAGGGAACAATGTTCTATAAAATGAATAATTAATATCAAATGACGATTTACAAATAAATAAACAAAATATAACTGAATTATTAGTTTAAGCTTATATTATACGAAATGGTTTACGCTCCACTACTACAAGAACTTCTAAACTGGAATATTAGGTTAATAGCATTCACCAGCATCCGTGTCTGTTCACATTATGTGTTTGTGAAGGGAGGGAAGTTTGTTCGTTAGTTCTGAAGCAGGGACCAGAGACGTCATCCGTTGTGTTCCGGTTCAAGTTTTCAACCATCATCAGCTGAGTTAAGAATTGGAAAAATCGGATCTTATAAAAATTATACAGAATAGGTTAACAACGGATTTGAGTTAAATTGTTGATTTCAGGTAAAACTTTAATATAGGTAGCAAATATTCATATTGGTTAACAGATAACATGGCTGCAATTTTTAGAAAATGGAGAGAAATTAAATGTTAATCCATTGGTCTAAAATTATATAATGGCGTCACCCCAGAATACAAACAAACATAGTAGCCTATCTACAATAAATAAATAAAGGCTTAGCGAACCCGAAGGTTCGATGCCGACATCACCAACCGTCGACCGCACACTCCAACCCACTCCTCAAAAACCCAAATCCCCCAGGTCGGCCCTGACGCAATCCTCCCATCTTCGTCTCGGTCTACCCCTCGGTCGTTTACCTGACGGCTCAAAACTGATTACTTTTTTCGGAATTCGATCATTACTAAACCCACCGACTTTACATGCCCATTTTAAGCGTCGCGCTGCTATTACTTGAACCACATTTACCGGATATAACTCGCGCGATTCCGCATTGTGAAGCCTTCTAAATTCTCCTGTTTTTCATCCTTTTTTGGGCCAAATATTCTGCGCAGTACTTTATTTTCGAAAACTTTAAGGCGTTGTTCCTCCCTTAACGTCAGCGGCCATGTTTCACATCCGTAGAGAACTGTTGGTAGTATACTAGTTTTGTATATCCTAATTTTTAAATTTTTGGAGAGTAATCGCGAACTGAGTAATTTTGCGCCCGAGAAATAACTAGCATTAACCAGCTTTTAACCTAGCCTTTATTTCTTTTTGAATTTCATTTTCTACATTACTTATGTAATTTTAACAGATTAATTGTTAAAAATGATAGGAGGTGTTGTTGGCTACTTAGTCTGCAACTCCTGAATTTTGAAAACAAGGTAAAAATTTTAAACAGTTGAAACGTGACCAAAATTCTTCAAGGATCGAAATGGGGTAAAAAGGATCCTGTTTTAAATGAAATTATAATTTCTAACCAGGAAAACTATCTAAGAAAAATATATTGAAGTAAATTATGGGTTAGATATCTCTTAGATCTCCTGAGAAGTGAAGATGAATGTTTAGCATTCGAAACTAGTATTCTAATAAAATAATTCCAATAGAAGTGGCAATTAATTCATGAATCCTAATAGTATTGATCCTTCTATACCATCATGTGTACCTCAAGTAAACTATGGGTGGTTCGAAACGTGGGTCCTGCGTGGCTTAAAATTTATTTCTTGGCGGAACTACGAAATGAATCCTGGCCTTCCCAGCTTGGTTAGAATAGGTTGAAAACCTGTTAGATAACCCGTCCTTAAGACAATAATTACTTTAACTTTTTAAAAAAACAAATAAAAAACAACAACAAAAAGCTTAAATGCATTTTATTTTTAGGTTTGCAATTAATTTGTAGGTGAAACATTTACACTTTTTAGTATACTTGAACTAATATGGGTCCAAATAGAAATAGTAAAATCATTCATGCAAAAATCAAGGTACTAAAATTAAACTTTATCTCACGAAGAGCAGGTGTCCAAACACATTATAAATACTACATTTTCCATTACCTCCGACAGTCCTGATAAACAAGATGATAATGGCTTCCGAAATTAGCACATCTCAGATCAAGGCAGAAAACATTTAAATGAAAATCCTAGCTTATTCATTGACAACAGAAGACGGCTTAAAGAAACCTCATAGTACAAAAAAGCAATGTTTAATAAAACCTTTTAAGTTAATTTCACATGATATATTTCTTTCAGGACTCTAATACATTGAGAAATTATATAACAGTATATAGCCATCTTAAAGCTCTAAAATAAACATGACAACAGTTTAGTGAATTTAAAAAAAAACAATTTCAAACACCTTTTCTTACTACGAGGTGAACACATGGAATAAATTAAGACCTTTTTTTTAGAACCAGGAAGAAAAGAAAAATTTGAGATCAAATCTAACATATTTTTTATTCAAAGTATTTACAATCATTTTCGATACACTTTTGCCAACGGCTTACCAAGTTTTCTATCCCTGATTTGATAAACGTTGAGTCACGTGATGAGAGAAATTCAGAAAATGCATTTTGCAACATGCACAGTTGTCTAAACTCCAAAAAAAAGTGGTAGTCTGTAGAGAATAGATCAAGGGAATAGGAGGGGGGGGGGGGTAAAACTTCATAGCCCAACCCCTTTGATTTATTCACTGTCTGTATTGAAACATGAGGTCGGGTGTTATCATGAAAAAGGATATGTCCTTTCCTGTTTGCCAGTACCGGCTGTTGCTTGATCAAATTTTGATGCATTTGGTCAATTTCTTGGCAGTATAATGTTGAATAAATTGTTTTTCCCGTCCACGGGGCAGATTTTATAATGTCGTATCTCCTGTGGAAAATTTTGTAAACCAACGAAGGATGGTTCTTTCATTAGCACTTCCTTCACCAAATGCACGATTAATATTTCTTGATGCCTGGGCAGCGGAATGACCCAATTTGTGCTCATAAAAAAAAAAATCCTTCTGAAATTGCGTGTTTCCATGGCCACGGTTAAAATTATACTAAAAACTGTGTCTAATTGGAAAAAAAACAAACACAGTTTGCAAATAGAGAATTGACAAGTGCTTATTAAAGATGTAAATATTTTGCTAGGAATCAACAGCCAACGCTTTAATCCTATATAAAGTTTAAGATTTGAAAAATCGGACATTTCATGTGTGACAAACAATATTATATGTCTCTACTTGCAGTATACCAAACCCATCCGGCACCAGTTTTAATAGCTAAGGGGATTAAAAAGCACAATAAAAAAAAAAAGTAATAATCCAGGTGGCATTTACTGCCTTGTTGAACTTGAAGCACATTAGAGAAAACAAATAACAGGAAAATAAACTTTATCTTTCCGATTATAATTGTAAATGGAAAACATTAACTCATATTTTAATTAATTTTAACCAGTAAATCTTTCGTTTTCTAAAAACCTTTGGGTTTGTACGCCATTCCATAAATTCCTATACATGGACGATTCGTTTAGGAACCATCACAAGTTAAAACTAATTTTAAAAAAAATATTTATAGTAAAATTTAATAGAGAATATAACATATTCAAACATCAATATTAGTTTATTAAGTTAAAGCATTATACAGAACAAACATATTAGGTATGTAAAAAAAAAATATTATGAAGTCACTGCAATGAGAAAACGATTTTCAATTTCAAATCCGTGTTTTTTGTTTTCTGATAATACCTCCTTTGACTATAAAAGTTAAGTTAAAATTATTAGAAATTTTAAAATGTGGGACCGACAGTGGAAACGCGGCAGTAATCTTCACACCAAGATAAAATTTTCACATGCAACCAGGCCGCATTCATGAGGTTCGTTGAACCACAGTTACAACCCATATCTCTGCATTAAGATCACTTACAAATAAAAATGTATTTTTGGAATAATATGTTTTTTATCCGAAGAAGATGTATATATATATGTCTGCACAGTTACTTTTGAATGCAATTAACAATAATAATATTAGGATATATGGATCGACACAATCAATACATCATAAATTAATTAAAATATTTTTAACATTAGATATGGGACAGATCTTCTACAGGTATAATTAACAACTCAGCAATGTTCTTAATTAACGGAATTACTTAATTCTTACATTTTTAATTCAATATAAACACCTATTAACAGTATAATATTAAATATAGCAAGAGATATCATCAAACATAAACCCATAGTTTTCACTGCATCAGTTTCAGTTTGATTTTCCGGTCATCGCATGGCAGAGAGATGAGTCGATGGCACTCATTGAAATGTCATGCAAGGCCGCCCTGTCGCAGCAACCTTATCTATATTTTGTTCCTATCGATTCAAACTGTTTCAAATGCCCGGCACCGCACAGTAATTCAACCCACCCGAAAGGTATGAAAAATTCTTCTATTTATGAAGCACTGATAAAAATATTTCAATTATGAATAAACCAAAGCGACATTTGTCACTTAAAAAGAATAATTATAATATGAGCAATAGGGTTTCCTGTAATCAAATTACTTTTTTTCTTAAATTACATTATTTTTTTAAATATTCTATTTCTTTAAAATATATAAAAAATTACTACATATTACTGCAACCTATTTGGACCTATATAGCAGGACTCTGGGGTTCTGCAAAGCCTACACACATCCATCCACTTCAATACAAACACTATACAAAAAAAACTTAATACAAAAATACTCGCACCATGGTGCATTTTCAACAACAATACAAACCACAAGACTTACGCTACGATTTGTTCATTAGATAAACATAAAACAGAACAATTTTCACACTTCTATTAAAGTCCTGATTCACTTGCATAGATAATTTATTCTTCCCTGTTATCCGGAAATCCGTTGACTTAAAACGTAACCGATCAAGATATCTTATGTTCATCTTCTAGTTTTATTTTATTTTTTTTTTTTTCACCTTCCAGTTTCATCAAAATTATTTCAAAAACTAGAGATCAAAAGCCAATTTAATGAAAAATATCTCATTCACTATATGCAGAGGGGAGCGTCTGTAGTTGTGAATTAAATAATTATTGTTTAAAAAAACTAGAAAACCACGCTTTTATAACAAACCAAACCATAAAGCTAAGTGTGGTGAACAATTTGCCGCTCAGGCCTTTTAATTTTTTGATTACAAGATTTGAAGCTAATTTACCTGTACTATTCTTGATTTGTTCGTATTTTTAGCACAGTTTATCCAAAAACAACTAACAATTTTTATTTTTTTGACATATCTCACAGTAAGAATGGGCAGATTTTTACTTTAAAAATCCTATCTTGCACAAAATGTAATGATCTACAACTTTTAGAACAGCATTTTTTGATTGAATTAGCCATTTCTGCGCAATAGACTCTTAAACATGACCGAAACCAACTTTTTTAAATAAACAAAATTTTTTTTATGTTTGACAATAGATTGTGGCTAAACGCCTGAATAAAATTCAGCTTAAGGGATGTTTTTAGATGCGCTATTCAATAAACTTCAATTTTGTAAATAAAACATTTTTCGATAGAAAGCATTTTTCTATATATCTTTTTCCAGAATCTGGAAAAAATTCAAAAAGTTTGTGTTTTTTTTTGCCCCCTAAACATTTTCCCCATATCAAATTTAGTTTCATTTTTGGTATTTTATTCTCAGGACCCATCTCGTCCATATAAATACGTAAAACCTACAACTTCACCTTTTGCAAGGCAGACCCCCATTTTGGGAAGGGTGAAGATCACCCTGATAAATTGCATATACACTTACACATACCAACTTCATATAAAATATTTCATGACTAACTTCGCCGGCATACCGAAAAACATTTACAAAATACGAGCACGAGAAACATGTCACAAAATACCCAAAGAATACTGAAAAGGGTTGGTTTCCAAATCTCCTTGAATGAAATCTTTTTAAAATTTATATTTAAGAGTAAGTACAGATGGGTGTCTCACAAAACAAATTGCTACCGGGGTGGAGGTAAAATTATAGACAGAAAATAATAATAGTTTATAATAGACAACAACCAATTTACATCTTAAAGATTGGATCAAACATTTACCTGTTTAAAATAATGATAAACTTTACAGAATATTATATCTAATACATTTTTGAACAGTTCTGAGATATGCAAAACCTCCCCATTTCATCACGTCTTATATTTCATACTTTGAATAACATCTACTTACAGTTTTTTTTTTCCTAAGAACAAAAATATAAAGTTGTCTCTTTGATATATGTATGCATTTGTTATTCCTTTGTTAGTGCTTTAAGTCCTTTTGTACTTCTACTAGGCCATGAAGGAATGGTTATCCTACAGGTTACCAGCCTATTTTAGATAGGGTGGATCCACCACGAAATAAATTTCAGCACGCGCGAGTAGATAACTAATCCAAGACCTGAATCGTACGTACAGAGGCCCTCGCCCTGATGCGTACTTCCATCGATTGCTCCTAGATTAATTTATATATAAATTTTGTGAAGTTATTCCAGGGATTTAAGATAATAAAATACAAGCACTTAATATTGACAACAAGCATCTCTGAATAAGATATGAAACTTCTAAATAGTACCTTCAAAAATCTATAAAATTGTAAGGTTTCTAATTGTATGGCACAAAAGAAACCTGAATCTCAATCAGGACAACGCAGTTCGAGATCGTATTACACTTTATCGTTATCTTTCCCCTGAAGCCTGGTTCTACCTCACCTTAGCTCAACTCTTTAGTAGGAGCTTCATAACCGATTTAGTGAAGTGAACACATTTCTATATAAAAAATAGGTATGAGAATGCATATTGATAATGCTCCACAATGTGGTATACTTATATATTTTTTTGTCAATGTAACGGACTAAATATGAGTATTAGTTCATATCCATGAACGTAAAATAATTATGCATAGCACAAGAATGGTGGTGATAATAGTTAATAGTTTAGGAAAAAAAACCTTTAATATTGTTATTATGCCCCTTAACTAAAAGATTCATTTCTTCTAATTACAATAACAGTAAAATATCAAAGAAAGAATATTACTTAACTTATAATTTCACTTAAGAGTTAAATTAAATTAGATAATTCTATGTTTCCTGCTATAAGTACAGTTAGATCGTATATCAAATTGTAATTGTCGCCTACGTCAATACAGAGCTACTGTAGTTAAACCTATATTTCCTGTACTCATGCGTTACAATGAGAGATTAGTTTTTAATGTGCCACAAGTAATATTTTTAATACATCTTAATTGATAAATAATACATGCCATGATGAAACTATATTTGATCTCACAAGAAATGAAATTCAACGAAGAATTTGAGTATCTAAAATACCGTCTTACACTAATGAAATACATTCCTAATACATCAATAACCAGTGTTCCACCAACTAAAATCCCATTTATACAAATTAATCATTAAAATTAACGTTTGCACCTCATTTAAAACTATGTATATATCAGCTAGATGAACGAACTAAGTTATGAAGAGCCAAAAAAGGCCTCTCAAAAAGCCGTTATTTTGCTTTTAGTTAAACATTGCAAGAAACGAATTTCTTTTGAATCCATAACCTCTAAATACCTCAAGATATATAAATATAAATACTTTAATAAATAAAATCATCGAGGTATAATATACTTTGAGTTCTGAATTTGGCCAGAAATAAACACATCCTTTCATTATAATCCTATTTTTAACCAAACAAACACTTAATTTAAATTTTCTAGTTGGATTTCTGACATAATACAGAGCCTAAGAATACAAACATAGTGTAGACTTTAATTAGTTTGTATCTAAAAATGAAAGAAATCAATCCTCAATTAAATTATTTTTTTATGTTCATTGTAATTTACAATTATATAAAAAATACATCCACCAAATGTACAGGATATAATGACGTACTAAAAACTAGTAAAAATATTCCCCACAAGTAGCAATTACAGTTCGAGAATAAAAGCTCTCGACACCAACATATTTTCAGAAGCTTTTGAAAAATTAGCAGGAACCCACTGGGAAGCAACTTGGGAGAATACAAGATCTGCAAATAATGTTTATTTCAAAATGAAATTACAACGCAATAACGTCAACATAAAACAAGAAAGAAACATAAAGTACGAGTTTATTACAAATAGTGGGGGAAATGTACCGATCGAACATTCATTTTGATATCCCAGCTTCGACTACTAACCCATCTTAAATTATGTTAGTACGCTACGAAAAAAAAAGTTGCGCTAGGGCCTAAAAAAAATAAAACTGTCGTAGGCAAAGATAATTTCTTTTGATGCAGCAGATCATATTCTAATATTAATATACTCAGTTGTAAATCTAAATATAGTGAATTATAAAATATATTTAAAACCAAATTAGACAAATAATCTCAAAATGTATTTTCTTAAAATCTAAAATGTCATTTATTTTTCACAATAAATATATCATCAAATTATTAATAACTTTTAAAAATATATCGTATAATTCTACAACTATGATTCGATGTTAATTAAAAATGCAGATTATCTCCCAAATTTGGTTAAATCTACATCAATATTTCTGATGATGAATAGTTTATAGAGGTTTATTATGACATTTTAAAATTATATATTAAACATATTACTCATGTTTATTGCATAGTAATTAAGTGAGTTTTTACATTTAATCTGCCCTAAAGAAATTAGTCCGGAATACGGAAATCAATTATATTACTAGGCCAATATCATCAGATAAATTTTCCAAATTTAGTGATATCTAATTAAGCACTTCTTATTTCCCTAAGGTCACAGAATAAATAAGAAACTTTTTATTATTATATAAATATATATACAAAGTTATAAAATATCGTTGTAAATTATAGGTCTTTATAAAACAGTAAAGCAACCTACTTACGGGTTCTGTAATACCTTTTGACACTGCCAACGTTGTATCTTCCTGGTAAGTTTTCATTCTTATTCGATTCCTATTTTTAGTTATAAATTAATTAATGTTTTTCATTTGTACAAATATTTTTAAATAAATTTGCTGATATAAATAAGCGAGATTTACTTTCAAGTCCAATTTCCAAGGACGGTTCACTGATCCTTTATGATAATAAATGTAACACAGCGGATTGATTAAACAACCTGAGAAATAAAGAGGAAACGATAATTTATAGCAATATAAATACGCTAATAAAAATATAAGCAGCAAGATATAAGAGTCAAATATTTAAATGATGTGCTTAACAGATCATTTTTGCTTCAAAGTAAATAGTAAATTCTTTAATAATATACGAATTGTGAACAATAAAATAAATGACGGTTCAGATTGAAATGAATAATCATATTTTTTGAGTCAAAGGAATATAAAACTAAAACGAAGAAACCGATTATATTAGAATAAAATGGTGAATGACGTAAAGAAGTCAATAAGTCCAATTATTTTAAATGAGTTAATTGCGCCTTCAAGCTTTAATTAAGCACAATGTAAACCATTAATTAATTTGTGCTTTTATTAATACTAAGGATTTAAAATATCTATTTTGGCCCTAATGGTACTTTTAGAATAATTACAGAATTTTGGAAAAACGGTTAAAAATTAGCAGCGCCCAACTGAAAGTGCGCAATTTTGAATAATCGAATTTTTCAAAATAGCCGAGGAAATACAAATTTTTGTATTTATTTATTTTTATTTTTATTTATAAGAATAAGAATTTGAATATTATTCGTATAATGTTACCTCTTGCTAATCGTGTTTTCCTTTCATAATATTTAGTGGCTTATGTACATTTTTTTTTTTTTTTTTTTTTTTTTTTACGTAACAAAAACTACTAATGAACGAAAAACAATTAACTAAGTTCACCCTCAAGTTCACTAAACGTCAGTTTTTTTATAAGAAAAAATAATATTACTTTTGTTCACACTAAAACTCCCAACTGGCACTCTCACATAAGTAGGACCCACTAAAATACATGAACTTTTATTTAAAACATACGGTATCCGGTATTCGTTGCTTAGCGCCGTGCTTTTTTAAAAAATAAATTATCATATTCGTAGCTTAGAAACCATTTGAGGATTACCATACGGAGGATGTATTTTCAGGTGTGAAACAGCTAATGAAACATTAGGCTTTAGTTAAGTGTGTATGAAGGAGAACAAATCATTGTAGTGTATCCTAGCTTTTCGGACCTTTGGTAACTGCTATTAAGGATCTGATTGAAGAAGCAGATTGATATCTGATAATACTAAAAAGTAAGGTGGATTTGTAATTTTTTTATGTAACCATTTTCCATTTTTACACAGCACACAGATTTTTTTTAAAAACGTTACATTTTTTATTTTTGTTTTTCAACGAATACAAAATTTTCAAAAATCATTAAATCCCTGACTGCCTTGAAGAAGTAGATAAGTCAAAATTGTACACTTTTCTATAAGACAATTTTGATCGTTTTCCTAAATCTTGTAATCACTATAAAAATCTGAATCTGTATCATTTTCGAAAACAAGGTCATTGACCCCTCCTGTCTGTTACCGATAAAACCCATCTCAACAAATACTTCCGAGTAATATAGGTAAGGTTCTGAAAGGGACATCTCGAAGTGAGCAAAACGTCTATTAGATAGAGGGGCATCAGCAAATTGTTACTGTTATTTGTTCTACAGCCGTACACAATTAAGAAAAACTATTGAATAAGATAATATTTTGTTCCATATCTCCCTTTTTACCCGAATGTACCTTCTCCAGAAGTGGGAAGAGAAATCTAAAAGTTAGAGATGTGTCGATTCTTGAAAAAAGAAACGGCCTCCGGAATCGAAGATCCAAATTTCATTCCTAGTTATTCATATACGCCTTAATGGCTATTTCTAGTTCGACAGATAATTTTGTAGTCTTAACGGTATACAATAGCTTTGAGATACCTAAGCACGTAATCATTTACATCGTATCCACTCCTATTATACAAACATATAGAAAAATAATAAAAAACTTTATTTTATTTAAAATTTATTGATTGATTTTCCAAGCTTATGCCATCAGACCTCCCTGAAATATTCTAAATAAACTCACCGTTAAAAGTATGGCAACACTTTGAAATATTTGAATTTTATAAAAACGTATTTTTTTTTCATAATAAAGACAGTTTCTGAAGTCTATAATAAACATTCCTAAACTAGACATAAACAATTTTTATTAAAATAAATTACAATATTTCATCCAAAAAAACAAAAAAGTTAGAAAAGTTACTTTTTAAAATTTTCATTTTTTACAATTTTAAATTTATATTTAATAATCGTTTCAGACTACTTCAACATTTACTAGACAAACTTTCAAAGCTTTATTTTAAAGATTTATTAAAAGATTTATTACAAAGATTTATTACAAAAGACTCATATACATGACTGTGATTAGACCTGTTTGGACGTACGGAGTTGAGCTTTGGGGCTCCACTGAACCATCCAATTCATCTCTATTCAATCCTTACAATCCAAAATCCTTCGAAAAATCGTCAATGCTCCTTGCTTTGTCACCAATAAACTTATCCATAAAGAACTTAACGTTCCATATGTTGCAGATTTAGCCCAAACCAGATACCTATCCTTTCATAGTAAGCTCCATAACCATTCAAATCCACTAGTTTCTCAACTTGCTTCCCACTCCATTCCCGATAATCCTCCGAGGTGTCTGAAACGAAGATGGCCTAGAGACCTTCTAGTGTAGATGTTTTAATAAAGTGCTACTGATGAGTAGTTCTTTCCAAGTTTTAACATGTTATTATAATCGTTGTCAATACATTTACTTGATGTATATATTCTGTACAGTTGTAAATTTCAATAAATGCATATAAAAAAAATAAAAAAATAAAATATTTAATAAGACATATTGCCCCCTCTGGCTTGAATGACTGCTTCCACTAGTCTTGGCATACTTGTAAATAACGAAACGAATGATAAACATGGACTGAAGGAAATTAGAAAAAAATAATCTAAAATTCCATTGTTTATTATTAAGAGGGAAAAACAATGATGTGTCTAATCCTTAATGTATCACGTTTAATAAATAATATTAATATGAATATAAACCAAGTGTGGATTAAGATAAAAACCAGGAAAATCCCGATAATTATATGGGTGTTTTAATACTTCTGACGGGGAGTTTATTATACATATTGTAGATATCGCACATGGATGGTTAATGTGACACAACTTAAAAACCTGCATAAAAAAAATGTAAAACTCTCAGAGACAATGAAATATCGAAAGTGTGTCTAAATTATCTTTTAGTCCCAACCGCGTGTGAGATGTATCAGGTGGGATTTGAAGTTAATTCGATACATTTCTGATATTTCATAAGAAGCTATTGAACTTTATTGAAACATCAAAAATACATATGAGTTGTGTTTTTTTTTAAATACATGTGCGATTTGTTAAACGACTCTTTTTTAAATAATATATTGTTTTTTAATGCAATAATTTTATTTGTTTTCCATAAACTCTGGCATATTTTTTGCTGGTAATGTATAAACTGGTATCGGTTTGTTCATTTAAATTTCAATTTCGAGAATTGAAAATTTTCGGTAACGACACAACTATGCAAAACATTATAAAAAAAAAAAAAAAAAAAAAATTAATTTCCAACAAAAGCTAAAATCCAGAAATTCGCCAGAGATGTTACTGCAGATCCATTACTAACAGAATAGGTAAATATTATTCTCTTATTTTGTCGTTTTAGAAAAATAAATCGAATAAATTTAAAATAACATCAGAGCAATAAACATTAACAAAATAAGATATTAAAAAAATTGTGAACAAATATAACGTGTTAGTAGTTTCTTTGTATTTTAATAATTCAGTTGGGAGTAAATCCAATGTTATATGTATGGATAAAAAGCAGAATGTACGCTGATCCTTTTGATGCTATTACTGTTGTTATGGCCGTTAGAAGTGGTTGAAGAAGGGTTTTTTTTGGTGCGTTGAATCGAGATTTGAGTTTAGTTTTTCATGAAAAATATTTTCCACTGATTTGCAGCGGATTTAATTGGAATTTTGTCATTTTTTGGGGGAGTTTTTAAGCACCTTAAAGCCTATGTCTTGAGCATAGCGAAAGTATTTTTATTTCAAATAACATGCAGAAGTACAATTTAACGTGAAAGAATCATTTCTCTATTTTGACTGAGAGCTGAGAAAAAAAAATAAAAGAGATTTTCCTATTTCATTTTTTTCTCGGCTCCTAACGCTCATTGGCGGCTATAACTCTAGTTTTGCACTATTATAGGTCCCTACTACCCACACAAAAATCGGCATTCAAATTTGTGAGTTACAAGTCAAAACATCCCTAGTTAGTATTACTATTAATAATACTTGCCGCTCTTATCTTTCCTGCTAACGGACGGCAGAATGGGTAACCTACAGAAAGGAAATCTGATGCAGACAGAATGAGATTTTTTCTGTGGCTCAAACAAACAGATTAGGAATTATTTGTTTAATTATTTACGAGGTAATTAGAAATTTCACCTTAATGATATAAATAATATTTCATACTGGATAGCAGTTAGGGGTGTAATTAGGTTGGGAGTGGGAAAGTGAATACCAATTGAAGCGAGCCCACGGTGAATGGCATTCGACAGGAGCCATAAAACCAACAGCTATCGTAATTTTAACTATCATTATTAATGCCCAGAGGTTAGGGTACAGGGGATTAAAGTGGCCTTTGTCGGGGCCCTGAGGGAGAACAAGTACCAATAATTAATTGATCCATGATGTTCGATTATTATTTTTACAGTACGAAATAGATGGCATGAAATTTAAAGACTATCTAAAACAGATCTATTTTATGTATCAACAGCACGAAATTGTATTAGTATTACTAAAAATTCAAATATAAATATATTTGAAAACATTAGGCTACCAAAAAGAAACGTTCACAAGCTCCCAAAGGAATATGGTTAATAAAAATGAGCCAACTTTGTTTTAATGAATCACTCTAATTCTTAAGATAAAATAAAATAACAGCACGTCCAAGGCAATGAAAGTAATAAGTCAGAGCAAAACATAGAACGCTGTATAATTAAAAAGTAATATAATACATTTTGTAATACGCCATAATATGTTTAAAATGTGTAATTATTAAGAACCAGCTGGGGACCTAAAGAGAGGGAGGTAGAGAGTAAAAGCTTTCCCTTCCACAAATTTTTAATTTTTATTTTTTATTATAACAGCTTCTACTATAGAAAAAAATTACACTCTGTCCTACTGAAGCGTAATTGGTAACAGAGATGACCAGGGATCCATTCACACACACAAAAAATAAATAAATAAAATTATAAATCTCAATGAAGGAAAATAATAATAAGCATTATTCAAAAAATAAGCAAACTATTGTTTGCTTGTTTATGTTACTATCCTCCGACATTTTTTTCATAACCCGTATGTTATACAGCAAACGCATTACGGTCCGTTAATGTTATAAAATAATGTAATACGTTCCGTCGATCGATATGTTTTTTGAAATATCAATAGAAAAATGTGCCTTTATGAAACAATCTATAATACATTTAAACTTGGCAAATAAAAAAAATCATACCAAAATCTATTATTTCCTGTTTTTATTTAATTTGTTACTGATCAATAAATACCATATCATTCAATCATTAACATACAGAATTAGATACTAATCAACTACATACATTTAATCATAAACAAAATAAAAAATAATATTTTGAATAATGGATAAAATATCAAAGAATAACAAATAAAAATTACTTTTAACTGAAAAAAAAAGTGTTTGAAATAAAAGCTCGAAAAAAATAAGTATTAAAACCAATAAGATGATAAATACTTTCAATAAATACAATTGAAACAATACATTATAAGAGCATGTGCCATTGATGTATTATAAAAATACTAAAATATCCATATTGTAATTTCATAGAAAATACATTTATTTTAAATTTTAACATAAAGAAGATACGCTGGACATTAAAAAAATTCGGCCAAATAAAAACAGTATAACTACACAGTAAGAAAAGCTACGAAAAGACTTATGTTGCTTTTGTTGACCTTGATCGGTAGAAATAGAAAAATAAGTTTCCTTTCCAAGACGCTGGTTCTCAATTTTTGGATGAAAAATGCGCTATTCATCCGACTTTAAGTAACAACCGATTAAAGTTGTCAACGATTAAATAAGATAAAAACGTTTGGTATGAATGATATCGTTGCTCAAAGCGGAAAGACAATCTGGTTATCTTATCTCAGTCCGTTATTACCTACCTGAGGGAATACTGACTGAGAACAGCCAACTATAAAAAAGATATTTCAAACTATTTGGGGATGTTTATTGCACGCTGTTTTAAAATGTAAAATGTAAGACTAGCATCCCCCGTCGCGGCTTCACCCGTTTTCATAAATAAAGAACTTAAATAATTTTAACTAAAAATTTAAGTTTTATTTCTTTACCAATAAAAATCTTATATTGTAGCATGCAATTACTAAGCATTATTTCCTCAACGATATTTTCACGCATAGCAGTAATTTTTAGTCTGGTTAAAATTGCACTGATCATATGCGCATATAATTTTTATTCGGGAGAAATGATTTTATTGATTTAATCTGGTAGGATTTGAATTTCCCACCATAAAAATTTATGAGTGTGGCAAACCTCGTTTATTTGTAGCTTTTTTTAATAACAATTTAATTGAATTAAGCAAGTTTTATTGTAAATGTTAAGCTATATATAAAACATCATGTAACCTCTCTTAAATGGCGTTCCCCACCTAACGGTTGATTATCAAAGCGCACCACATATTTATCGGGCTATATAAAAAATTGATATTGAAAATCAGTAAGTTTTATTATTGCCAAACTTTCCTTGAACTATGAAGATGTTGCAATTTAAAATTGATACAGATTGGATTAGTAGTTTTTCGTGGTTATTGACCACAAACGAAAAATGGCTTGTCCGTTTATATAATAGTATAGATTCCAAATTAATCAGCTTTTATCGGAAAGAATAAAATCACATATGCCTCACTCAAAGGCAATATGTGAAAGATGTGACACTAATCACATTAATATAATAGGCACAAAATAAAATTTCTGAAAATATAAAAATTCTATGTATAACCCTAATAGGGAAAAGGGAAGGTGACAAGCCCAATCAAAGAGATCCCAACGCTACTCTTTCAGCCGCGTCACTGGTACCGAAATCTAATAGAGGCTTAGTGTAAACATTATAAATGAAAACACTCACGACTTGAGTATAGAAGTCGACCATAGCTAGAACTCCACATTAATATATCTTTACAATAGATCTTGGGACCACAGCCGTTTTAGTCTGCGAGGGGAGTATTGCTATTATACTGGGAGATTGCTAACAGCTTTATTTTGTGAAATATAAAGTTTTACTGTTTTCATTAAAAAATGTAAGGAAATTAATACATAATGTTAACAAACTTTTATTAAATTTATTATCAAATGATCTTTTATAGGATTTCCTTGAATAAATGACTTTAGGTAGATCTCTTTGCATAAAATATTGGTGTATTCTTCTTTCAAAGTCGTCGAATGTACAATAGTACTTGTTACTGCTATGGAGCAAAACAAACTTTAAACTTCTTTCGCTGCTTTCCATAAAAATACACCAATCCCTATGCTTGTAGTTTATTAAACCCATCTGTTACAAAACACCACCAACATTGTTACAAAAGGCTAAATCCTTCTCTTGAGAAAAATACGGTAACAGATTCTTTTCTCGGGTACGATAAACAGTAATGTTGGTTTCGGGATTTAGCAAATTTGTTTCTTTTAAAGATATTCTGAAGATTCTTTCGGTAAGTTCAGATCCCTCACTAAGTCATTTTGTTATAAATTTGATTAAATGGTTGAGGTTCTCAAAGGCTAAATTTGTAATCTGGATCAGAGTCATCACTTGATATATTTTGTTCGCGTTCACAGAGATTTGGATCATCAGAGGGTTTAGATGTACTGGGTTGTACCTCTCGAGATTTTAATTGAGATCGTTGAGCATAAGATAATTTAGGATATGACGAAAAACTTCGATTTCCAGGGTTTATTCCGTTTATTTTCACAACCCAGAAGCAGCAGTCGTCATGATGGTTTTGTGGTTCTCGCCAAATTATGGAAGTTACAAACTTCACTGCATCTCTTTTCCAGCTGGACCATAACCGTAGACACACAACACATTTTTGGCAAACAATATGAGGATCCCTAGGCTTGTCCTGATTGTACAAATCTATTTTGAAGTATTGATGATATGCAATTTTTACAAAGTCTAATATAGGTTTTCGATATTTTTCAAATATATATTCGGCACAAATATTTTAAATACAATCTGGATTAAGCACACAACACCGCCTGGACGAATGCATATCGAAAAGAACAACAGGATATATTTTACTGTCAAACAAAATTTAAAATCAAAGTAAAAATACTAAATAAGGTTGGTAAGCTATAACACAAAAACAAAAGCTGTTAGAGAAACATTGTTGACATATTTAAAAAATATGTATCAAATTGAGTTAGAAACAAAATAGTCACAGGAAACAAACAATTTTTTTTTTTTTTGTTGGCCAGTGTAATATTCGATTTTTATATACGTCTAAATATAAAAATTAAATTACTAATATGATATTTATAAATACTTTTAGAGCATTAAAAAGTTATTCATAAGTATAGGAACCGATATTATATTTATTCAACGAACGGACGAATGTTACCGACCGAAAGATAAACATCTTATTAATACAATAGTTAAATTACAACCAGTAAGCAATCTAAGCGGAAACCGACGTAAGCGAGAACGAGAATGACTAGGAAGGGTTGCCACTGGTCACATTCTCTCCTCATCCCAACATCCCAGTTTTTTAATATCACTATTTACGTACATATGCCAATTATCATTCTTGTATTTTACAGGTTCTGATTAAAGAATAAAATAAAATAAAAATAACAGTAGAAAATAAATAAAACTTCATTCGTTTCATTCAATAAAACCTAAATAAGCACTTAAAGTAGTAAACAGGAAGAAATTGTTGATTATAAATCCACTTCACCCTTAGTGAACAACCTCCTTAGTGCATCAAACCAGATTTGAATCAGCTAACTTGTCTGGAAGATATCGTTGATCAAAGGAGCACCAAAGTGGGGTAAGATATTATTAGAAGAGGAAACGCGAATTTTTTTACATGTTAATAACCTTGTTTTTAATAATTAATATTTTAACTCGCGTTGAACTAAGTTAGCCCTTTAGGATTCAATAGAATTTTGTTATAATAATGATTTAATTGTTAAATAAATAAATATACATATGCTTCGTATATATTAGAATTTATATGAATAAAAAAATATATAAATAAACACAAGTAAAAAGGTTTATAGATCTGCAATCTTCAATTGAATTCCCACACCGAAACTAGAAACAGTTTGCTGATCCGCCTGCAGCAGATTGAAAAGATATTAACAGTAGATGCCGGAAATAGCGGAAAGTTGAATACCATTCTATTGTTTCTAGTAATCAGACCGAAAATAATACAGCAAAATCAGAATAAATGAATTAGTTAAACAAATAGAACTACTACTAACTTTTGGAATAGTGAGAAGTGTTGTAGTCAAGAAATCAGCAGTGGTGAAGTTGATCTACTAAATAAAATAGTTAGTAAAACATCAAGGACATAAAAGTTATAGTTTCAATTAGGTAAATTGAGCTTTTTCACTCAAACACGCAGCATGTCATCCTACTGTCTATGAATGCGGATGAATATTTTGTAAGGTTAGATTGCTACTTAAAAGTTTTTTTCTATTTTTGTTTCAAACTGTATTAATCCACACTGTTACAACCAGTTGATGGTATGGAATGGTCCATATATCACTATGAAAGACGTATCAGGCATGGTGAAGAACATACAGCGGGAAATCTTCTAGGATTTGACTTATAATTAAAAGCATTTTTAACCTGAAAAAAATTAATATTTTGTCATATCGAAGTTTCATGTAATTATTTGGAATTTCATGAACCCAATTACATGGTCTGCAAGCGGTCATGTATCATAAGTGTTACATACATTGGTGAATTGAAGAGGTGCTTAAATTAACAAGCGTTAGTTATTTGTAATGGAGTCTGTTTGGAAAGACTATGGGGCTAGTAATTCAGAATATAACATCGAAATCATAATTCATGTTATCTGTTTATGTTCTAGGAAGTTCAATTTATGAATCCATTTTTGGACATACCGCAGTTATGTAATTTGAAGGTCTAAAAGATAAATAAATCAATAGGGTTTAGATTACGAAGCCGAAGTTTCAATGACGATACCAACCGATATTCATAATCTTCATAATTGAATCAGCTATCATATAATATACATTTATTCACGGATTTCAACAACAACGAAATCTGGAACATCAAACTAAATTCAATCCTCTCATATCTACCTCCAGGCGCTAGCCATCAGTCTCAATAAGCTTTTTGCCGATTCGTTCCACCTCAGTCCAACTATGCAACACGGTCATTCCAATTGCCACCACGAAGCTATTACTTTAATTACATCTATCGAGTGCAGGTCAAACAATTCCGCGTAGGATAGCCTGCTTATTCCTTCATTCTTCAAGGGGCATTAAAAAATTAAATAAAAGAGATTGTTCTTCTCTTGGATTAAGAAGTCACGTTTTGTAGGACCTAAAATCTAAACTTTGAGATTAATAGCCAGTTAGCGTGAATTAACTCGGAAGCTCAGTAATAATTATATATTGTCTTTTATCTTGTAGTAGTATGTTTTTGAATTTTATTTCTATCATCTAAGATACATGAATATCCTCACGTATTAAAGTGTATCTCTTTTATATCCTCATATAACATATAAAATAAAATTGAATATGCTTCCGCGACATCCTTCGGCAATATCATCTGAAATTTTCAGTCAGAATACAGTTTCTCTCAGGTCCTCCGTCAAAGCAAAATAACTACTGTTTTATGCTTCCTGTGAAATCTATTTTATACTCCATTAAACTATTCGATAAATAATGATAAAAATAGCTACATCCCGGATTGTATGAATTGAAAAATAACAATTTCCATAGTTATACATCGGTTATGCAATATTCCTTATTAAATTGATTTAATTATTTTTTATTTTTGCTAGTTTGGCAGAAGAGAGTTGGTGGAGGGCTGTGACAGAGCTGTGGTGAAAAGGTGCCGTCAGTGGAGGGGGGCCATGTTGCCAGATCTACTGCCCCCCACTGCCTTCACTCTCGTTGCTCTGCCTCCTAGCACCTACGCTCGGCCAACAGTCACAGTCCTTAGCAATCGCGTATGGTATCGTACAAAAGTTTAAAGTAAATTATAAAAACGAGTGGAAAAAGTTATCACAACTCAAGTGAACGACCACAATTCACATTCAATTATGTTAATTTGGATTGTTTGCTAAAAACATCATTATGCAGCTCTTTTAGCCAGGAAAGAAACCCCTTTGAGAAATATTAATGCCATTGAATGATCGTGAGAAAATGATATAAGTACATTTAAGATATTGAAAGAAAAAAAAAAAAAAAAAAAAGCAATTTAAACACATAAAATCCAAGGAGATGGAAACCTAGGATTTTAAAAAAATTATCAAAAGTGAAGTTTGAAAACTAAGGAAAAACATTAAATAAACTCATATCCATGAAAAGCCTGTTCTAGGAAAGAAATTCAAGGAACGGTCTTAAGACAAGAATAAATATGAAAAAAAAATGTTGATATTCTTTTTACCATAAAGGTGTTGTAGAGCATAGGAAACGAAGGCTGATTTTTTTTTTTTTTTTTTTTTTTTTTTTTTTTTTTAATTTTTAGAATAAGAAAAGTCCTATATTTTTAAGAAGTGGTGGGTCGGAAAAACAAACAGAAAGGACAGAAAAAACAAACAGGATAAGACCTATTGTATATAAAAGCGCATTGAGATAAAGGGATATAAGAGAGGAAATTTAATGACATGTTTCTGTGTAAACAAATGCATTAAAATGAATTTTGGTTAATACAAAGTTAATCTCAAACGCCAGTTCCCAAAAAACTCAAAACTTGGAAAGTAAATATTATATTATATTAATATTAAATATTAAATACTTAAATTGTAAATTAAAAAAAAAAAAAAAAAAAAAAATGACAACAAAACCATAAAACTCTGATCTATGCAGATAACTAAATGAAATAAGATGAAGAAATAATCCTTGTTTTCATAAAAGGAATACTGATTTTTTTAAGTTTGAATAAAAAATCACGAGTTGGCGTTTCCTTAAAAACTCAGAACAAATTAATTGTAAATAGATAAAGAGGATAACATTCAATTTCATATACCTATGAAGTATACATATTCTGTATTTATAGGTAATTAATAATTAAAACCATTTAATTAAGCTATGTTACAGTAATATGGTTAATATAAGTATATAAATTAGTCAAACCATATTATTTGAAACTGATTTGACTAAATCCTTTTCATTCAATACTTACTACCTAAACCAAAATCCACATTAACATTTGTCTAAACACTTATCTTCCCACAAGATTGACAATTCTAAATCTCCTGGTCTATCTCCTGACTGTCCATAACTAGAGGAGAATTTGGGGACACAATTGGTAACTAATAAATATTTAGATAGAAAAATAATAAATAAATTTCATTATTGACCTTATAGATTTTCTCTTCTGAGAAAATCTTCAGACTTCTGGATTCTTCACAAATAACAGAACAAATTATTAACCATATACGTATGTTTACGTTTTCTATTGTATTTAATTTGAAACCATATGCTAACCAACAACGTTGTTAAATTTAATGTAATTCAACGTCAACTAATTTTCTTAGTAATACAACTATTTTATTGTCTAGGTGAAACCGTGATTTCTATGAATAACTTGTAACTAATCAAATAAATGAAATTCGTAGGTCAATATGAAAGAATTTGTTAAACTACAGAATGTCTCGGAAGTCACTATTAAGGCAAGGGCACCCAACAAACGATCGTAGGGGATTTTTCGATAAGGTAGGCTAGATATAAAAATGACAGTGAGCGTTGTCCCGATCATAACCCGATTCCTAACCAGCATAACCATTTGCTGTAGGAAATCCACTCCGATGAGCTCTGTGGCGATCCGTCAGTAGTATCATCGTAACAGTAATGTAAGTAGTAATCTCATGCTGGAATTAAATGCGCATCATATTAATGCAAGTCAATTTATACCCATTTCTATAGCTCACCATCGGGTCATTAACGGGAAACGCTTAAGGAACGACGATATTATATCGGTGGTTGTCGTGAAGAATTCTATAAGTCTAATTACTTTGAAAAAGGGTTCTGTGCATTTTTAATACCTGAGTTGTGAAAATTTTATAGGTTTTGTTTCAATAATAAGGCCTTAAATTATATATTTTGGTGCAAATGGTATTTTTAAAGTAATTATAGGATTTTGGAATGATTAAAAATGACCTACTGAAAAGTAGACATTTTTGATTAAGAAATTTAGCCTAACAAAAAAGCTCGTGAAAATTATTCTCACTCAATCATTGCCAGCAATAGGTGACATAAATGATTTTTTTTTTTTTAAATATATAAGATAACAAATCCCCTTTGTTTTTTTATTGTTTTTTTGTTTTGATAGTCATTGATCAAAAAATATTTTCAGATCTGACGTAATTTTGGGCATCTTAACTCTAAAAGGTGAGGTATTATGAATATCTTACTCATATACTATAGGGGTTCCAGTACGGTCAAACTATTAAATTAAATTGAACGATCATTATCAGCTAACATTTGATAATGCTACTAAATAGCATCGTTTCCTAAGTAATTTAGCAATTAAAATTACTATAAACAACTGAATTATGCAAGTTAATTTAACATCTAACTTAAGAACATTAATACAAAAAAAAATACCTTATTATAATAATTCTATTCGTTAAAAATAAGTCATAAATTCAATAAAACAAATTAAAATAATAATAATAGGTACAGGTAATTAATTGGCACTAAATGAGGAAATAAAACTGATTAGACTTGGAAATAAGATAGCAAAATGCTTATTTTAATAGTTGTGCATCTCATGCTCTATTAAGATCAAATGAGGCTTACAAATGATTATATCCCCCACCGGTGCAGCTGTTAACCCATGCACATGCTAACAACAGCTGAGAATGCGAAATCCTAAAGCAAGTAACAGAAACAATAGTCAGCTATAGATGACTTTGAATACTTCTCATGCCTAAAATTTAAATTTTTGTTTTTCTTTATTTAATATTAATAATATAGTTGACTGTTTAGAAATAAAGAAGGTTGTCCGTGTTGCAGTCGGGAGAAAAAAAAAAAACAAGTTTAAGTTAAGTAAATTCTTATGGAGTGCCGACGATCTGTCATTGATTGTCTCTTCTCCTGGCTGGTTCGGTCGCCCTGAAGAACATAGTAATGTCGGCACTCCACAAAAATATATTTGTCTTGGACTGTTTTTTTTCTTTCTCTCCTGACTGCATCTCATACTATCTACTACTCATATTTCTCTTTTTTTTCTTAAAGACAGGAATAAAAAAAAAAAACAATAACTTCGTATATTTTCAAATGCTGCTGTATGTATGCTGATAAGGACAAATTATCCTGCAAGTTCCCAACTTATTCCAGCCAGAGTGGGAATATCGAGACTAATTTCACGAGACAACTAAGAAATAAATATCACACAAACCAGGGGGGAGTCGAACCCACGACGTTCTGTACGGGGCGCTCTGAGTCTTTTGCCCCAACACGCAAAGACAGAACGGGCCTCTTTCCGATATTAACAAACCCGAGTAAAAAAAAAAAAAAATTACAAGTTAATGTCATTAATTTCTTAGTATAAGATAAATAAAATACCAATTTAAATAAAAATCAGAAATCATTCAAACCGTGGACCACATTCGTTCGATCCAATCGTAGGGAGGAAGTAGTCTTCTTGTGCAGGCTAAGGATAGGTCACACTTACCTTACACACTCCCATCTAATAAACAAGCAGCCACCGCCAAAATGCCGATACTGCGGTGAGATAATTACGGTTAGTCATATATTTCAAGAATGTCCATACTATATAATGCAACTAAAAAATCTAGGACTTGCACCCGGCATATTTCAAATTCTTGGAGATATTGAAAAAAATTTAAAAACTCTGTTTACCTTTTTAAAAGCACAAAATTTACTTAATAAAATATAGACCCACCAAAAAAAAAAAAAAATAAAAATAAGAATTTAAGTGAAAAAAAAAAAAAAAAAAATGAGTAATAGTAAAAATAAATAGCTAAAAGTTTATAAAAATTCACAGGCGTTTATGACCTTTGTAGTTTTACGCCTATAAACAATAACAAACAACAACATACCAATTTAAACATAGAACATAATATACAATTATAATATTAAAATGTAATTTTTTTTTAATACACCTTTTATCAAAATAATGTTTTTCACACTCAAGTCAAATTGTAAGGAAATCATTAAAAGTTTGTTTATAGTAAATAAATGTAGATGTTGAGAACAATCGACTGGCTGGAATGCAACTAAATTATTAAATGTGTTAATGAAAACAATGTTTAACTGAAGGAATATAAATCGCCTCCAATGTAACTTGTCATTATAACTTATAATTTGTTACTTTGACTTCAGCGGTAGAGGCTGTTTCTTTCCACGACCGCCATGAGCGCTAGTGTGTTTATCAAGTAGACTATGAAAATTGCCTTTTGATAGTGAAGGCTGTAAGAATAAATTGTGAATAAAGGAGTGCATCGGTCTACGATCCATAATTCTGGATCTCTACTTCAATTTTTTTTTTTTTTTTTTTTTTTTTTTTTTTTTTTTTTTTTTTTTTTTATTTTTTTTTTTTAATAAATGGAATCCTCAACTAAACATTTTGAAAAAATTTCAAAACATGACTGAATTTTCAAAACAAATTTATGATATTTTTAATGACTGTGAGAATGATTTGAACGGTTTTGTAATATATGCAATTAGTTTTAAAGTAAGTCACGTTACGAACTTATTTATAATTTTGATTCGGATATTTTTAGGGCGAACAAAACTTAAACCAATCGCACTAGGAAAACGCTGTTTGAATATAGAATATTTATTAGCAATTCAGAAATCAAACAAACCGAACTTGACTTCCAGTACACTAATAAAGTTCACGACCATAGAACAGTATACATAATTATATTCCATAAATTCCAAACGATAGAAAAAAAATACAAATTATAACAGCTTTAATATTAGATAAAAATGCAATAAATGAGTCAAATTATAAGAAAACAATTAAAAATATATTAATACTGATAGGTATATATTATAAAAAACGTTTATATACTACTATTGTCTTATGAGTAATTATTTCAAAACAATGAATATTACTAATTTGTAAAATTAATTTTTAATATAATTAATTAATTAATTTGTTCAAATGCTGTTCTTTTTTGTTTTTACACCATTCAATCCATCGAGGATATTTGTAAATCATAAAAAGACATTTCTAATTTTTTATTATTGAATAAATTATTTAATTATTTAGTAAAAAGGTGAATGAGTGAATTAAAATAAGGGAAAATATTTTACATAATATGGCTACCATTTTTCAAACACACTAATTTTCAATCACCTAATATATGAACTGCCTAATTTAGGGAAATGTTTTTACCATTTTATTTACTAACCTATTTGTTGGTAATGTGTATCCATTCCTTTAAAAAAAACAACAACAGATTTTCAGCTGTTTTGATGATTTTCTTCAACACTAGAATATGAATATGAAAACTATGTTCAACTGAGGGAATATTAAACTCTTCTTTCTAACATGTAATTTGGCACTTTGACTTCAGCGGTAGGTTGCTTCTTTCCACAGCCGCCAACAGCGCTAGTGTGTTTATCAAGTTGGCTATGAAAATTACCTATTGATAGTGAAGGCTGTAAAATTAAATTGTAAATAAAGTAGTGCATCTCACGATTTGTTACCTGAACTTTAGTATCATAAACATTTTTTTTAAATAATTAACTATCGTAAATTAAACCGTACTTCAATTTATTTTTCACTATTCAAAGAAAACTGCGGAAAAGCATTTGTGAAATCTTCGATTATCGATAATATTATCTAATTCCTTCTTGAAATACTTTTAAACACTACTAGTGAAAAATCTTACTTTGATTCACTATTTAAATAAATCTATTTATATTTCTTAAGCACAAATGAATGACAAAAATAATAAATTATATATTTAAATTACCTATTTCAATAATCTTTTTTTTTTTAATCTTCAGTGAAATGTCTATGCATGGCTCCATCTAGTATTTAGTAAAAGGTAAAAGCAACATTTTCGATTCCATAAGATATAAATTGAAACCGGAATGCATGAAAAATATTTTCTTCAAAAACAAGAATTTGAATATTGTATATTTTGTAAAACATAAATACTAACTGCTGCTAACTAATTAATTTTTTGAAGTATAATAATAATTTTAATAAGAAGCTTGTATTTTTTAAACTCTCATTTGTACTATTATAGCAATTTATTTTTTTTAAACTTTAAAACGAGGTATAGAATCCATTTCGTAGTATAGGGGATCGAAACATTTTGGTCACAATACACAAATATCGTACACACATCATGGTTAAGATATTTTAAAGGCCAGCGTAAAATACTGACGGATTAGAGTGAATTTTTTAACAAAGTTGGTTAGATAGAAAATGCGCTCTACTCCGTGCGTTACTCAGCGTAACCTATCGTGTCGGAAAATCGGCTCCGATGCACAACGCTTCGAATCGTAGTGTGCGCTAGTCTTCATATTTACATTACAATACATGATTTAACACAACAGTACAAATGAAAGCATTTTCTTAGACCCAATTTTAAGACCATTTCATTATTACTAAAACTCTTGACGTTCTGCGGTACAGAAAACTCCAGAAATTCATCAGGACCTTCCATAAAAATAGATAAAATCCGTAAGAATAAAATTGCATATCTATAATTGTCAATAAAAATTATTCAGTGTGGAAATGTTTTTTGTGATATTAATGTTTATGAGTTAAATATTAAACTAATGCTTATAACCTCGAAGAAAATTAAAACTCTTTCAAGGTAATTTTAAACAATTCTCTCACAAATACATTGCTCCCAGTATATTTTAAAAAGAAAAATCGGCTAATTGGCCCTGATGCCAATTTTATGATATAATAAAACCGCTAAGGTAAAAATAAATGCAGCAATTAGTTTACCTAAAACATTAATACAATCAGAGAAGGAGAGAATCATGTTAAATGGTAGTCGATGTTCAGTGATCATTATCGTGATCCCGGCATTACACTCCCTCGGCAAAGAAATTCAAGACGAGTGTCCTGAACTGTTTCTGGTCTTGGTAACTGTTAAACCGGTTTACAACTTGCGAAACCGAATTACAACTTACTCTTACCATTACTAAATCAGTGGAAAGTCGCGTACTTGGTCCACAAGGTATCTCAAGTTTTCTGTAACATAACACTTTGGATTTCCACCGCATAGGAGAGAAAGTTTTATGATCTATCAAATCTGAAGAATAATTTAAGTGGTGTGACGAAAAAGGGCATTAAAGGTTGCAATCCATAATTTTCATAATGGTGAATACACAGGATGAAATGAAGTTTCAAAAATTCCATGTTTCAGCTAATTGATTCTTGTTTTTAAATCGATCTTCCGTATCCAGTATAAAACACTACCGAATAAAAAATAAACACTACCATAAAAATGAATTGGCTTAATGTTAAACGTACAGCTACCTGATCATTATTTTTAGGTTCATCTGCAAAAAACTAAAATAATTTTAAAAGAAAACTTGTCAGTCTAATATATTCTGTTTCTAATTAAATTATTTTTGAAACAAATTACTTTAATGTATAAACAATTTTCATCGAGTATAATTTCCATGAATATTGTATCAAGGTATAAAACATAAGAAAGTAGACAATTTTATTTAGCAACCATTATAACGTCAAAAGACCCCCATATATTCATGGTATTCACCATTCATCATGAGCGTATTTATTGGTACACATGTATAAATCTTAAGATTTGTATTCAAATCCAAACATTAAAGAGAAATATGACGCACAATGTGTTGAATAAGATATGCGGTTTGGAACTCATTTGAATCTGTATGCAGTTTTTAATATACAAAGAGAACATTTAAAAAAAAAAAAAATTATTTTGGTACGTACCACCTTGAAAATGATCAAACATTATTCTCTAACGAAATAAAAAAGTTGTCTGATTCATCAAAAGAAAATTTATCTGAAAAGGACATAAGTTTATATAACAGTATCATTAAAATAATATATTCTTTTTAATGAAATAGAAAATAATAAAAAGTAGACAAGCCTATCAATGTTTGTCAAGATGTTTTAGTGAAGTACGAAGGATTTGAATCCCGGGTTAACAGTCATAATATCTAGTTACGAATGATCTCCAGACGAAATCAAAGTGCAGCAGAATTGTATTCCTTGAAACCATACTGGGATTACAGAACTAATTCGTGATACTTAATCTAATTATATATACTAAGGAGATAAATTAATAACTTTTGTTAGTTTTTAAATATATAAGGTAGGGTAAGTGTAGCAGTTATTGAAATTTTAGTGAAATATTTTTTTGTTGTGTGCATACATATATAACTTGCATATATTTTAATCAACCCATTCACCTTTAATGCATCTTATAATATTCAATAATCATAGTGTTTTGAATTATTGGCTATAACCCTCTTACTTGGATTAGCATAGGTACAGAAATGGAAAATCCAGTAATTGACTGCAAAATTGTACCAAATATTTATAAATATTATATATATATATATATATATATATATATATATATATATATATATATATATATATATATATATATATAAAATAAAATAAAATTATTTTAACGTTAAAAAGATTAGCTTAACTCCTTGATGTTATAATCATACAATGAATTTTTTAATTACTTTTTTTTTTTATTGAGAGCTACAACTGCACACAATATACAACAAGTAAATTTGATCATAATGATAACAATGGCAGGTCTCTTGGCCATCTTTTTTTCAGACACCTCGGAGGATTATCGGGAATAGAGTGGGAAGCAAGTTGAGAAACTAGTGGATTTGAATGGTTATGGAGCTTACTATGAAAGGATAGGTATCTGGATAAGTTTATTGGTGACAAAGCAAGGAGCATTGACGATTTTTCGAAGGATTTTCAATTGTAAGGATTATACGAGATGAATTAATACGAGATGAATTGGATGGTTTAGTGGAGCCCCAAAGCTCAACTCCGTACGTCCAGATAGGTCTAATCACAGTCATGTGATATACTAAGACGAATTACTATATTATAGTACTATTATATATATTATATCAAGTCTTTTGTAATTAATTGGGAGCTTTGAACGTTTGTCTAATAAATGTTGAAGTAATCTGTAACGACGGGCAGTTTCTTGTCTTTTTTGTCTTGTATGTAAATGACATTCGATATATTAAAACTATGTAGGTAGCTTAAGTATTTTAACACACCACAAACGAAAATCAGTGTTTAAATATTTTTAGAGTAGTACGTTAAAAATATATATAAATATACATATAATCATTTTGATTTTTTTTTTACACCTTACATTATACCAAATATTGTTCTTGAATTTACTTTAAAAATAATCATGTCCATGTTAGATAATTACAAAAAAAAAAAAAAAACAATAATAATAAACAGCCACTAACTACCTCCTACCACTTTCCTGGAGGGATTCTGAGAAGTGGTCGGAAGCGGACTAATGATTCCGAGTAATCCCCAACTTCAGCTAATATTATATTTTTATTAACAACTCTTGTCAAATAAAACAAAAATTAATATAAAAATAACAACTTAACACCTTTGTTTTCCTCATAATATTTGTCACGCCTCATTAAATCATATTTTTACAATTATAACATAATTAAATGGCCTACTTAACTGATCATAAAATTTGAGGTGACAACCATAAAACTAATCAATATAATTAAATACCCACCCAGATTATTGCGAGAAAAAGAAGAATAATAGAATATTTAAAACTAAATTGACTAGTTCAATTCGTACATTTAATTTGAAAACAGATTATCTTATTATAACCTATTATTTTTTAATAGGAATGTATATTTAATATTATAGATAAATATTAGTTATAAACAACATAGAAATATGTATTAACTCCATGTACGGACAATTCATTATATATAAACATATCTCATTACTCTCCCTTCATTTTTAATTGAACAATTAGCACCCTCAGTCGCGGCTTCACCCGATCTCATAAGTAAATAATATAGATAATTTGAATTAATATTTGAAGTCTATCTAATCTATAAGTCTATAATAATAATAATAGAATTTAAGATAATTAATAGAATATAAGAAAATTTTATTATCTGTTTCAATTTCTATATAACAGCGTACCTTTGTATTGAAAATCAGTAGATTTTATTATTGCTATACCTTCCTGTAACTATGAAGATGATTTAGTTAAAATTTGGTACAGATTAGTTCAGTGGTTTTCGTGGTTAGTGATCACAAACGAAAAATGTCGTAAATCTTTGAAATCATGCAATCCAATATTCTTTTAACCTCGTAGAATTAGACTTAACGGACAAATAACTTATAAAAACGACCAAATAGAAACCGGTCATTGATACCTATTAATCAAATACGTGCCGAACAAATGCCATAAATAATCTCAAATTGTATAATTATGTTTACTTTAAAAATATCATAAACCAATATTGCTTGAATTTACTGAATGTTAAAGAAACATACATTTGATGTCGCTAATGATCCTTTAGGGGGATTCTTGCAAAAAAAAAAAAAATAATCGTATAATATTCAGTTCAATTTGGGTAGTTGGAATAGAACTTGGGGCTTCATTAGGACATTCATCAACTTCATCCTGAAAGCAGTTTTTTATATCTAAAATTATTCAGAAAATCGTAAATGATTATTGAATAAAATGCCTTAAATTAAATCATCGGTGTTACCTATACGGCTTTGCTTTGAGTCATCATTCCGTCTTGAAAACTACCGTCACGTATACAAAAGTAGAATATGTTCAGTAAATCTACATCTAAATTTTTTAACAATTTATGATTTTATCCTATCTTTGTAGTGCAAAACTTGATAACATCATTAAAACCAATATCTTTAGTAATAAATTGCGTATAATATAAATCCATGTCATGGTCACATGCCAGAACAAACGTCTCGCTATTTAGGTCTCCACATAGTTAAAGTTAATACAAATATGGGTTTTAGAATGACGCACTACAATGGGAGATAGAAGTACGACTAACTAATAAGTAGCAACATACGGTTTCACTCGGCATGACTTGGAAGGAGATGTAAAGGAAATGCATTGTTTCCTGACAAGGACTGGTGAAAGTATACTCGTATCAAGGGATGCACTTACGATAATGGTGCCAATATCACCGATCCGTTCCATAAGAGAAAATGGAAAGAAAAGGAGTTGTGTGCATTTAGAACAAAGAAAAACTGATAGTATAATATTCCAAACCATTCTTTTTATAGTGTCGATAGCAATGTGCAAATGGAAGCACATAAATAGTCAAAACTATAATAGTAAATTTTAAAATAGTCTTTTGGCACTTTTCATAATTAGCCAAATTGTAAATTCATCATAAGCATCATTCTGATATTATTTATTTATAATTAATATTGAAGATACTTAGAGTTTCATGAAAAAAAGACACCAATTGCATTAAAAAAAAAAAAAAAAAAAAAATCTTTTAATCTCATTTCAAGAAATCAGCTAGATGAGTCATAAAAATTATTTCGAGCATAAAGATTTTGGCAATTTTTTTAAACCTTTAATAATAATACATTTTTTTTTTTTAAATATTTGGTTTGCTTTTTAGCTCTCATTTTTTTTTTTCTAACCTCCGACTTTATTATAAATTCATACAAAGGAAAAGGAAATTAGGGTAATGGATCTTTTATTGCCTTTCGGCATTTTAAGATTTATTTGTAGCTCTGCCATCTCTGGAGGGTCTCAGTCTGCTGGAGGCAATCCGTCTACATGTCGAGTGCGGAGAATACACTCTGCCGGCGATGGTGGGTATCGGGTCAGTCCTTATGGTCTGAACCCCTTCCCTCGGCGAGTACGTACGCTAAGGGGATCGTGCCTTGCCACCTCCCAGACCTGGGAGGAGGGGCTATGTCCCTGAAGAGAGGGTTAGCACAGTAGCTCAGCTCGTCAAAGAATTTGACGTGCCGGCGACTGATAAAGGCCGGGATCGTGGACGATTCGTCGAAGGACGGTGTTCTGGAACGTCTGGAGGGCGCGTAGTGTAGTTTCGTACATATGATGCAGCAGTGGAGCAACGTGGAGGAGGGTGTGTCTGATGATGGACTTATAAATCTGGAGTTTCAGCCAGGGATATCTGGGGAGAGGTAAGGAGGTGATGGAGGCGGTATGTCCGCGCCCGGGCCAGCTCGATTCTGCTTCTGACATGCGTCGAAAAGGTAAGGTGCCTGTCGAGACTGACGCCAAGGTATACAATGGAGCTGGAGATGGTCTGCTCGATGCCATCCACTGTAAAACTCTTCGGCAGTTTTTGAGATTTGCCGCGCTTACTGAAGGACATCACTATGGTGTCAGTCTTTCTAGAGTTCACCTTAATGCCGCATGTCTTCAGCGCCTCGACGATGGTGGAGGTCGCCCTCTCAGCCATCTTGAGGGCCCGGCCGGGGTTGAGGCTGGACGCGTAGACCGCGATGTCGTCAGCGTATGCAGCCACTACCGCCTCAGAGTGCTTTATGGATACGACTGGTGCCGTGAAGATGTTGAACAAGATTGGGCCCAGCACTGACCCCTGAGGTACACCACAGATGGTGGGGACTGGCGAAGACATGCCCCCACCGACCCGCACAACGAATGATCTTCCGCTTTAGCTCTCATGTGGATTATGTTTTGTAATAGCAACTTATTTTTAAATGAAGATATCGAGAATCGAAATAATGTTGGTACCAATACATCACAAACAATACTGTTAGTCTCATTCCATACATTTTTAAACAATCATGATTTAATATTCGTAAATACTAATGAATCTGAATCGGACCATATTCAACAAATACACTCTACTTAACGACTACTTCACCATTATACGATAAATCTTCAACAGAAAATTTCATATCAATAAAAGGGGAGTGAAGAAAGATAAAAATAGAATTGCACAAATAGTATTCACTAAATAAGATTTTAACAGTGATTTCACAACAGACATAAATAAATAAAATCAAATGTACCATAAATGACTCTTTAAGCCCAAGCACAAGGGGAGAGGGATCTATATACAATATATACAATAAGTAAATTTGAGAATAATGATTATGACATGCCAATAATATGTTAAGAACTACTCAGTAGTAGCACTTCAATAAAAGTTCTACATTAGAAGGTCTCTTGGCCATCTTCTTTTTCTAACGCCTGGGAGGATTATCGGGAATTCAGTGTGAAGCAAGTTGGGAGACTAGTATATTCGAGTGGGTATGAAGTTTACTATAGAAGCATAGGTATCTGGTTTGGGCCAAATCAGCAATATATGGAACATTAAGATATTTATGTAAAGTTTGTAGTAAGGAGCATTGAGGATTTAACGAAGGATTTTGGATTGTGAGGATAGGATACGAGAATAATTACAAGGTTTGGTGGAGCCTCGAAGATCAAGTCCGTTCGTCCAATTGGTCTAATTGCTGTTATGTAAATAAGTCTTTTGTACTTTATTGGAAGTCTAGATGATGTTGGAATAGTCGGAAACAACGAGCAGTTTCTTGTCTTTTGAGTCTGGTATGTGGATTCCGAGTCAGTCGTTTGTCCAGATGTAGTCCTAGGTGGCGGATTTGTTTAACAAGGATCAGAGGAATTTTATTAAAGGATACTGTAGGAAAGAAAGTTGTAGGTTTAAAATTTATTTAATTATTTATGAAATATGTTGTCACGTTTGTTTTAGAGTATACCGTGGTCGTAAGAGTAATTGTTATTCCAAATATGAAGATTTTATGTTGAAAAAAAAATGACAGAGTAATGAAATAGGACTAAACAAAAATAAAAGCCCGGTGATAACATCAACAACAATCTCCGTTCACAAACCGTCTAACGAACTAATGTAATCTTCCCAACTATGGAGGTCCTCTAACACCCGGACGTTTACTTATTGATTCAACTGTGATAATTTTTTCTGAAATTCGTTCAAATAGGGTATGTACTCCTGGAAAAAAAAAGTGTAAGGTATAATATACAAAAATGAGGGAAACTTACACCGATGAAGTAAATAACGAAGGGGAAAGCAGCACAATAGCTATCAATGCAGAAAATTCTAGGAATGAGGACGAAAGAAAAACATGAAAGAACAGCCAACAAGCTCAGCTGCAATAACTATTTTATTAGGAGTTCTCACAAGTGCCTCTTAAATCTTATCTTTGAATTTAATGGATACCTTCAACAATGATCATACAACAAAAAAGTTTTAAACTGGTAACTTTTATTGTCAACAGATATGCATCATCGAGAAATAACATAAAAACCAAAACTATATTTATTTTGTAACTTTTCATAAACATAACTTTCTGATCAATTTTAAGCATTAGTCGGCGCTAAAAGGAACGTGATGTTTATACAAGAGTTTTAATGATATTGCAGAACCGACTATTTCTTCATCATTTCGTTGTATCTCACATATTATGCAGAGAGGTATCCTCCTCTCCCAATCCTTCGAAGTTTAATCCATAAATACTGAAAAGCATTTCTGCCTGACGAAGTAATGTATCAATCCAGGCATCATGAATAAGAAAGGCGTTAAATGATGAAAGTAGTACGAAATCGGTAGTACTTTTAGAAATAGAAAATTATAAAAAATATACAAACCTTTAGAACTGAATCCAAATTTTACAATCCATTACTTCTGTGCGCACTAAACAGAACAAAACCATGCCAACAATTTACTGGATGTGCAGTGAGAGGCAGAGCACTGTGCGCAGGATGGGCACGCTGTGACAGATAAGGTTATCGCCCTGAAGGAAGCGGAAATCAGTCATGGCGAGCAGTCGGAAAGGCAGATAGCAGTATTTGTTTCATTTATATATAATATATATTTCGTAAAAAAATAAAACAAATAAATAACATTAAATATAACTATATTTTTAAAAAATCTTGAAAACGACTCAACTTAAGATTTAATTGGCTGTTTAGTAGATAAGTATACTAAAAATACTAATTTTAATTCCACAATGAAAATGAATTTCAGGTATGGACTACGGGGGAAAAACTAACTGGAAGAACTAGCAATTTTTGGAAATGACCATGGACAAAAACATAAACATTTTGATGATATTATTGTTTTTAGGCATTTGGAACCAACTTGATAACCAAATATTAAATAGACATGGTATTCTATTAGTAGAGAAAAATAGCCAGAAAAAAAATGAATACAAGGGTTTAAATTAATTATTTTTATTAAGTTTCTAAATGAAACGATTAACAATTTATAATAAAATGACAATAGTAAAAAGCCAACAAGCCATAAATAAATGGCAAGGTGTGAGAATGATTTAATTAAAAACTAATAGTATTATGTTATTAATGGTCTAATAATATTATAAAATTATATATGAAGTATATCATTTATATAGATAAAAATATTTTATTGTATTATATGGATAACATATGAGCATAAGGTATTTATTTTATGTTTAAAAGTGATATAGAATAACAAATAAACATTCTGTGGTTGCTTTTGCTAAAAAGGCGGACCGTAGTGAAGAGAGGTGAGGGAATTTTAAAGGCTGGAGAACACCGGGCTAAGTTAGTATGGGGTGATAAAGAGAAAATTGAGTTATAATTTCGAATGTCTACCGCTAGAATGCGCGCCGGTTAAACTGTAACTGGTTACCGAAAAGTAACTGTTAAAAGGAGCAAGCCACCTCTACGAAAGTAACACCCTATTTTGCATATTTTGCCATAAATATATATTTTGAATGGTTATTGCAGATTTATGTGCATATCCGACATATTAATTGTTTTATGTTTCTGAGCAGACAAAAAAATAAAATACAAATAAAAACCGAAAAATAGCTATGGGAACTCCTATTCCCTGCCTAAAGAATAAGTTCGTGTTTGTCCAGGTGCTGATTCTTACATTATGCTTCTTTTGGAATTGTTTAATCCGTTTAATTTCGCGTTCTCACGCAACCCAAATAAATGAAATATTAATTCACTTTACCTATTTACCTTCTTCCTACCATCATTCCACTATGCAGCCTTTAACGCAGTGTCCATCAAGACATATAATTCGTTAACAATTTAATTGTGTACTCGTCAAATGCAGAAAATCGAGCTTGCAATGACAAAATATCTTTTTGGAAATTATGTGAGTTCTCAATTATGACTTTTAAGGACATGAAGACATTTTATATTATGTATGTTTCTATGAAATCTCGACTACTGCGCAGTTTTTAGGAACCCAGCACATACAAACAGGAAATCGAAACAAAACAAATGTAAGAAGTCAAAATTTGAAAGAAATCTTTTGTTACACAAGCTGCCACAAGATCAGGAAAGCCTGGTTTCGATACCGATTTATATTGTACTTAAATTCGAGATGACGAACCCTTCCCTAAATTAAGCAATTTTCATTTTTAAAGTGTTTTCTTTTTCTTTTTTAATCGCCTTGTCTTTTGGTTTTTTATAGAATTATTCTGATTCTTTTCCTTTTCGACAAAATTAGTTACACAACCTTGAGTTTGTAATTAAGTATAAGTATCTATAGCAATTTTTTTTTTCAAATAGTGTTGATAGTAGTTTTCGGTATTTGCATATTTTACCAATACATTTGCACAAGAGCATATTTCTATTGTTTTATTAGTTTTTATTGCATATAATTCACAGCCCAGGTAATGACATAAGACTGGAATTCTGTACAGCGAACATAAGAGAAGTCTGCAACATCTCAAAGATAATATTTACTTGGCCATGATCATCACCTACCATTAATAAAATAAACAGCGATTTTTGAGATATCATAAATTGGCAGAGTGTTTCAAGCAAGATACAAGACTAAAAAATTGCAGCTGAACCTTCCACAATGGTCATTTTTTGTCAACAACTTAAGCGTGAAAACGAACTGCTTCATTCCCTAATGTCTCATTGAAAAAATGAAATTTCCAGACAATTAATTATTTCTGAAGGGAAAGCGTTAGTGAAAGCAAGTATTACTTAAAAAAAAAAAATTTTTTTTTTCATCCCCTAAAATGAACGCAAATCACAATTTTTAATTTAGAAGAGCAATTTTAATTTTATTTTAAGGATATCTTATTATTATATCTTATCTTTGACTATATACTTTCAGAGATGATAATTAAAACGCGTAAATTAATCATGATATTGATAAACAAAACAATTATATAAATAAATTGTTACTTTTTTAAAATTTATTTATTGAAATTTACAACTGTATTTACGATATAAACATACAATACATCAAGGAAATATGACGATAATGATAAAAATGAGACGTCACTTGTTTTTAAAGCAACTACCCATTGGTAGCTCTTCTACAGGTTCTATATAATGAGGTACTATATTAGACGGTCTCGAGGCTATCTTCTTTTCAGGCGCCTCAGAGGGTTATCTGGAATGGATTGAGAAGCAAGTTGTGATACAAATGGATTTGAATGGTTGTGGAATTTTGGAGTTGTGGAGTTTGTTATGAAAGGATAGATATCTGGTTTGAGCTAAGTTAGAAACGTAAGGTATATTGAGATCTTTGTGGATAAGTTTGTTTGTGACGAAGTAAGGAGCATTTAGAATTTTTCTAAGAATTTTGGATTGTAATGATTGGATACGAGATGAATTGGATGGTTTAGTGGAGCCCCAAAGCTGTTAACTCCGTATATTCCAAATTGGTCTAATTACTGTTATGTATATGAGTCTTTTGTAATTGATTGGAAGGTTTGAACGTTTGTCAAGTAAATGTTGACGTAGTCGAAAACGACGGGCAGTTTCTTGTCGTTTTAGTCTAGTATGTGGATTCCACGTAAGACGTTTGTCCAAGTGGAGCCCTAGGTAGCGGATCTGTTCAACGGGGATTAGTGGGACATCATTAAAGGATATTGCAGAACAGGAAGTCGTAGGTTATTTGTAGTATAGGTACGACGAAGGGTAAAGGTTATTTGATGGGATTTATTTGAATTTATTTTGATCCTCCATTTTCGACACCATTCTTGAAGGTTTGTGATATGGGATTGGAGTGTCTGGGAGGCAATAAAAGGTTTACTGTTTACTGATAACGCACAAGTGTCATCAGCATACGTGGTGAGGATGGTGCTAGGATTTGTCGGGATGTCAGCTGTATACACCGTGTAGAGGATTGGACCTAGGATACTTCCTTGACTGGACAGGAACACCTGCAGATTGGGTAAAGAGAGAGGAATAGGAAAAGTTATGATTAACTTTAAAAGTTCTATCACTGAGGTAAGAGAGGAGAAAATTGTTACTTAAAAAAAAAAAAAATAGCATGAACACTCCATACTTGTGAACGACGAAATTGAAAACTTAGAAGTTTTGAGAAAACGTCTTCAAGTTGGAAGATGTTATGGATGTTATATGATGGATGAATGCTTTAAAAATATTAATGCTTGATGGATTTTTTTGATCATATAATAGTCATTCTATAAAAATGACTGCTGATGTTAAAATTTATAGGTAAATTTTTAATTAATTTATCTCATGTTGCAACATTGTTTCTGAATTCTACAGGAAATTTCAGAATGAACGAATCGTAAAATACCTCGACCATTGACTAAGAGACAATCCTCAATAGAAATATAATAATCATACAAAAATAGAATCTATGAAAAGGAAAATATGAATTTCTTGTTTATTTCGTTTAACGTCACTTTAATGGCTAATCGGACGAACGGTGGGAGTCCTAAATTTTGCCTATCCAGGTATAATAGGATAGGGATCTTTAGGCATCGCACAGGCTCGGGACCCCCATTTTACGTCCCTTCCGAAGGACGGCATAGCTAAGGATTTTTTACTCCCTTTAAAAAATCCTAAGGTCATCTGCCGGGCTGCGAACCCGCGATCTTGGGTTTAGTAGGTTGCTATGCTAACCACTACACCACAGGTGACCCCAATATGAGTGTTAAACTATATGAAAAATTTTATAAAGACTTTTTTAAATGTTAAGTTTTGAATGTTACTATGGAAGAAGAAAAAACAATAAAGTCTTTAAATATGTTACATTAACCGAACCGATAAGGAATCAAGAGACTGAATGAACCCTGTTTACGAATTCGTTTATTCAAAAAATATCTATACTCTACATGGGATCAAACCCACGCCTAATATACACTACAAGAACAGTAGAACATTAATTTTTTTTTTTTTATAACTAGAAAGTTAAATAAACGTGATTTAACTACTTACAATTAAAAATGTTCGTGGATGAGAAGACACAAGGCTTCATAAAGAGTAATGCGTGGAATCATACCTGGAAACAGAGAAAAATATAAAATAACAATATAACAAAACAAATAATTCAAAAAATACAAAATAACTAAATTTTTTTTTTATTGCTACAAATGGTTTTGGCCTAAAATTTATTGTAATCATTCCTCCCACATTTTCAAGAGGTGTATATTTTACACATTTGTAATTATCAATTAATAAAAATAATAATAATAATAAATAAAATAGTAGAGTTTTAGTTCTTCATATTAAAAATATCTCAAAGTTTAACTTGAAGGAATCATATAATATTTCTTACTATAATATTATGGTTAAGAAATAGTAAGGGATGCAGTCAGGTTGATAAATCACACTGAAGAAAGTTTTTTTTTAAACTTGGAGCGATATTTATCAATCTGACTGCATTTCAGACCATTTCTCAACCAATATAAAATACAGTATATACCATATAGTTCATGAGACTTTTTTTGAGATTAATGTAGATTTTTTTTTTTGTGAAAATATATAAATTTATTTTTGGTTATAAAATAAAATAAATTTTATAAATATTCGAACAATAATATTCAGATCGCTATACGAAGAAATAATACTATGCATGACATAATAAATAATCTTAAGGAATGTCATTAATTAGCAAATAAAATACGTGATAGCAATGCACTGAATTAGTTTTCAAGTCTCTAGCCGAGATTTTATATTATCTGATTATATTATCTGATACTATATTTGGAAATTTTTATATTAACTTTTTATGTAAGTTAAATACAAAATTTTGATAATAAGGATCACACAAGTATTTTAAATGAACTGCACTGAATGACGTCAAAATAAAAAATATACAAAACAAAATAAAAAGCCAAACACAAGGCATAAATACTTCGGGATAAAATACTCGATTACTTATAAGTAATATAATTCCGATTACAATATGGCCGCTTCAAAGTTTATCAATATAACAGTTAACTAAGGATGGATAATTGGACAGACGTAGAAAAGGAATAACAGAGAGAGAGTTGCATTGGATGAATATGCAATGGACTACAGGACTACAAGCTATCTCGTCCTTTGTCAGCACTTCTCCGGCAAAAGCTGGCTGAGGTTATCAACCACAGATCTTCATTACTAAGCCAAATGATATCTCTTTGCAAAGACTAAAGGCGAAATATCACATCCCTCTAGAACCGCAGTCAGAGATGTATTCCATTTCGTGTGCGTATACTATAAAAATGAAATACATATTGAAAATAGTATTACATTACTAGTTTGAATTAAAATCCAAATCAGTCCCAGGATATGATAATCAGTGTCAGTATAGTGGTTTGAAGCATATCAATGAAAATAGTATCATTATTACCACAGTTTTTCGAAGGTGATTCACAATTTTTAATCATTTTATTTATCTCAATTATATCTCAAAACATTCAATCATCCCAATACTCTCAATTACTATCCAGTTATAATTCCTAAAATCCAGTTTTTATAACTGAAATAGCAGTCACTTCCAAGAACATTAATTTTAAAAATATTAGTAAAGAATTTTGCTCCACTACCAGTAATGTAGCATGAAAGGGTTGCTGGAACCTCCAGGCCAGATAATCAGTGTAAATATTTACTTAAATAATTTCATATAATATTTAATTAATGTAAATATTTAAGTTAATATTTTCCGACTACTCCAACATTTACTGGATAAGCGTTAAATGCTCCCGATAAATTTCAAAATACTTATTTACATGACAGTAATTAAAACGGTTTTGTCAGAATTGAGCTTTGGGGCTCTACTTAACATTTCAATTCTTCTCGTATTGCTCCTTATTATGCCACAAATAAATTTATCCATAAAGATCTTAATGTCCCATATGTTGCTGATTTGGTCCGAATCAGATACTTATACTTTTTAAGTAAACTCCGTACCCACTCTAATCCACTAGCCTCCAAACTTGCCTCACACTCAATTCCCGATAATGTTTCAAGGCCTTGAAAAAGAAGATGGCCAAGAGACCTTCTAATGTACTTCTAATGTTTTACTAGTTGCATTTTATTCACATGTTATTGTAATAATTCGCCTCAAATTCACTTATTGTTTATAATGTATACAGTTGTAAATATCAAGAAAGAGTTAATATTTATTTTAAATGATCTACTTTTAAATTTGTATATTACTATGTATAATTTTTTAAATATAATTAGCATCTTTATTTTTAACATGCCGGAAAAGAAAACAATATAACTACATAATGCTATTTTGATATATTTAAACATAAAATTTAATCATGAATCAAAACTGGACATGAAATCAATTGTTGGATTAATTAATAATAACTATTATGCTAGCAAGTAGTGGTTCAAAAGAACGTTATTTAGTAATCCACTTACTCATTGACAAATGAGTTTGATTACAAGTATAAAAATATATCGAGCTAAAATCAAACTATGGCAATAACAGTAATGTGACAAATAATTATCGGACGTCTTGGATAATAATAAATACAGCCGAATCACGATAATTCATAAATTGAAATGTCCTTTAAAAATTTATAATTTTTGAGGTTTGGAAATATCAAGATTGAGAGAATAAAATCCATGATACAAAAATAACTGAATTACGAGAACGAATTTAAAAATCAATTTTTTCTTCTTTTCGTTTTCATTATTCGAAGAGAGAATCAATAATTTAACAATGCGTAAACCAACCATCCTGGTATACGACGAATCGTGGAAATCGGACAAAATTTGAACGATGGCGGGAAATCGATTCGCTAATTATAGGTACCCGGACAAGTTGGATAAAAAGGAACGAAATGGGTGATAAAGTTGCAAAACAGGCCCTGCTTTTCCTGGCCCTGGCAGGGTGCTATTACCACCTACGGAGCTGTCGCGACCCTTAAAAGAGGATATAAATAGGAGAGGGCAAGAGGCTTGGGAATATAATCCTCCAAGTAAGCTTAAGAAAGATGTAAAACCTTGGCACACTTCAAATCACATGTGCCTATAGAAGCAGTACTATTCCGGCCAGGAATCGGACGCTCAAAACTGAGAAATGTTCAACAAATCAAAAAGAATTCAACCACCTTGTCAATACTGCAAAAATACTCTTAATTATAGAATGCCCTTGCTACGTAGGACACCACTTTTCTATGACAATTCATGATATGTTCTAACAGAGTATTGCATAGTCAAAACTACATAGTCAAGAACGGAGTGAGAAAATTGAATTATCGCGTGAGGCATTGCATTGGCCGGTCTTGGATTTTTCGTTCATTAATCTTCAGCAATTAAGAACCTCTGTTATTCATAAAGAAATATAAAGAGGAAAGAGTTGTTTTCAAAAATGACACATGATGGATGGTAAGGCAGTCTGGAAATCAAGAAATGTGAAAAAAATTCTGATTGTTTCAGCTGAATACGAAGTTTGTTTTCATTGTTTTTAAGGGCCATATGTAATCATCTAATTTTAAATGGTATGCATTTTTTGAAGGTAATAATTCAAAAGCATCTATTCTTTCTATTTGAAAGTCTCAGCTGGAATTCATGATGTTAGGTTTAGGGTTAAATAAAACGCTCTTCTTCGAAATAGTTCCTTTTCATTTGTATATTTTGAGATAATAAATAGATCATCCAACAAGAGGAAGTGCACAAGTTGGAGAATAGCCCTGTAGATGCGACAGGGTGGTGGTAAGTAGGGGGTGAGGCTAGTGGAGGGGGTGGGGATAATGGAGGGGGTAGGGGTAGTGGAGGGGGAGGCCTTGACCTTGTCCCCTCGCCCCGCGAATTCGGAGCCCGGCTGCCGGCCCCACCGCCATCTAGGAGTGACCGCCGCTCGACTGAGTAACACCAACAATATCGAATTTTAAATATTGGATATCGACTGCTTTTGCATATTGGGAGGAAAACATCCAAAAACTACCCCCAGATAATAAAGAAAGACATTGCATAAGGTAGAGGACCAATTAAATTATTCTAAATTAAAATATATCCACAGAAATAATTTCCACAAAACGAAGACACAATAGACCATCGTGTATGCAAAGACGACTCACATTTACGGCACTTGTAAATAATAAAAGTAACAAAATAAAATGTATCCTCACTTCAAATGTCACACTAAATCACCAACAGAAACAAGCAAAATAACATGCAGAACAATAATCCGCCTTAAAAAATATTCAAGGTTTATTCAAGTCCCTTAAAATACACACACCACGCTAAAAATCCCGTTCTTTTGTGAAATCCTGAACATGTCATAATTGTCATATGTTTTGCCAAAACATACAAATACTAGCGTGGGTGTTTCAGGGGATATAACATAAACTACATATATAGGATCTAGTAAATTTAACCAGCTTTGAGATGGAAAAAAGAAATTAGGAATCGGACAAATATTTGCAGAGTTAGAACGAAAAATGTACCAAGAGAAACTTAAATTTCACAACAGTGAGGGGTTTTTAGCGTGCTGACTTGTGTATTTTAAGGGACTTGATTAAAAGGTTATATACAGAGCCTAATAACACATTTTTACCAAGATAAAAAAAAATGTAATTTTGAATCGTTCTAATATTTTCGGAGTTATAGCCAAAAGAGTACTACAAACGTGTTTTCGCGGAGCGGTGGGACTGACCGCAAGTTGGCCAATTTTTTATTTTTTTCCAAGGCCATAACTTCGCGAAAAATGGTCCGTTTTCGGAATTGTTTTTTTCATTTTATTTCGTAGGTACTGGTTCCAGCTACAATTAATATACAAAGATATTCTTAGAGTTATAGGTAAAAAAATACCCAGTATTTTGGGCGTTTTTATTTTGTGATTTTGGGTATGAAGCCGACGGCTGCCGTGGTAGCAAACTTCAGATTTGGATTCAGCACCCAAAAAAAATTTAAGAAAACAACACAAAGACCCGTTAAGAATAAAAGTTAAATCTTTAAATTAATTATGGAATGAGAGGCTAAAGGTTTCTTGCACAGGTAAGTTTGAACTAAAACTTCTTTATTGATATAAACACTAAGCAATTTACAACTTTTGCAGAAATTTACAAACCAGAAATTATTAAATGATACTGTTTCTGTTTATGAAGTTTAGAAACATTTGGAATGTCACAAACCACACATTAATCATATTTGCATGTACCTGCAATAAGACCTCATACACATATCTTGGCCACGATGGCTGAAAAGAAGCTCAAATTCGAATAAGAGTTCTCAAATAATTTTTATTTATTTATTATTGTTTACGTCATCACGTATCACAGATATTGACAACAAAGTCATTTATTATCGCATTTAATGCGGAGGCCTCTCACCTAAATCTCGAAACAAAAGCACCTGACTACGGTGAAAATATTCAATTTGTCTGATCTTTCTCCTTTCAATACCTATACAAAAAAAAGGTAATGCAGCTGTATCGTTACTTACTTATATATGTTAAGCATGTTATGATTACTAATTTTCTTTTCTTTTCTTTTACTTTTCAGGGGATCAGAAAAAAAAGTCTCATTTAGGGAACAGAGAGAATAAAAAATTAAAAGATAAAATTTTCAGAAACGGTTTTCGGTACATTAATCAATCTATTATCTCAAATTTTCTTAATTTTCAATTCAGCTTACCAGTCTTCATCAGGATATAAAAAAAAAAAAAAATAAGGTGAGAGGACGGTGGAGAAAATCATAGCGTCAAAGCTGTTTATTAATAAATCAATTAAATATTGCCATTGTACCGATATTTCTTTCTTTTCAATCACACAGTTCCACCCCCTCACTCAACGACACGCTGAATGCAACCCCCTCCCTCTCCAACAACGTCACGCCAATACTCACCACTTGCAACCAACCCTCTTCTTGCAGGACGGCACATATTATGTACAGACGGCCAGTAGGATCGTTTATTGCCAGACAGATATTACAAACAAATTAAAATGAAATAACTATCCAACGCCCTGATTAATAATAATTGAAATAACGACTTAATAATAAAAGGAAACAACCTGTCTAAATAAAATATCATCTTAATTTTGACTATGGAATAAAAATGGGAAGGAAATCTATCAAGGGAGGTTTAGCTTAACAGAACGAAGGTACATTTTTAATTCTTAAGCATACCGAGTAGAGGCCCTGTTCTGGCAAAAAGAAAAAGTTGTCCATGACCAGATTTCGCAACGGATGGAGTCATTAATTCTCAAGATAGTCTTCTTCTTAACTAATTAGGGAAGGTATTATTAAGAAGGCAGGGACATTGATGGCCACGAGGCATTAACATGACAGCTCTTCGAGATAAAGTCTTCAACATTTATAGTTCCACGTTTTCAATTACGTAACAATGAAACTTTGAATTATTTTCTAATGCTCTCTTTCTAATGCTCTTGTATATTAGAATACAAGCATCCCCCGACGCGGTTTCGCCCGCTCTCAGAAGGAAAGGATTTAGATAATTTTTACTAATAATTGAAGTTTTATTTGTTTGTCGATAAAAAATTTGTATTGAAGAATGCAATTATTCCTTCAATGATATTTTCACAAAGAGCAGTTATTTTTAACCTGGCTAAAACACGATCAGGTGTTTGAAGATTACCTAAAAGCATAATTGGACATCCAATTTTTAGTTTTAATGTACGAGTTAGTAATCCAGATGGAGGCTATAAAAAAAACTTAAATTTTTATTTTACAGCTAAAGCGCCATAAATCATATTTTTACACACAATAAAAAAAGTAATGGGTCGGCATTTTGATTTAGTAATAACTTTTATACGGCGGAAATAATTTTATTGTTTTCATCTGATTAGATTTTAATTTATAACCATAAATGTAAAAAACATTGTGGCAAACCCCGTTTCTGCCATTCAGCAATGTACATTTAAACTTTTAGTATTGTAAATATTATTATTGCTGAAAATTCTCAGAAATTATAAAATTTGGTACAGATGGGTTCAATAATTTTACCATTGAAAATCCTATTGCGGAATGGTGCTAACCACTAATTGGTTAATTTTTAAACTTCATCGGGATCCATTGGGATGAATCACTTTCAAAGGTAATAAACAGAGTAATCGAAACAGAGCGTAAGTGACAGTAACTAGATGATAGTAAACATTAAAAAATACAATACACTTATGTATTGAACTTTTAAATTATTATTAAAAAGAAAAAGAGATACAAAAGTAAATATCCAATATTTTCGCTTATAACAAACTCCAAACACGCAGATGTGTGAATGAAAAATAAATATAAGAAAATTTTCAGATTCCATTATAAACGTTAAAACAACTTCGGCTTTCAGTTCCAATGTTGAGTTTAGATTTTTCATTAGGAAACGAGGGTGTTTTGAGTTGTACATTAACCTTCATCTCAAATGCCTCTTCTTCAATATAACTAATATTATAACATATTTAAGTGTACACATAAATACAAATATATTATGAATACATTTAAAACATATATAAATATATAAGAACTGTACAGTTGATTGGTTGTAAAGAATTATGTTATTCTTATAATATTCATTATGTTATCAGCACCTTTGATATCCATTTGTAACTTAGTTTTTACGCCAGTTTTGTTATTATTTGGTCACATATATTTTTTTGCTAATTTTAGCCCAAAAGAATATATGCAAGGCAGGTCGAAACGTCGGAACTCCATATAGTTTATTAACCAGGGCGTGATTTTTCTCCTGACTGCATCCCAGTCCATTTCTTCTTATTTAAATAATATATATATAATATATCTGTACCTCGGAGGTACAGAACACTATGTCCTTTTCATACCAAAAATATATTATTGCGTATTACTATTCACCATTTTCCCCTTTATACAGAGGTATAGAATTCTATGTCCTGGACAAATTAATTGTAAGGTAAGTTACATAAAAACTTTTTTTTTATGAATTTATTGTTGTTTTCTAGCCTGGATGGAAAAGTCAAGATTTATTTCGTACACATACGTATAATAAACAGTTCAGGAAATGAAATATTTTTTCTTTAAACTGCACTCCTGCAAAGTTACGGAAATGTGACTTAGTGTTCTGTACCTCCGAGGTAGAGATATTTAAACAGAATAGGAACAATGAACTTCAGCAAAGCATAGTTTCTATAACAACATTTTTTAAATCTAATTGTTTTATTGAATGAATATTAAAAACTGCCTCTCTCATGGAAAATTAATTCATTTATAAAATAGGTACAAATATATATATATATATATATATATATGGATAATATTTCTTGACTGTTACTATTACATGTTTAGCAAGGTTCTTGAGGTTCAGCCATAAAATAAAAAACAACTATTTTGGCGACGTTTCGAGACTATATTGTTCTCATAATCATGCCCTACAGTGAAAAAACAGGTTACAATAAAATTATATAAGTTATACAAGTTATTTCAAAACATAAAGTTAGCTACAGTACAGGTAGGTATATAACAACATGTGTAGGGTAATAAAAATATACATAATTACAGAATATAGAGGAGTATGAAGCTACTTACAATGTTACTGGTGGATATGGATAGACTAACATGTTAAATTTATGGATAGACTAACATGTTAAATTAATAATAGTCTATCCATACAGCAGTGAGGGAGATAACAGTTGTAGAGTTAGGATAGATTTGTAGTCTAGATGGTATTGCAGTATATATAGTCTATATTTTCCAAGAGGTGTATGTTTAACCTGTGAACCTTCAGATTTATTATGATATCCTGAATTTTCTGACGTTTCATATCCATCTATCTCTCAAAATCTCGTTGAATTGAAAATACGTTTTGCGAAAATTGATAGTTCCCTGGATATTTGAGGAAAAAAAAAAAAGACATATTAATCCGCTTTCTCACCTATTCCTTCTTCACGTCCCAGGTATGTTGTACACAACACTCTAACTATACTCGAACAACTATGCTAGAATCCAGAACTATTTGATTACTCTGTAATTTTTATAACCTGAAATGTTGAAAATTAAGTTTGTATGAAAAAATGTAAAATAATACTGGTATGCAGCACAGGCTACAATGAAATCATATTTGGAATAATGGCAACACAAAACAGCCGGCAATGTTTACAGGCGTCAGTGTTTCTTTGCCTATGTTTCTTTAGTCATCCTCATCATCGCGAGAAAATTGGACGGTCGTCAACCCTCGCTTCCTCGCCGCCTCGATCTGCCGAGTCGTCGAAATGTGACAGCCTCCTCCAGCCAAAACATCCGTTCCGTGGCAAATCGAACTTTAACGAGAGAAAAACAGCTTGAAAGATGATGTTTATAAATCGGGTAGGGTTGGTAAACCACGTTCTCATAGAGGTATAATATAGAGAGTGTTCTTTCAACAATATATTTTTTACTTTTGAACAACTTTTTACATAAAATATTAATCAGTCGTGTGAAATTAGTAAAAACAAAACAGTCTATATATATATTTATATATGCCTTCTCCTTTAAAACAGACACATCTGTCCATAAAATTAAACTCAAAAAGTGGCATTCTTCAATATCATCTGCATTCAGAAGTTAACGGCAAAATTGAGGTATATGTTTATTATCATTGAGTTTTAAACCTTACATTGAAAATCTAATAAAATAAATCCTAAATAATAATCATAAAAAAATAAATGTAATAACATAAGATCCTTTGATCTGGTGTCGCATTATTGGCTGTTTTCCTTTATTTTCTATTAAACAATAATTTTTTTTTTTGCTTTTTATTGCAATGAAGAGTTTATTATGTCTAAAATAGACATTTTCATTAAGGACTGTCATAATGTTTTATTTACACAAGTAACTGATTTGTATGCCAAATGAGAACACTATGTATTTTCCGTTTTAAAAGTAAATTTCTCCATGAAATTGAAAAAGAATCATTACTTTTAACATATCATTCAAAAGCTGATTAAGTTTGTAAGTTTATGTGAGATTCGCAGTTTTGTGGATAGTTTTTTTTTGAAAAAGAGTGAGCTTTAAAGGAATATAAGACATTGTAACTTCCGTAAATAAAGTGAAGATCAAGCTGTTCTTTAGATTCCAAAATTGTAAAATTCAAGGTTACATGTACTCTGCTGTTATAGGAACTTTAACGCAAAATCCGAAAATGTGTCAAAATTTGAAAAATATTTAAACAAAATGGAGATATTATAGCTTTTTGGGTAAAAATCGTTTCCTCAAAAAAATCTTTTATTTATCGTATATCTGCAACGGATTGGAATATAAAGGTTTCACCCATTTATTTATTACACTAAGAGATACTCACCCTGTACATATAAAGGACGAGGGAGTCACAAAGATAAGAAAGATCGGTCAATGGTTCTATTCAGAATATGTGAAAAAATTCTATTTATCCCTGACTAGGAAAAATAATGTCTATTTATAATCCAAAAGGATCAAATTAATAATTAATATAAATTAACAATCCGTGATAAAATCGAAATAAACAATGTGTTGAGAGAAAACGGCGGTTTCATGCGATGAAAAATGCGCCTTTTTCATTCAAACCAATATAGTTCCTAAAATGTATTTATTACATTAAAGACTCGACCAGCGCATTTTTCCAGGCATCCCTGACAGTGGCATGTCTGCTGGGTATTGCAAACCTCCCCAAGTCCTATACCAAAGAGTCGTTCCACCTATCTTTCGATCCGGGCCATTCAGAAGTTCCCTAATGTTTAATTACTTACTTGGTTCCGACATTTCAAACATTATATCCGCACAAAACAAGGAATCCGAATACACGAAAATATAAACTGTAAGTAGTAACAGAGAGATGTATTTTCCTTCTCAGTCGGGATGCCTTATCTTCCCTGATTGGTGCTACTATTTGCCTCAGCATTTTACAGTCAATCTTATGCTCGGAGATTTTGCGTGAGGTCTAGACGTTACACGTTACATAGTTTAGCAGCAGGAGATTATAATTTTGTACAAAATGTTTGTACTAAGCTTGTTTGGTAATATTGTTTTAATTACAAATAATATAGAAAAAATAAACAACACACAAAAAACAAAACAAAAAACAATATATTTATATTATTTATTTTTCACAAAAAAAAATAAAATAAAAAAATTAATAAATATTTATAATCAATAAATCGTTCATATATTTTCTTAAGTGGGGATGAAATAAAAAATATGGTCTTTTTTTTTAATCAGGGATGTTTTATATGTTGCTTAACACGTTGATCCAAAAAAAAAAAAAAAAAAAAATTAAAAAGTCATGAAGCCTAACACCATTTGTAGCACTAATTATAATAACAACAGAAATTCTTTCAAAACTATCACACAATTACAAACGTTAAGTTAAAAAAAAAATCAAGACTACTATATATTAAATTGTTTCAACGCATAATATTTCAATTAAACGCACAGGTGTTATAATAAATTAAAACCATCGCATCCAATCCAATCAAAATAACATGCCAAGTCAGGAAGATTAAACTGAGCGAGAAAAGTTAATAGAGCGTAACGAGGAGCCCCCCCCCCCTTAAAAGGGACGGTAAATACCTGCAGTACTGCAACGTCTACGGGACGATAATCTTTAAAATGGGACTTAATGGAAGATGAACGTCTTTTTTCCCCGTTTATTTATCTCATAAATAAAGTCTGTATTAGCCCTGAATAAAATAAGTAATAAATACTGTTCCCAAACAAGTACACTTCACAGAAAGATGCTGGTCTAGAACTTGTTCAAAATAAAATTATATTTTGTTACAAAATAATAAAAAGATTTAGGTATAGATGAATTATTCAGAATTTTATTATCACTGTCTCCATAAATGTGAATCTCGATAGTGCAAATATTTTCCAAAATAAAACCATTTTATCTTAAAAGAAAAAACTGATGAATATTAATTGAAGACAAATTAAAAATACAATGACAATATCGCCATAATTCCCATACAGCTGCGGGGAATCTCAGGCCGACAAGGACTCCTCCATTGACTTCTGCCGGTCCAAAACCACTGAAGTTCACACTCCGAAGGAATCACCGTCACGCAAAACACCATCTTCCCACCACAGCTTCCTTCCGCCTTATCTTCCTTTTGACAGAAAGAAAGGATTTGTTCTTAGAGGACTATTATCGCGAGAGCATCCTCCTACATTTGTTATAGTATTCTTTAGATAAACCATAAATAACTCTATGAACTGTTTAACAATATAATTAAACAAGCAATACAGTTATTATAAACAATGCGTTGGGCGTGATGAACTGTTTTGTTGAATACATACCTCTTCCATGGGATTACAATGAACAAGTAAACAATACCTAATAATTAAATTTAAAAAATCCCTAGCACTCCTCTAACATCCAAGATAGGTGATAAGTTTCTAAAATAATAAGTACAACTTTTGCCTCTTTAGTCCAGTCATTAAACATATTGTAGAGTGCATGAAATATGCGATTATGTTTGAACTAAACTTCGTTAGTAGTCAGGTTAGAAGATAAAGATACTAAAAGTCCCCGCCCCTGGGGAGTGAGCTAACGGTGGGGGGAGAAGAGAATTTCAATTTTTTTTTGTTTTTCGTTATGTTTTTAAAACGGTGGACTCTGGAACTGTATGTTTCAAATAAAAATTAAAGCTAATTAAATTATCTATAAAATTGATTCCATACATATTTATCGAACTTCCAACCGTTTTCGAGAAATACGCTATTGAAATTCGATAATTTTTTGCAATAAAATAATTTTTACCTCAGTTTTTGTCAAACATTTGCTTCTAGTGCTTTCCACGATCGTTCCTCAGAAAAATGTCAGAGTCAAAGTTGTAAAGCATTTTCTAACTACTACTACAAACAAAGCCCTGAGGTCAAAAATTATTGGATAATACATGCACTACCCTCATATCAGCTCTCATTGAGTGGACAACTTCCTTCTGCACCTCTTCGCCTTTCAATAATGTTTCAAAATTTCCTCGAGAAAATTTTCCTAAACGTACTAAGATGGTCGTCTCATAAGGCATCAAAACCAATGTATAATACTAGAATCAATAAAAAATGTATACTCGAAATTTACAAATGACACTTTTATTTAAAAAAAAATAAAATGAAATGGTGAGAAACAACATATTAAAAACTGTAATATGATCTGAATAACCAATTATTGTTAATTTCAATTTTGGTAATAGCATTCGTAACATTATTATAGACATCTTCACTGGTCACAAATTATTTTAATATTTAAAACAATAAATTTTATTCGAGATAAGTAAATCAAACTTATTTTTTCATCGGCTAGAATAATGATTAGGCATTAGTGATTGTTTATATTCGTCTATTAATAGTTTATTTTTTTTCGGAGACAATGTTACAGGTCAAAATTATAATCAATATTTTTTAATAAAATTTGTCTTGACTAACTGTCCCTTTCTGACTCTGGATTTTTGTATACCCACATGACAAACTTATATTTAAAAACGATATTCAAAGAGTGCAAAAATCAAATAAATCCGAAAAGTGAAGGATCTATTTTTTTGTATACTCCAAAATATAAAACTCTCTAGATATTATTTTATTTTTTGTTAAATTATTTCTTTTAGACTAACCAACTTATTCAATAAAAATACCTACTACCTAGCTACCTACACAATAAAAATATGTTCCCTGTTATTGCAACTTTGTTGAGCCCAAACAGATGAACTGAAAAAATCTTAATTTTTTTAATTAACACTGTTGTGATACTGTGATGTGCATATATGTACACAAATTTAACGAAAATCAACCAACTTTAAAGAAAGAATATTAAGAATGAAACAATGAAAGATAATGATGTTTCCCCGATTTAGAATTACTTTACCTCTCCCTGGACCAGTCGAATAGAAGGAAAACAACACTGTATTCGAGTAAACTTTGAAGCCCGTTTTCATTCTCTTGAAGAAGGCCCAAGATGAAAAGAAAACTTCCAACTGCTTTAGATGTAAAGGCAATTGAATTACTCAAGAAGTGTACTTTTGTAAAACAATTGCTCAAGAATGAAATATCGAAGGCTATAAACTGAGAGAGGGAGCCATTACATCATAAAGACCGCGCTAAATCAATTCCTCCACCAGAGATATTTCCATCCTATCCTCTTTCATAACAAGAGTAAATAATTCACCTTTACGCATCGAGGATTATTTTGGGAATGATATCATTGAACAGTTAAAATCATAGTTTGTTAACAAAACTTTTAGTTACACATACAATTTTTATATTTACAAGGTATATATTATATAGAAGTAAATTTGAGAGTAATTATTACAATGACATGTCAATAACATGTAAAGAACCACTCACTAGTAGTACTTCAATAAACATCTACATGGGAAGGTCTCTTGGCCATCTTCTTTTCAGGCACCTCGGAGGATTATCGGGAATGGAGTTTGATGCAAGTTGGGAGACTAGTATATTCGAGTGGGTACGAAGTTTACTAGGAAAGAATAGGTATATGGTTTGGGCAACATATGTTGAAGAATTGGAAGGTTTAGTGGCTCAACTGCTTATATCCAAATGGGTCTAATTATTGTCATGTAAATAAGCCTTTCTAATTTATTGGGAGCTTTGAACACTTCAATAAAATGAGAAAAAATAAACTTTATTCTGGGCCTTATAGTCCCCTAAGAATAAAAATAATGCACAGTTAAAAGTACAATTGTCTGGCTTATTATTTACAAATTAGATGCTTCAGTAATTACAGCATACATTTTTACAGGAAAAAATATATATATATATGAAATAATAATTATAACATAAAAAAAAAAAAAAAAAAAAATCGTACATATGAAAGAAAGAAAGAGAAAAAAAAAGAAGTAATTCTAAGTATTCATTTGATTATTGACATATTTGCGGAAGATTGATTGTCTAAAAGGTACAGAAATAAATAATTTTTAAAGGAAGTTATGGAAGCTGCTTAACGAATAGAAGTGAGTAGGGAATTCCAGAAGGAGGCAGCACGAATGATGAAGGATTTTTCAAAGGAAGCGGTTTTATGTGAGGGGATATATAGGTTAAAAGGTAGGGATCTAGTGTTCAGGAGGTGGATAGAAGAACGTAAAGTTAACAAATCAAGAATATAGGAAGGGTTTTTGGTTTTTAGACATTGAAATAGGAAAGTACCCAGAAAGTATTGCCGTCGGAATTTAGGAAATAGCCACCCAAGCTCAGAATATCGGCAAGTAACGTGTGACCGCCTGTGGATTCCGTAGATAAATCTAATGAAACAGTAAATGTTGGAGTAGTCGGAAACGACTAGCAGTTTTTTGTTTTTTAAGTCTGCTATAACGTTCAATTTACAAAAATAAAATTCACTTTTAAAACTGGAGAAACATACAAAAAATAAATCCTTCTATAAACATTTTTTTTCAAATGTTTTCATTTGTGTTATTTTTAAAAATTCAATTAGTAAAAAATAGCACCATTCAATTTTTATAAAACAGTTATGGGTGATTCTCAAACTACAGGCAAATTTCAAGCTACCAAAATTCTAAATTTAAATGTTGATTAACCTTGCTACAAACATTTGATACCTCCCGGAGGCTACCTGATATAGGATTATAAATGGTTCAGCCACCCATGAATCACTTTGCTTCTTTTTTTTTTTAATTTCAGTTTATAATTTTAACCCATGACAATGTGAATGCCCCCATACCGATGTGAATTCACCTCCACGTGAAACGGCTACTTGCCACTGCAAATAAAAACTTAAAAATTCCAAAAACCTCTTCCAAATACTTTTTCATCATTTTTTTAGTAATGGCACTTCAATGTTAAGAGGTCACGGGGGTAAAAATAAAATAACTCGAGGATTGGTTACTTGGGCATATAATCCTGAAAAACACATTTTGACTTTGTTCCACCACTACATTTTAATATTACTAGCAATTAGTTGAGTTAGTTCCACCCTATCAAGTAATAATTACCTACATAATTGTAAATCCAGGCATAGAGACAAGCCACGACAATGTAAAACGAAGTACAATAATCTAAAAATGTAACACTAATATTCCAAAATATTTCAGTTGCTATCATAAATTCACATAACATAAATGGATTTGGAAACAACTTTTTTAATGAGCTTTACTTCATTGATTTATAATGGCCGGGGGACTCAAATTTGTTTGTAATTTGAGAAGCCGCCTTATAAGCAAAAAAGCACAGTTATAATTCCTTTTTTTTTTTTTTTTTTTAATTTTTTTTATTTAGCTGAATTAAATATTATCTGTTTAACTCCCTAATTACTATATGCTTCCATGGTTTAAAATTTGTTTTCCCCGAGATTTTACGTATTACCCGGCGGGGTGCATTATTTAAGGGAATAAAAATGCAATACGCGTTTTGATTATTTTTCTTTTTTATCAGAATAAAAATTTGATAAAAAATAAACATATAACTTCGCAGAAGAGCAGCATTAAGTTCATTTGGAACTTAGGAAGGTTACAGTCATTTTTGATAAGTCTAGTGGTTTGGACAGGTTGTAGCACGTTCTATAACTATTGAACAGTGAAGGAAATGCTTTAAAGTTAATTTGCGTGCACCCTCTATGGACTTGGAACTGAAGAGTTAATTATGAAATGAAATGATGAGTTGCAAACAAACACTAAGTAGATTTACTGATAGTCGTAAAACCCAATTATTCCACCCAATCGAGTTTCATTCTTTTTTATGTTTTTACGTCAATATACTTTAACCAGGGCATATAAAACCTATTATTTATAAATATATGTATGTATATTGAGTACAGGAATGGATAAGACGATACAGGGGTATCCTCAGTGATGTTCCTGACAGAATGTAGGCTTGTAAACCACATTTTATTGCGTGCCTCTCGGCTTCACTTCCGCCCCTGGGAGCAACAGTTCCGCTCAACTGCAACTTCATAAGATTATAGCTAGCGGTAATATCCCATCCTATGAAATAGAATTATTCCCCATCCGGGCCCTCACACTTATCGAGAATTTGCATGAAACTCATGTACGTACATGCTGGAATATAATCTCTGCAAGTATTCAATATTTTAAAGATTCAGATCAATAATAAAATATAAAAACAATGTATGGTAACAGCAAATACAAATTAAGGTAGCTTAATTGATCGGTCAACCGTTGCCGTAAATATTCATCTAGATTAATATTTGTATGATCGTTATTAATAATTTATATAATATTTAGTTGAAAATTAAAATTAAAAAAATTTATTTCTTCATGAATTTCAAACATAAAAGATTTTTTTTTTAAATACAAAAAAAAAATGCCGTGGATTAGTAGGATTAGGCCTAGACTCAGCTGTTTCATACTTCAGAAATGAAGAGTAATGCATGTATATTTCAATTAGATATGGGGTGAGTAGTCGGTAGAGCCGACAAATCGGCTGCATTTGTAGTCGGCCATTATATTTATTTATATTATCACGCTTAAAAATAGGTTGATTGGAATGAAAACATGGCTTTCATTTAAAAAAAAAAAAAACTATTTTTATCTTAGGTTTATCTTAAACTGTCTTTTATTTATTCCAGGAAAGGGAAAGCTTTTTTTGTAATCAATTATCGAACTTTAAAAAAGACAACATTTAAAAAAATAAATTTGATAATTCTGAATAAAGAACTTAGTAAACTACTAATTTTATTTTTTTTTTATTTATTTATTTTTTTTAGAGTTTTGGTTTTGTTTCAGAATTAAAAAAACATTAATTATTAATTGAAATGTAATATAAAGGTTGGAACGCCGAAAAGCTGCTATATTAAAAATTTACATACGCGTTTATTTACTACATGTAAGATATTTTCGTAGATATAACATATACATATATTACATATAAGTTCATAAACACTATACCTTTTTCGGCATGACGAATTTCACAATTAACCATCTAAGCTAATTAAAGTAAATTGCTGACTTTTGTTTCTTTCCCTAAAAAAAAAAACTCAGTTACACACCGGCCCATCGAAAATCAGAAGAAAATTCAATTCAATACCTTTGACGTAAAAGATTTTGAATGAAAATGTGTTAAAATTGGGTTTCTTGTTATGTATTTAAAACCCTAGAAATTAGAGATTTGGACACGTTCGTCGATGAAAAGTGTGAACCCTAATTGGTTAAAATAGGTTAGAATCCTTTGAAATTATATATTTAAAAAATATATATACATGGACAATGAAAAAAACAGAAAAAAAATTTATTTGTGGATATTTATAGTATTTAAAAAATATTAAATATGTGAGATGATTTAATTAACTGTTTATTTTATTTATAATTGCTTACTTATAATCATTTTATTTATTTATTTATATTATATCATCGATAGAAATTCCCTCAAAATAGAAACTAAACATATAGGTTTAAGACAAGGAGGCCGTCAAAGGAACTGAAAGAAATGGCTGTAGTAACGGAGCAGTTGAGTTGAGTTAGGAAAGATTGCCGGCCCTACGACCCAAGCCACTCTCAGGCAACAAGGGCCTGAAATAAAATAAATATAAAAAAACCATAGTTCATCAAATATGGAAATAAAAATAAAATTTTTCATTAAAATATAATTTCTTTAAAATGAAAGTAGTAATCATGTTTGGGTCAGGAAAACGAAATATATGTAGATAGGTTATATATGCAACTTTTCCAATACCACGATAGTTACAATAATGTTCATTTGTATTCTTCTAATATCAGCATAGCTACCATGATTTTATTATATTCTGATTTTCGTTAACTTGTACATTTTATAAAACTTGATTTGATGATGGCCACCGATATTGTGGTCGAAACTTTGGCCAAAAAAAACAAAGATTTGTTAATCCAACAATTCATATTTTTTAAATTTGATTGATCCTTCATAATTCTACAAAACACATTTACAAACCAAATAATAAAGTTACTACTGTAAAAAAATAAAATGGAGTATCTACTGGCTCCTACCTCGATAAAGACAATTAAATAAGTTTCTAAAAACATCTCATTAACTATGCATTAAAACCTTTTTTCTCTGTTCGCAACCATATTTTCTCCTAATCTAATTATAGATACTTATCTACCAGCAATATGTAAATAAGGAGAAGTTGGCCATGACCAGGTCTGGGAAAGTCTCATTGTGTCATGGACATAGGGGAGGAAAAAAAAAAAAAAAAAAAAAAAGGTTTTGAAAAACATATTGCAAAGAGTATCATAAATGTTTTAAATGAATAATCGAAATTATTAAATATCCGAATCGAAATATACATACAATTATATCCTTTCCTAGTGATCTAATAAAAAAGTCTTTTATTCCGAATAATAACCACATATCATGTATACATGTATATTGTGTTATTTGTTGATTACAAAATTATTTAATGAATACGAAATAATTACAACATAATCAACACAAAAACAGGATTTAAAAATAGAATGAGAAAAAAAATAAAAACCAGAGATGAAAAAGAAGAAGAAAAAAAAGAAGACAATATTAATATGTGCACTTTATTACTTTATCTTCATTGGTAAAAGTTCATTGTTCTAAGCAAATTTCTTCATTTTAGAATTTTAGTTTTAAAAAGCTTAATTTCTGTAAGTAGCTATGCTTCTCCCTGTAGTTTCGCTATCTTGATCAACGGAAATCTGTTCTTTTTAAAAATGGGCGATTATGAAGTAAATGGAAAATATTTGTTTATTTCTTTTTCGCAGTATCATAGTTCGTTGTAAGCGACGATATATACGCTATTTTAAAGGTGTTTTAACGTCGTTTTCGGTAACTACTGACCAGTTCTCTTGTGTATTAATATGCGCTACAGTTACTTTAGAACTAGGAAAAATATATATATACAGGCATGACTGCTACTGCGGTTCAAGTACATCAATGTATAACCACAAATTGATAGCACTAGAAATGATAAACTATTAATAAAGATTGTTGTTTTTTGTAGATTGATTGACAGTATCATTTTGGTTGATTTTTTGCTGGATTGACCTGTTAATATTTTAATTAAAACCAGAAATTCACAACTTTATTTTGCGTTTAACACGAAGTTCTCCTGGTAGTCGGCTTGTTATTACTTCATTATGTTGACATTACTGTAATTCCAATAGTGCCATCACAACATTGTCAAAAATGAACTTACATATCGATTTACCAGATTACAGTAAAACCGATATAAATCAACAATTTTAAAAACCTTCAATCCAAAAAGTTTATATATTTACAAAGATGAAAAAATAGTCCATAAGAGATTTTCTGAAGAAAAAGATTGGAATGGAAATATTTCATTTGATTGAAATGAATGCGCGTAAAACAATGGAGTAATAGACTATTACCAAATATTTTATTTGGACATGGATATGTCTTTTAGCTAGGGTCTGTACTTGTTTGGTGTAACGTTTTTTTCACATTAAAAATGTAACATTTTGACACGCTCTTAGCTCTGTCGGTGTTGCCCGGATCGAAAATGTTGATAGACATATCCGTGATCTATCGTTTTTTCCAGTCAGGATGAAATTGAGTTTTTTAAAATAAGAAAGATCAAATAAAATTTTTATGGATAGAATTGTGTAGAGGGGTTAAAACACAAGACTTCATTGATGAGTGGAGAAAATCTTTCGGTTTGGGATGAATAAGAAGAAGAAATAGTATAAAGCCCTCATAAGAATCTAAGATCCTTGATATATAATTTGCAATATGGAACAACAAGGTAGTTAAAATATCAATGAATTCAATCCTTTCAGTCCTAAATATTCATAAAAATACATAATAATAATAATAATAATAAAAGTTCTTTATTTATTCTAGGAGCTTGGGTCACTTAAGAATAGAAAATGATGTAGAACCAAGGGCCTTCAGGGCCTTTGAAATGATATTTTTGTAACATAATAACAGATATTAATCAATAGTAAGAGAAAATCTTAAATAGGTTTTTTTTTTTTTTAAACACAAAAAAAAACAATAAGATTTCATGAATATAAATTGTTCATATTTTATACAACTAAAAAGTTGCTATTGACAGTTTTTAGAGGACAGGATAGGTGGACATACATACATACATCGGTGACTCTACATCCCGTCACCGAGACTGGGCCTCCTCCAAAAGCTTTCGCCAGTCAGTCCTGTCAGCTGCAGCAGCTCTCCAGTTTCGGACTCCCAGCAGAGTTCGTGCGTCCAGAGTCACTGAATCCTCCCATCTCACATTTGGCCTGCCGACTTTTCTTCGCCCATGCAACTTTCCGGACAGTATCCTCCTAGGTATCGCCGAGTCATCCATGCGTGCGACGTGCCCGGCCCATCGAAGTCGTCCTATCTTGATAAACTTCACCAAGTCTGCATCCCCATACAGGCCAGCCAGTTCGACATTTCTTCTTCTTCTCCAAATTCCACCCTCTTTAACAGGACCAAAAATCTTCCTCAAAATTGATCTTTCAAAGATCAGAAGCCTATTTTCATCCTGTTTTTTAAAGGCCCATGCTTCTGATCCATAAGTTAAAACAGGACGGACCAAGGTTTTGTAGAGGGTGATCTTAGTCCTGTTAGACAGGAACCTGCTTCTAAAATAGGTGGACAGTAGGTGGTTAAAGAAGTGGTATTTGAAAGTGGAATGGGTAATTGTGAGGGATGGATACATACAAGGACACGTATATACATATCAACGTTTTTATATAATGCCCTCAATTATTTCCCTTCCATCAAAACAATGGTTTAAGTAATTGATGCAAATATTCACTATTTTTTGTCCGATAACTTTAAGTTACGGTTATTTATTTATTTTTTTGTTTTAATGGTTTTGTAAAGTGAAGACTGTAAACGAATTGGCTACCCAGACATAACGCCACCGATACATTGATAGAAAAGTCCAGGTGGCAGAACACTGCCCCTAATTGTAACTCTAATCAAAGGAAAATTTTGCTCACGCAAAAAACGGACTTCGGTTGGCTTTACGGGGTCATTTCTATTTTTAAAAGATACGTGCCATGTCAGAAGAAAACATGGTGGTTTACGGTCATTTAAGACATTATTGGTTTGAGCGCGAAAGTATTTGTTATTTACCGAAGGAAAGTCAGTTTCCATCAAAATGCAGCCATACTATGGTTTGTTTGGATCGGTTTGGGAACAAAATGTATGCTTTTTGTGATGTGGAACTTTGAAGACAAGTTGCATTTTAACCTTTTCGTAGATGCCTCATTTTTTAAATGGTCAGATCTGTTATAACACATAAAAATGGGTGAGAAGAGTTCTTTGCCTCAAAACCAAAGGAGTGGTACATTATTAAATCCAATTACTGGTAGAGAGATGTGTGAAAGTCGTTGAAAAAAATTGACTTTACTTTGAAAAGCAGTATTCAATGATAATCAAAATATCCTTATGCACTGGAATTTTCGTAAAAACTTCTGGACGCAGTCTGGAGTAAAAAGTATAAAACATATAATGAACCTATAACTCCCCACATTTTTTATAATAATTTAAATTAAAGAATGATTTTTACTTTCGTCCACCTTATCAATATTTTCTAAGCACTTTATCGCGTAGATTGCTTAAACAGTACCCCCGGGCAAAACTATTTTAGTATCACAGAAATCTTTCAAGATTATCTAGTTATTATAATTTTGAGAAGTAAAAATATAGGTATACTTTGTCTCAGATTATTGAATGGTCGCATATTAACCTAGAAACTCCTCAATAATTTCATCAAAGCGAATGAGATAGTTGTGAAAATTCAAGGAATTTATTTGGCTCTTGGCGCGGTGATGGAATTCTTTGAGAGAGGCACTCAGGCTCGACAAACATTGAGTCAAGGGCCAGAACAAATACTACGAAGTACCAAGCCTCAAACTTTGTTAAGTTATTAGTACTTCTCTAATAAGAAGATCAACAAGTTTTGTTTGAACTAGCTGGGATATGTTTTATATGTTATTTGGTTATTTAATATAAAGGGCTCATTAAAATTTTTTTTATCACATCTGAAAAAAAAACATATACAGATACAGGGTGTTTCAGGTTCAAGTAGCTAACTAATAATTTAAACTAAGGACCTCAAAAAAAGAAAGAAAAAAAATCCTATGGGGCTGTGTCCGCAAACGCTTTGCTTAGGAGATATTCGCATCTAAGGATTTTCATTGTTATGAGTTATTGAGGCATAGTAAATAAATTTTTTTTTTATATATATCAATTTATTGAAATTTACAACTATACAAATATGTACATCAAGTAAATGAGCAGATAACGATTACAATGTAACAACTTGAAAAGAACTACCCATCAGCAGCACTTCAATAAAATTCAATAAAAGGAGTTGGAAGCAAGTTGAGAAACTAATGGATTTGAGTGGTTATGGAGCTTACTATGAAAGGATAGGTATCTGGTTTAGGCTAACTCAGCAACATATGGAACATTAAGGTCTTTATGGATAAGCTTATTGGTGACAAAGTAAGGGGCGTTTAGGATTTTTAGAAGGATTTTGGATTGTAAGGATTGGATACAAGATGAATTGGATGGTTTAGTAGAGCCCCAAAAGCTCAACTCAGTAGGTTCAAATAGGTCTAATAACAGTCATGTAAATAAGTCTTTTGTAATGAATTGAGAGGTTTGATCGTTTGTCTAGTAAATGTTGAAGTAGCCTGTAACGACGAGCAGTTTCTTGTATGTGGATTCCAAGTAAGACGTTTGTCCAAGTGGAGTCCAAGGTAGCGGATCTGTTCGACAGGGATTAGTGGAATATCATTGAAGCATACTGTTGGACAGGAATTCGTAGGTTTACGACGAAGGTTAAAGGTTATTTGGTGAGATTTGTTTGGGTTTATTTTGATTCTCCATTTTTGACACCATTCTTGAATGTTTAGGACATGGGATTGGAGTGCTTGGGAGGCAATGAAGTGATCTTTGTTTACTGATAATAAACATATGTCATCAGCATAAGTGGTGAGGACAGTAATAGGATGAGTTGGGAGTAAATAAATAAATCTCATTTGTTCCAACTACTTCATTCATTATTCTGAGCCGGCGAGTACTTGATGTAAGAGTCTGTGGGATTACTGGCCAGGGGTTTTTTATAATCTTATTCTGAAAAAGATCCCATGAATTGGGATAATGAAGATTGGGGGATCGAAACGTAAATGAATAAAGCGAAAATTAAAAAATCCGAAAATATATAACAACCTAATTAATAAAAAAAGTACTCAACAAATTACTAATAAACCACTATCAATACTGCGGGTGTTTTAAATAATCAGCTATATTGGAAAATTATTACCATGGCGAATGATGGTGTAAAAACAATAGCTCACAGCTTATAGTCTGGAGATATGGAGTGGGATAATTATATGGTTTTCATCTTAAAAGTGAAGATTAATATCAGTGAAAATTGCAATTGGACTAGTCAACTTCGCAGGTCATATTCTTTTTTGTCAACTTTAATGATTCTTTTACCAATAATAGGGCTGTTAAGGTTGAGGATATCTTCAACAGGACTCTGTAGGACAGGAAGCTGTAGGCTTATGACCCAGATAATGAAAGATGATGTTACATGGATCAGGAATATAGGATAAATCTTAGAGGAACACCAATGTAAAGAGGGCGGATAGAATGAATAAAGATTTACCCGAATGATTCCATCATTCAGCTAGTAAAGAATAATTAGGAAGAGCAACGGATTGAAAGAGCTTATAAAAGCGGCCTCGGGTGCCTTTCATGCTCAAAAGCCTGTTCTACGTCAAGAAACGATCCCTTTAAGAAGTAAACCCATCATCCAATGAGAAAGATAATTCCAAAGCCTTTCAATTAGAAGAAACAATTCAACAATTGCTCTCTAGTTAGAAACTATATTTACTAATGAGTACTAACTATAATATACTCATCACAACTAAAAAACTGTTAAACCTCATTATAAAGCTCCTTCTAATGCATAGTACGCGTTGATAAATTTATTGCCAGTCACGTCATCCTCAATTGAGCTCCTAATTACAACTGCAATAACAGAGAAAAGGCTCTCATCACCTATACCTAAGCAAAAATAGAACGAGGAACTCTCAATGCTTTACAGTAAATGTGCAGCGAGTTTATGTATTTAAACCTATTCCGAATAAACAAATCGAATCTCAGGTTGGAATACAGCACATTATACAGTACACCAAACAGATTTTACAAGGTTTTCCTTGCTAGAAATATAATTTTCTTGAAAACGTCTATCGATGAACTGCCTCGAATCAACTAATGACACCATAAAAGCAGTATTACTAGATAGTAATGTGAGCGAATTAGATTCAATCAGAATTGAACTTTTTAAAACGAATGGGTGTTCTCCAGGTAGCCTATCGATTCAATGAGTCAATTCAAGACAGTATAACAGGAAATAAAATTTCCGCCAGCCGTACTTCTATAATAACATTTTGTTTTGCTCACAGAACAAACCTGATGGTTGTTTTGATAAATATATAGACAAAACTGCATTATACAATTGTTTAGAGTATTTTTAATAATCTTGGTAATTCTCATAATTTTCTTGTGTAACGACATCGAAACACTGCTCCACTTAAGGCTAAATGTACCCCTTTCAATTAAGCGTTGGAAACAGTAGAATTTATTTCCGGACTTTCTCCGGAACGGAATGTCCGATTTTCAATCTGTAAAATTCTTTGGGTATTTGGTAAACATAGAATTCACGCTACGAAGCGTTTTTTTTCTATAAATTCAATAATTAAGAAAATAGAACGTAAAAATAGGTGTTAAATATATATCTTTAAAAATATGAGGTTATAGCCAGTTGTAGAAACGTTTTCTGAAACGAATGACACATTCCAACTAATCACATTACGATCGTAATATGAAAAATACGAATTTTGCTTTACTTTATAAAGTCAACAAAGGAGTTATTGTCTATTTATTTTCAAATAGAGAAAAAGTTTTGTTTACTTACTGCAGGAACACTATCTGACCCTTTTCACCGGTAATGTATTTGGGACAAATAATATAAAATATTCCAAATAAATTCCATAAGTTACCTAGCTGATAGATACCTATGTAATTATATATAAATACATATGTAAATTTATTACCTTGTATCTAATATAAATTTAGGAAGCATGTCGGTATATGAAGTCAATCAGATAGTACAGAAAACAGGTAAAAGATATTCCGGAAAATCCAATAACAATTGAAAATATTTCCTGTTCAGAACAAATTGTATTTCCGTTCAATTTCTATCGTTGTAAAGATAGAACATAACAAAGAAGAATAATCTATTGGACGTAGATTATAAACAGTTCTAGACTCAAAACGAATCTCCGCGTATCTGCTAGACAAAGAAAACCTGAACTGAAAAGAAGAGCTGATAATGAAAAAGAGTACGTACCCATATAATATTTACTATGATGTAATTTGAAAACATATTGTTGTTTCTCCGAGTTGTTCAAATACAACTTTGAAAATCAATAATTTTACATTAGTTGACTGTAAGAATCGTAAATAAAATTAAGCAATGACTGGTAAATAAAATCAGTTTTATAACTGGCTCCTTAGAAATGTTTTAGAATTACCGTAATATAAGGTAATTTCATTGTTCCCAAGTCTCGTGGATATGTAATTTTTCCATAGAGTATACCATAACAATTAAAACATATTTTTAAAAACATAACCGGGAAAAGTAATTTTAATGTGTAATTTCCTACTGTTGGTTGGATATACATAGGTACCTACAAAGCGGTTTATCCTTTTATATTTGTATGATTTGATTTATTTTGTTGTAAATACAAAAATCGATTGAAGAAAGTGATTTTTTTCTGATTTCTCACGGCCACATCACATTGTGGGGTTCGTTATGTATTCTTAGCAAACTATAAAAAATATATCAATAATTTGTATGGAATAGGGTAAAAAAAAAGCTCATGAGTTGACATTATTACAGATGCCGGGACTATAGGGGTAGTCAACATGAATCAGAGTCAAACAATAATAATCCCTATACAATCATTGTTTTTAGAACATTTTTGAAAGGGTTGAACATCGTATGTTCTTAGCTGTTTGGTCAAATAACTCGGATACCGCTACTCTTAGCACATTTTCGTTCTATGATTTAATAAAGTAAATTTAATTTGCAACAACTTTTGTTTTATATATATTTTTATTAAATGTGCTTATTTTTGAATTGGAAATTTCTCTGTTTTGTCTCGGGTATCTCGGGGTAAATAAATTTTCATTTCTTTCATTTCTTCATCCAGAAATTTCATCATCTCCATTTTTAGTTTCTGTAAGAGAACTTGAAAAAATAAATAACCAAAACTGTTTCCCGTTTCATCAATGATAGTTCAACAAATTTTTTTTTTTTTGATAATACGTTCCAAGACAAAATTTGATTTTTTTTAGTGACGCAGCTCCTTACATGATTAAAACAGGAGTCAATTTAAAAGTTTTTTATTCGAAAAAGATCCATTTAACGTGCATTGCTCTGAATCGAGTTCCTGATAAGATCCGTGAAGTATTTCCAGAAGTAAATAAATTTATAAATAACGGGAAAAACATTTTTCTTAAAGCACAATGACGAATGTTGAGATAGAGCGTGTATTTTCGCAGCTTAAATATATTTTAAACGACCGACGATATAGTTTAAAAGAAAACAACTTTGAAAAATGCCTTATTATAAATTTTAACAAAATGTAATATATTTATATTCCTAAGTAATATGCACACATAGGTTATGTATAGCATGTACAATAAAGAGATGCTAAGGACTGGATCAATAAATTTTAAGATAAAAACCACTTTTTGGAAAGAATTGTAACTAGCGAATTGTTTGTTCAACCTTTTTTATCATTTGCATTTTATTTTGCACGATTTTAAGTTTTTATTGCACGATTTTAAGTTTTTATTGCACGATTTTGCAAGATTTCAAGTTTTTATTGCACATTTCAGAATTTTTGTTGCACGAAAATCCGGGCATTACTTATATCTTACAGAGACCGTTAAAAGTTTTTCTTTTAATTCTTTGCGGAAGTAGTTAGTTCAGGACTCTTATATCCCAGATAATTTCTACTTAGATTAATAATAATAATAATAGCTCCTTTATTTCCACATAAGATAATTACAAAATAATAAAAGAAATTAACATTTTTTTTTTTTTTTTTTTCAAGGAAAAGTGGCCCATCTTTGGGCATAAGCCTCTCCCAGTTTTTTCCAAATGTCTTTATCATTTGCTGACCGGTGCCATAGACACCCCAGAAGATCTTCGATGTCGTCCCGCCATCTCGAACTAGGTCTTCCTCTCTTCCGTGTTGAATGGACAGGATACCAATCTGTGGTTCTTTTGGCCCATCTTCTACTGTCCATTCTTGCTATGTGGCCTGCCCATTTCCTTGCGATCTTCTACGGTGTCAAGGAAAGATTTGCTTGCTGTAGTCAAAGCAATAAAGGCAAAATATCGTCCGCAAATCTCAGATATACTGTAATTGATTCATGATCGTTTTACTCCTCTTTCTAACGGATTTTTTTCGATAATTTGGGCTGGATTGTGTGTGATAGCTTGTTTTTGAAGACTTTTTGTAGGAAATTAACGGTGTCATTTTTCGATAATTTGGTGGAGTACCCCTTTGCGGAATCCAGCTTGTTCTGGAGGTTGGTTTTCGTTTATTTGGTTTTTTAATCTCTTCTGGAGGGCTTTGGAAAACAATTTTGCAAATACAGGAATTAAACTTATAGGGCGGTAATTGGTTAGGTTTTGTCTGTTACCTTTTTTGTGGATTAATAGAATGTCTGATTCCAACCACTGTGAGGGTAGTTTATTCATTTGTATAATTTTATTAAATAATTTTGTTATTGGTGGGGTCATAATATGAGGTACGCTTTTTATAAGTTCAGTTTTGATCCCATCTCTACCTGGCTTTTTTTCATTTTTGATTTCTTGAATAAGTACGAATATTTCATCTTCAATGAAATCTATGAATTTTTCTGGGTTCTGTTCGATATTTGAGTTTTCATTTATTAATATTTTAGTGCTGTCTGAATAAAGATCCCTGTAGAAAGAAGTAGCACTGCTCAGGACATCTATTCTGTTTGTTAGTGCTTGACCGCTGGTACTGTGTAACTTGGTGATCCATTTCTTTCCTACCGAAGTGATCCTTCTTGCTTTTCTGACAGCTGCATTTTCTTCTATAAGCTTCTTAATTATATCTCGATTATATTTATCTATATCTTTTCTAATATTGTATTTTACTTTTTTGCAAAGTATGTTGTATTCTATTTGTTCTTTACTTGTCTTTTTTTTTTTTTTCTTCCTATTTTCTCTTTCTCTAATCATAGTTAATGTATTTTCAGATAGCTTTGATTTATGATTAGTGTCCTTTAGGTGAGAATTTCTGGCTGCTGTTATTACTGCTAGTTCTAATTCATTATATGATATTTGAAGATCATCATATTTTTGCTACTTAGATTAAGAAGTTCTAATGAATAATTAAGGTAATTTTAGGTTTCTTAGTAAATTTTGTAAATTTGTAGGTTTTAGTTTAATTTTAAGTAGGTTAGTAATAAAAAATGTTCATATAAATATTATCTTCTCCTAATATGTATGTTGTTTTTACTTTGAAATTCTTAGTAGACATGTAAGAAGCTTGATTATCAAATTTTGTAAATATCAGCTGTTACATTCTATATTACAAATGTGTTTTAATGTTAAAGGGTTCAATGAAACAGTTCTTAGGAATTGATAAATTATTAACAGTTATATATTTCTTAGTTAACTATTATCTATAAAATTAAAAATTTTAATTCTTTAAATTAACAGATATAGTTTACTCATTATTTCTCGATTTATTTACCTTTTGTGGAAAACTAAACACATGTTTTGGTCCTAATGATTACTTTACACTTTGAATTCCGTTGTTCAAATATAATAATTAGTGAAATAAATTCCTCTTGAACAATGCCAAAATATTTGTTTAGGGTATTTTTAATAACATAAAGTATTCATATGTTAACTCGTTATTTGTTCCAAATATCATTTTTTGTCGGTTTATTATTTTTAATATCTCATGGGTTTAAAAATGTTTATAAATTTCATAGATATTGTAACTATTTCATAGATATTGAAATTTGCACACTGGTCCGTTTTTTAAAATATTATTTATATTTTAAAAACTATATCAAATTTTGTTGGCCTTTAAATTGTCGGTTTTTCCACTATTGGGGAGACGTTAGATCGGTAGCTGACTGGGAGCTGGGTCCTCACAGCCACTACTACAACAGCAGGTAGCCTACTAATCTAATCACCCGCTTCCTTACAAATCGTATTTTTCAAATTACGATCAACCTATGCAACCGAAAATGAATCTGTTTGCATAATTGTGTTCAATTGACTTATGAATAAGTGTCTATAACCAGCTTTTTTTTTAAAAAAATCAATAGTTCGCCAGATAATTTTTTTAAATTCTAAAATGAATGACGAAAAAAAAATTCGGAAAACGTAGCGTGAATTTAATGGGGTTTTTATTACTAAATCCGTTTACAGATCTAATATTGATTATTCTGTTCACAAATGATAGCGAAAATAAATTCGCCTCAAAAGTGCTGTCATCTCTTGAAAAAAAATCATATTAAAAATCGGGATGTTTAGCCTTAAGTCAAACCTGCACTACACAGACACATTGATTGAACCGCTTCACTTCGAGTTTAACTTTTAACTTGACCAATAAACTTCCGATTCTATAGTTTCCACTTCGATTGTATTTTCAGTGAGTAGATTGAATTGATAATTTCTTATTTCCTCTATTCAAATGTAAGGCTTTTTTTTTTTAAATTTATCTCCACACCTGGTGTAACATTACTTTAAACCTAGATATAGTGTTTTCTATATTGATATATTTTGTATTTCCACTTGCCCAACGTGAGAAAATGTATCAGGACCTTCCCCCTCTAACAGTAGTGAAGAAAACATAAAAAAAAAATCTCAAGGTCACATTAAAAAAAAACCAAAGTATTTCAGGCGAAAACGCTATGCTAGTCTGGACTTTAATCTTGAGTGCGTAAATTCTAGGATTTATCCACTCAAGATAAAGTGCATTATCTTTCGCATAAAACATTTATAATCCTAAAAAAATATCTATATATAAATAAATCCATTGTTTGAAATTCAGAATTTCTGAAAAAGAACATTTTTTTCTTACATTGAAGGGATGAGCACTAACAGGTGTTATATTATCGCCGATTTTTTATCTATCGTAAATAGAAATGTAAAATATTCAACAGCAAATCAATTATCGAGTGAGTTACCATGTTTATTGTATCGCCTCCTGCTATAGCCACCCTTACAATAGATCTTACACAAAGTAATATTCCCCAAATTGGTTGGAAATGGGTGTAGAGCCCAACAATCCATAAATCTAACCCGGCATTAAAGACATGAGGTGGCCGGGCACAGGGAGCTGGGTGTTGCCAGGCAACCGTCACCCTCTCCGCCGGCACAACACTACCTGCCCTGTCCTATCCCTGTCCTCCTTGGATAGCATTCCGCTCGGTCCATTCTTCTCAGAAGGAACCGAATAGCTAGTCGCCGAATTACTTTATGAATGATGATACAATTATAAATAGGACTATACAACATAGCATTGTTAATCCAAGATAACGATAGAGGTATAAGAATAATCGACGATGAACCGAAGGCTGGACAGAAAAGTACATCTAAGATGTTAGGCCTGGACTAAATAATATTTTTATTAATATGTGATGAAATAATTATGTATATATATATGCGTTATAATACTCTATTAGCTTGTATATATAAAATGTCTTCCCAAAAAATGAAATAATATCAATTAATATTTATGTACTACGTACAATTTGACCAAATTATTGAACAAATGAAATGACCGATTCGGTTACAATTTCGTCTGTAAAACTATAAAACTTAAAACTCAAAACATATAACATATAACATAACTCTTCAAAATTTAGTTAATTTCAAAAAATTGCAAATTTTTTTATCTAAATGTTAATTGCAACAATAAACTAAATTTAATAAATAAATTTTAATTAATCAATAATAATTTAATTAAATTAGTTGATTTAATAAATTTTAAATTAACAAGTAATAAGAAAAAGAAAAGACAAAAAATAAAATAAAATAAAAAATAGATATTACTGAAAACTATGATAAAAAGAAAAGAAACAGAACTTACTAACCTGTTCCTAATTGAACTTAAAATAGTAAAGTTTCTTTGTTCCGTAGAAACAATTTTTTTTCTCAATTTATATTAATTTTTCTAGGAGTGCCGGTTCCAATTTTCAACTAGTAATTTTATTAACGTTTTTCTAAAGCGAATGAAAAAAACAACAACGAAAAATCAATTTTATTTATGTAATTAAAGTTATTTTAGTAAGTAAAAGTTTGTTCGTTTGTTCTAGGGCGCTACAGTCCTTGCAGGACCTGGGCCTATGCCACCATCTTCCTCCATTCCTCTAGGTCCTTCGCAAGGTCCCTTCTATTCCGTATCCTCAGCCTTCGCAAATCTTCCTCTAGGTCAGCAATCCATCTGCGCCTGGGTTTGCCCCTCTTCCTTTTTCCTTCCGGTGTACCATTAAACATTTTTTTTTTGGCAGCCTGTTGGGCTCCATTCTTTCGACGTGTCCCAACCATCTAAGCCTGCCTTTCTTAATAGCACAGAGTATATCAGGCTCACCATACAGTTGTGTAATCTCGGCGTTGCTTATTAACTGCCACCTGTGCTCCTCTCTCACAGCACCCAAGATCCTTCTTAAAATTCTTCTTAAGTAAAAGTTAATAAAGTTAAATTAGATTCAGCACCCCAGAAAACATATAACTCTCTATTTTTTTTCAGGATGTTTTCCCGACTAAGTTACTTTACGCTATTCACTACGAATTATTTAGATAGTAGGTTTAACAAAAACGCTCAAATTTTCCAAGAGGTTCATTAAAAGTTAAAAATCGGATAGAGCACGCAAAATCCATCTATCATTATTCTGAAGTCCATATCCTACACACGTTCGTCATGCAGTATGTTAAACTGGTTAGTCGGTATAAACATTATTTGTGCCTATGCAAATGGATATCAGAGTTGATGGATGCTCTGTTGGAATGTAAATTGATAAGATAGAAGCTGACAAGATATGCGCCTTGGTCTCTCAGGTGTCACACACCACATTTCTAGGGTACAGGCATCTTTAAACACTAGCTGCTTCTTCCTCCTTAGTACAGATGATTTTACACATTAATCTTCTTGTGAACACCCCAAGGCGTTGTGTTGTTCTTCCTTCAATATAAATGAACAAATTTTTTTACAAACTGTCGATAAAATCAGACCGATCTCATTGTGAACAACGGTTTTTGTGATTAACAGCTAGAGCGCATAATTAGAGAAAGAAATCGATAAAAGTTAAAACAATAGTCGATTATCATATATTGAATATGGGTGAGGGCATGCTATAAACACGGCCTGAAGACTAAACATAGATAGCCCATGACAGCCGCCCGATAAACAAACAACAGTTCATCGAGTAGAAAGGTTTCAACGGTTCAGTATTTTTTCAGTTCTATTATTTATTTAATTTTAATAAATTATTCAAAATATTTTGTTACATATTAATATTATACAGACTGATTAACGAGTCTGTTTTACTCAATTATTATTATTTCACTGGCTGTTAGTTGTTTTAAAGTAGGTATGCTGATATAATTATTATTGGTACTACTATCGACGAGGCGCTCCAACACCTTTTATCGATTCTAACCTTGTCCCGATAAATTTCGATGTTTTAGTCACTACTTTTCGAGAGGGAAGGTTATTCTCCTTCATTTAAACACATACTCTGAATACATCTTCAAACTAATTTTAACTCCTGTTATACCTTTTCATAACAGAATGAGAAATAAGTAAATAATTATGTGAAAATAAGAAAATATCAATATATAAAACACAAAATCCTAGTTGAAAGCATTTTTGTCAACTTCTAGTATACTTTTTCGATTAGGGAGGTGAATATTAGGAAATATCAAACTTCTTATAAACTCTCTCAATTTTTTTTTTTTTTTTTTTTTTTTTTTTTTTACAATACAATGTGTCTCAGCTTAGGCCAATAAATAATATGGATGAAGAATTCTGTCGCATGTATAGAACACTAAATCAAATTTGAATTAATATTATGGTAAATCACAAGTAATGTTAACTTCTGATAAACATCCTCAAAAAAAATTTTTTTAGGTAGAAGTAGTTTTAGAATTAATATTAATACAATATGTCTCACCTTAGGCCAATAAATAATATTAATCAGAAATAATATAATACTAATTGACTGGTAATGTCAACTTTTCACTTTCTTTTTCACATAAGGGAAGTGGAAATAACAAATTATAAATAAATAAAACAAAATCTATTTTGTAAATTTCTGCTATATTTTTGTCACATTAGGGAAGTCGAAATAACGAAATATAAATATACAAAATACAAAATCCATGTAGAGAAACTATGGTTGTTAACTTGTGCTACACTTTCACACATCAGGGAAAAGGAAATAAGAAAACATCAATATATATAAAACACAAAATCCATGTTGAAACCCACGTCGTTATCTTCTGTTTCACTGCTTTACATTTAAGACGAAATGTCAATATTACACACAAAAAACAGAACCTAAGTTGAAACTGAAGAAGTGGATGTTTATATGTAAGGTAATTGGAAAGAGCTATCGATATTCGAAGTGAAGCGTCGGAATCGATCTCGCAGGGGCACCGCAGGCCGGGCCGGAATTTAGTGGAGCGCCTCGTCAATAGTATTACATTATTATTATTATTTATATCCGTATATATTTTTAACATTATTATTTTTTAGTTAATGTTATTTATGCTAGTAACAAAGGCCTATAAACCAATACTTGAAATATATTTTTTTACATACATTTTACTAATGGTGTAAGGATAGACTTGGAAAGACTCGTAATCTATACGTACATATCATAGGCTGATCTCGACAACAATTAAGAAATACGAATAAATCTCATATGAGTCTGAAGGAGAAATGATTACAGAAAAGATTATAGGACTCTATCAAAGAGTTTATCTGAAATAAACTGCTGATGAGGTACGGGAACTTATTCATACCTTATTAATCGAAATTCACATTCAGCCATGCACGTCCATGAACGTTAAAGAGCATCTAGCTGCCATGAATATAGATATTTCATTTTGTCCCCGACAAAAGGACAATAGATGCTTTCTGAATAATTATGGAATAAATGAATAAAGCTCTCATAATTCATGTATTATTCATTTAAAATTTAAACATTAGAAATGAAAGCTGGAGGTAAGACAAATATAATAACAAATGTGTGTAGTTACCTATTTAGTTAAAAAATCTTTAAGTGGTAAGCATCTTATATTTTTAGACGTTATTCTTGTTTGTAACGAAAGATAGTACATTAGGTCAATTGAGAAAAAAAAGAAAATTTATTATTTTATTCAATTTGAATGAATCTGATTTGTTTGGCCATTTTATTATAACAACACCAATTTACTGTCAAAAAAGTATTTTTTGATCAGAAAACTTTATTTAGGTCTAAAACTACAACGTATTAGAAAATAAATTATTTTTCCTCATATTAAATCGATTTAAAAAAAAAATGAAAATCTGTAATTGAGAGCAGAGGTGAAGTTATTATTATAAGTGTAACCTATGCGATTCACAACTTCAAATGATATATATATATATTTTTTAAACATGCCAAAGGTTTCATCCACAAGACCGCATTGTGTGCTGTGTAAATACATTTTCAGATTTTATAGATTCAAAACTGCATCCTGACTATGGAAAAGCATTATCCGAGAATCCAGACCGATTTGTCAAGAGCCCTCGAATGAACGCGAGAGTTAAAAATCTCTATAGATTCCAGAGAAAATGATCAAATAATCGGTATGGGTAGAAAAAAAGGATATTTTTTCATCTGTAATAAAAGAAAACAATTCTAAAATTTCAAAAATCAACTGGATAAATATCAAAAACTTTAGTATAGAGATTGAAATTATTCTCTAGTGCAAGCTAAACATTCGCTAAATGGCTACAGGAAAATGAAGGATTACAGTTCCTATCTGCCGAAGTTGAAACTCGAACGATATTAATGCAACCGGGCTATTTACTATTCTATTGTTCTTCCCATTAAATATTGATACTGGTTTTAGAACCCTATACACTATCAGAATATTAAAATGTATATAAGCCCTATACGCATAGAAAAATATTAGTGCATCCTCCCATCAACAGTGTTTAGTGAAAGGTTTAAGTAACAATAGCTATCATAAATGAAATCTGTAATGTTTATCCATTTTTATATATATATATATATATATATATATAGATATATATATATATATATATATATATATATATATGTATGAGTGTGTATTGGAGAGGAGAAATAAATGGCTATAATCTTGAAAATGGTATTTCTTCTAGATTTCATATTTTTCTCTGATTTAGTCTTTGATATCAAAAAATATATATCTTTTTGTTTTTTTAATGTAAGTTTAAAACCGCCTTTACCTACCGGTTAAATAGGAATAGATCGAAAACTACTTAATTCTAAACAAAATTGAATCTTAATCGGCGTTTATCGCATTTTTTTTTTAACTGTTCAGGTTATGTACACCTTCGCAGTATTCAGTGAGCTCTATTATGTGACCTCTTTATATTTATCACTTAAGGTATATAAGGATCAACACAATTAGGACTGATGAATTAATTGCTACTTCTATTGGAATTATTTTATCTGAAAAATAGTTTCGAATGTTAAACATTTATCATCAATCCTAGAAACATACCAATCATTTCAAAAACATCAACACTTTGTTACATAGATCATATATATTAATTGACACATTCCATGTTTATATAATATATAATAAATAAAAGAGTTATGAAAATCCGATAAAGAGCGAAATATTACCGAATAATTAATTTTTGGGCCGACGTTCAAAACAAAACCCGCTATGTCCAACACAAAATAGTAATTTTCTGCTTACGCAATCAAGTATTGAAATTGAGAATTCACAAGCTTCAAACCACTCCAAGAACTGAATGAAGAAGGGTCTGTCCAAAAATTTCTATACGAATCATATAATAAATATATTAAACATTTTTATGCGAATTTTTGCAACCTGCATAAACTAGCTACACGAGTGTGCATTCCAGGTTTTTTATTCTGTTTTCCTAGAGCAGTTGCTAGACGTAGGACATACTTAAATGACCATAGAGTGAGGAGAATATGAAGTGGTGATATAAATGAAGCGGTGATATAAATGAAGCGGTGCTGACTCGGTTATGGGGAGCCTTGGAGGGAGCAAGATTAAAACTGGAGCTGTGGAGGAGGGCCATTGTACTCCCTCCAGCTCCAGGGCTCCAGGCTGGAAGGCTGGAACAAAGGCTGCCTGCCCCTCACCGCCAGCCCTCTCCTCCAATCCTCATTTCGGCCTGTCCTCTTCTGTCCAGCTTTAGTTTTCGTATAATTTATTTCTATCACTGCCATTTCGTTGATTCGCATTTAATGCATTAATTGTTACGGGTTAAATATTGGATTAGACAGATCTGTTCCGGTCTGAACTTATCTACATTTAATTGATAAATTAAAAAAAAATTAGTCCAATAAAAAAAGAGAGAGAGAAAGAGATAGATAGAGAGAGAGAGGGGGGGAGAGAGAGAGAGAGAGAGAGAGAGAGAGAGAGAGAGAGAGAGAGAGAGAGAGAGAGAGAGAGAGAGAGAGAGAGAGAGAGAGAGAGAGAGAGAGAGAGAGAGAGAGAGAGAGAGAGAGAGAGAGAGAGAGAGAGAGAGAGAGAGAGAGAGAGAGAGAGAGAGAGAGAGAGAGAGAGAGAGAGAGAGAGAGAGAGATATGATTTATTAATATAACAAACATATTGCAGCCCAACTTTATTGGGTTGCTACGTACCTGCACATCACCCTAGTCCGTCTAATTAAAGATAGCAATATTCTGCTTAAAAAAAAAAATTTTTTATTTATTAATTTTTTTTTTGTTTAAAAAATCGTGCGCAATAGCTACTAAAATGATCAATGCATAATGAAATTGCCATAAACGGTAGCAAATGACAGGTAATTATAACGTACGTTATTACCAACATGATCCATTATTTTTATTTAAAATAATAACAAGGAAACAAATTATATAATTTTACTTTGTCTACAACCCCATCCCTTTGTTAACCTAGTCCATATTTTTTAATTGACGATTGCAATATGAATGCTATGCTATAACGTGTCATTCGTTTAAGTAAACGTTTCTACAAGTGGCTAGTGCCTGATATTTAAGAACAAAAATATTTTTAACACCTATTTCATTAATTTTATTTAATTATTGAATTTATACAAAAAAATTGCTTCGTAGCGTAAATTCAATTTTAATCAAATTACACAAAGAATTTTACAGATTGGAAATAAGTCTTTCCGTTCCGGATAAAATCGGCAAATAAATTCTACTTTTTTAAACGCTTCACTAAAGATGGTGCATTTAGCCTTAAATTCATTTTTTAAAATAAGCCATAAATATTTAAACATACAAGTACACATAGAGGTGTAAAAAAATAAATAAACGTTTATTATAAAATATATTTGAACCTACAGACATGATCTGTGGGAGAGAGCAAGCAGATCCAATACCAAACGCATTCAATTTCACCAATCCAAAGTCTACCAAACAATGGTTAACGCACCATACTATCAATAATAAAGCCCTACATAATGACCTAAAAATAATAATATATTCAATTCCATTTTTTCATTAAACAATTAAATAGTATTACATCAAAAATTATCAAGAACAGCAGTGATTAAACATATACACTTACTTACATTATTGTTAAACCCATAAAAGAAATATGATAACAATACACATAACACCTAAATTGCAAAATACAACGACACTCGATATTTTCTGAAGGCTAAAAAGGAGCGGACTCAAAAAAAGTTAAGAGTGTGAATTTCTGGAGAGTCTGGAACACTCCTGCTGAGGTTACGCTGAATTAATGATTCTTTAAGGCCTGATAGTTAAGAAACTTATCATATATTCCAGAAAAAAAAAAAATAAAAAAATGAAAATATGGGAAAATAAAATAAAAAGATTAAGAACAACAATTAGATACTCTTAATCGGAACAATTACGCTATAATTCTAGAACAACCACGCAATGTACGCAAATGTACTCGTACTTTCATTTAAATTAACTGATTTGTTTTCTACTGAACATAAATAACACATCACTAATGTTTATTATTCCAAAAATAAATTGGAAATTATTTTAATCTTTTATATATATATATATATATATATATATATATATATATATATATATATATATATATATATATATATATATATATTTTTTTAATGCCAGCCAAGAAGGGCAGTTTAATCTTGCCTTAGCAATAAACTTTCGAATGGCCGGAGACAGTGGTGTGGCGGTGATGAAACAGTGGGAGTATCTTTACAATTACCATTTCTTTTTAAATACTGTTTTTTTTTGGTTGGCACCGACTCCAAAAATAACTGATCATAAATTGTGAATAGGTATATAAGTATCGAAAATTTCGTTGATTGTCATTTAATGGTTTTGTTTCGAAGCAATTAAAATATTATTTTTTATTTTTTAGTTCAAGTTTGATTATATAGGTTTAATCTTGAAGTCGGTTTTGTTTTTTTCCTAAAAATTATTTTTATTTTTTACTTTTGAGTGATGAGTATATTTTTGTTTATAAAGTCAATTCTCGATCTTCAAGCTACCCTGAAAAATAGTTCGACCGGGTACCAATTTATCATTCAGCTGAACTGCGCTTTTTTCTGAAGGTGCCTATAAGTAGACTTACCGCCTTCCACCAGTGGCGATCTTTTTTTTATTCTTTAAGATGGTTGAAAGAGAACTACGCGGTATTCGGAATTCACTAGCAACAAACGCCCAACTTCTTTCTCATTTCTCCACTTTGCAAATCAATTTTAACTTTTCGTTAATTGAAAGAATTTACAATAGCCACTGTAAAATTATTCACTCGAGTGAATAACTAATAATAAGTGACTGATGTAACTATGAACTGGAAAGATAAAAAATGACGGGAAACCGGATTATAAATTACACATGAAATTCTTTTAATTTGAGTTCGAGTTATAGAGCCGATAACTTCTAATAGTTCGTTTCATAGAGGTGGTCCTAGAAGTTCTTTCTTTTGAACCCTATTTTCAGTTCTACTTATTTTCAACACGATTTTCATATTCTTTATCTGAAATCGTTTCATTGAGGTGAGACCGCAGATTTTGTTCGACTTTAAGAATTTAAGAATTTAGCTTATCGAAGTACAACACATCGAGAGTTGACTGTATGTGTAAATTATTTGTGTTAATAATTTAGATTTAGTTACCATGGATATTTTAGATAATCATAATCAAATATGTTTAAAATATAAGGTTATATAACAGTGATTTTTATTAACTGTTTTTTTGATTTTTCTTAAAAAGTGCTGCGTTGATTTCAAAATATTTTTTATGGGGCTACCTCTGAAGTATGCCCCACCGGCCAAAAAAAGAATCATCAAAATTGATTAAGAATTGCGAGAAGTTCTCAACTCATCTGTATTTTTATTTTTTTATTTTATTTTATTTTTTTTTTTTTTGTATGTTACGCGATTACTTCGTCAATTCTGAATCAATTTTGATGATTATTTTTTAGATCGGTAGGGAATACTTTAGAGATGGTCCCATAAAAATATTTTGAAATCAACGCAGCACTTTTTAAGATGAATCAAAAAAACAGTTAATTAGTGATTTTATGAACTGTTTTTTTGATTTTTCAAAAATATTTTTTATGGGACCACCTCTGAAGTATTCCCTATCGATCTAAAAAAGAATCATCAAAATTGATTCAGAATTGACGGAGTAATCGCGTAACATACACAAAAAAAAAAAAAAAAAAAAAAAAATACAGACGAGTTGAGAACCTCCTCTTTTTTGAAGTCGGTTGAAAATAAATTGGAAATTATTTTAATCTTTTTTTAAATATTTACCCCTTATTTTTTTAATTTAAAGACGATGGTCTTGGGATCTTCTAATATAGTACTACATTATATAGAACTTTTTTAAGTGCCACTGACGTGCTATTTTTAGTACTATCTTTAAATTTACAAGATGAATTTTATTTTTATATTTTATACAGTTGTAAATAGCTAAAAAAGTAAAATATATACATAATTTTCCACAGTTTCCCTGTATTCTTCGTGGTAGTATCCTATGTCTCATTCTATATACTGTATATACAGCTGCGATCCCAACTCATCCTAAACCTGTTGTCATAACCTATGCTAATGACACACCTGCATATTATCTGTCAATGATAATCCACAAGCAGCCCGACTATCCAGTCACATACCACATATCGAAATTGGATAGCGGAGATTAATCCCGTACTAATCACCTTTACGTCAAAAATATCCTAAACATAAAAAACATGTGGTAACATCCTACAGTTCGCTATTCATTGATAATAATAAAGCATTATTGACATCATAGCTTTATAAAGCTATTCATTGATAATTATAAAGCTTTATTGACATCATATTTATGACAAAAGCCTCTCCCTTAGGAGGTAAACTGGAGTTCAGCTCCAAATTAATTTTACGGAATAGAAACTGAGCTGCAACATGTCACAATATAAAATAAAATATACAATATTCTTTGTAAGCCACAAAAACAAAAACAAAACAAAACTTTTTTTTTTCTTTCTATAGATTATTTAAAATTTTGAACCAAGAGCCCCTGTCCCTGGGCACTTTGATCCAGTTGGTTTCCACACTTGGACTATAATTTCATCTCTCCACCTCATGTACTGCCTTCCCCTGCTTCTCACTAGGCCGATCGGTGTCCACTCAATCCAATTCATTGTTAATGTGCCATTAATACTGCCAAATGGAGAGACCCAGATGTACCTTTCATACAACATTGGAAAGAAAAAGAGCTGTTCGATGATTTATCTACCCAAGGATCGATTCTCGTTTCCAACGTACGGTAGTGGGCTGTACATATAATTAGTGAAGGGCCGTTCCGACTTAAAAGTGGAATGAGATTTTACGTTCCGTTTCACTGTTGGAACCAGTTCCAGTTTTCGTTCCGTTCCAGTCTTCGTTCCACGTCAGTTTGACTAACTTACTACATACTAATGAAGGGCCGTTCCGACTTAAAGCGCAATGAAAATTTACGGTCTGTTCCACTTTTCATTCCACGTCAGTTTGACTAACCTACTACCTATGTACCATGCATTTTCGTTACATCTCTTTTTGTGACTTCGAGCTGTTAATCTCCTATTTTATAATTACAAATTTTATAGGTATTATAATATTAAGAAGGTTTAAAGAGCTAAGCATACTTATTAAAAATATGTATACTTTTAAAATGGCTTTATTCAATCAAGAATATTTTTATTTGATGGGAGATCAAGTTAGCTCAAGTATAGTGCAGAATCTAGCGAGAATTTTCCAACTACGTAGCTTCCGAGAAAAAAGGAGTAATCAATTCTTGTGACTGCTCCATTAGGGTTTAAACAAATAGCGAAAAAATTATTTAATTACATATGTAGTAAAACCTTGCCTGATTCATTTCTCTGAAGCCAAGCTGCGTCGGTAGAAAAGAAAATTTCAAAGAAAGTGGTTTATTTTGAAGATGCCCATGCGCGGGTTGGGGGAGCGATGGAGAGGGTAGAAGGAATCAAGAACGGCAGGATCAGCGCAACATAGCAGTCGGAACGACCTTCGGTGGAACGAAATCAGAGATGCAATCTAAACTCAACTACACCGAGGGAACGAAACGAGAACTCTCGGCGTTGGTTTTCGTTCCAGGTGGAAGGAAAAACTTGGGCGATTGGTTTCGTTCCAAACCGGTTCAAAACTGGAACCAGTTCCAAGTTCCGTTCCACCCAGAACGACCCATCACTATATATAATCTCGTGGGAGGAAAATAAATGAAAATAAAATAATTTTTATTTTTTTTTTCTTCATTCGAAATATATGTTATCAAATAAAAGATGAATTTCACTGTAAATTTCAACCTCCAAAATAAAATGTTTTCAGAAAAATTTAATACAAATAAAAATTAATAAATCAACTAATTAAATTTTACGAAAAAAAATTATCTATAATGTAATTAAGTAATGAAGTAGGGGGCTCGATGGCCGAGTGAGTTGGGGCGACGGTCTCAGCGCCAGAAGATCGTGGGTTCGAATCCCACCTGTGCGGGTTAAAATTCATTTCGTGGCGAACCCACGAATAAATCTTGAACTTTCCCACCCTGGCAAGCATAGAACTTCAATGAAAGTCTTGGACAAAAAAAAAAAATAAAAATAATATATATATATATATATATATATATATATATATATATATATATATATAATACCACATAAGTTAAAATGGCTTTCGTTACATTTTCAATAAGTTCCAACATTTATTTAAAAAAATAGAACACTTAATTTTTTATTGTTGTTGGCATTAATCCCATCACTAGCAGAGTGATTTCTCCTCACTTTACATAAGAAGGAAGGGCCTTTATATTTAAGTCAGTTGAGGCACTTGGATCAGGAGAGAAACCGAACATAAAATGCCGAGAAGGCATAACAAGATTCTTCCTTCACGAATATTATTTTGTTTTTGTTTATTTCTGTATTAATAAAGTTGGAGGATCAGCAAAAAAAAAAAAAAAAAAAAAAAAAAAAAAAAGGGTGTGTTCAGAAGTTCTGAGAAATTTATAGCTTTTCTAAATAAGCATTTTAGTGAACTTTATTTGCACTATAACTCAATAGCAGATATATTATATAAAACAAACGGAACCTTAAAATCCCTAACATTTGTTGTGTTTTCAATATGCAATAAGTTTCTATAATTGTAAATTACTTTAAAACAATTTTTTTTACGGAGAATCGGTTTGAGAATCGATTCTTTGGTCTCAGTAACAAAAAAATGAGGGATCGACACATGATTATATAACTCCAACAGTTATTCGACAACCGTCCTAAGCTCCCACCCAATAAACTACAAAAAGCTCATCTACATAGCCATTATCAGGCTTTACTAGGACTTACAGTAGAGGATTATAGGGTTCGACCTAACTATGGAAATATTCCCGAACCAAGAACCTCCAGCAGAAGCTAAAACCAAATAACAGTTGACAATGATCAGATCGCAAAATAATAGGATTATTTTTATTTAAGGATCCATCAACAATCATCAAGTCTAACAATTATTGTGATTGGCTATTTCATTACAATTATCATTATGCTATTTAATCAATTATTTTTTTAGAACGAGGAGCATCTTGTAGCCTTCTAAATAATCTTTGATTACTTTGTTTGAGCCAAAAATATAGATCAACAATTCATTTTTGCACGCATTAAATTTCTAAAAGTACAAGTCTGAAACGTGTGCTATTAATAAAAATTAATCCATTTATTGAATAGGTTATATTACATTTATTGAATAGGTTATATTACATTTATTGAATAGGTTATATTACATTTATTGAATAGGTTATATTACCAAAATTCAAGAGTTGAGACTGAATTAAAATATACCAAACCATCATACCCTTCGTCGAGAACGCTCGACTATATTACTTCACCGCCAATCCCATATAAACCAACATTTTCCAATCCTCATACAGACTGATTTTCGTTTTCGACTTACAACATTTACCAGAAACGTTTTGAAAGCTTCCAATTGATTACAACGGAAATATTTATAAGACTATAAGCAGACCTATTTGTACGTACAGAATTAAGAAGCTTTGGGATTTCACTAAACCGCTATTCCTCTTGTATCTATTCTTTACGGCATAAAATCCTGAATTCTCCTCATTATGTCACAAATAAACTTATCCAAACTGATTTACCTTAATGCCACTTATGATGCTGTTTTGGTCCGTGTTAATACGAAACATTATTTTCCACACTAAGCCTATTCAAATTCATAAGAATCTTAACTTGCTTCAGTAGCAACAGAAAATCTTATCATTAATAAAATAATGATAATAATATATAGTTAAAACATTGTTATTCCATAACAATATTTATGTTCCAAAACCGTAATGTTAATTGTTTGAACCAATCAGTTTCTTTTTTGTTTTTCTTTTGTATACTTCATATCCACTGAAATCAGTTTCTCACCTGTCTTATCTAGAAGATGGCTTACTAACCTTCAAACAACTTTTATTTCAGTATTAGCCAGTGTTATTTATCCATACTTTATAGTTAAATAAACTTTTATAACCAACACTGAAATTATCTCTAATCCGAGATTCTAAAATTATCCGTTTCTACTACGGACCAAATACTATTTCTATTGAATTCTATTCACTTAAACAGGCTTTGATTCAACGTTTTTTACTTTCAATGCAAGAATAACAGTAATAATGTAGCCGTTCAGAATTCTTAAAACTTGTGGGTGTCTAATAGGGGAGAGGAGAAGGAAAGAGGGTTAAAGGAATAAGTTCAGAAGGAGACAAGCTCTAGCGGCAAGGATTTCAAACTCGTGATCTTCAGATTACGCCCAGCCACTGCGCTCCACTCCCGTTCCACTGCCATATTGATAGCAAAATAAACAAAACCTAATGTGCAACGGAAAATTAATTTGTTACTCACTTAATATTCTATAGAATGAGGAAAGAAAAGTATTACTTTCATAATTGAATCATTAACACAAAACAAAAAATTATTGTCAACTTATTTCCCTTCACCCAAAGACAAAATAGACAAAACAGCATATATGAACTAAAATGTAATGACTGTGAAGCTAAATACAAAGGAAGAAACAGACGATCAGTAAATCAAATAATAATAATAACACCGAGAATTCCATCTTCACTATCCATCCAAATGAAAATAACTATAAATTTAATAAAGAGTGAAACTAATACATGAAGTTTTGCTCAATGAATCGCTTCATAAGATTCATATTTGGGGTCGACAGACGGTCTCACGTATCTTGCCGGTACAATGAGCTAGGGTGGCTTTTCCCTGATTTTCGACGGGAATACTTCCTCGGCACTTTCCTATTCCAATCATTAAAAAGCAATAAACCTTCCTATATTCTAGAACTACTTACTCTGCGTTCCTCCATTCACCACCTGAATACAAGATCCCAAACTTCTAACCTATACACCCCCTCACATAGAACTGCCTCCTTTGAAAAATCCTTCATCATCCGTGCTACCTCTTTTTGGAATCCCTTACCTATCCTACCCTTACATTACCTACCCATATTCGCAAAGCCTTTTCCTTAACTTCTTTTAAGCATCTTTTATTTATCCATCTCCTCGATCTTCAATCTTCCACAAAAATGTAAATGTACATAAGTGTGTTAAAATTTTTACTGTTGATTGTTTTTATTTATTTATTTACTATTTTTTTTTTTTACGTAACTTTAATTTTTAATTTTATTATTTTTTTTTAATTTCTTTTCTCTTCTTTTTTCTCATAATTTAATTTGTAATACTAATGTGCTGACTTGACTAATCTCAGCCAGACAATTGTATCTTATATTGTGCACTTTAATTATTCTTAGGGGACAGTCTGCCCCAGAATAAAGTTTATTTTTCATTTCAAGTAAAAAACAGCCTAAAAATAAATATTTTTGAAACATAAGAAATAATAAAATCTTTCAAAACCAATCCAGATTTTTGTTTAAATGACCAGATAAATATTTCCAAGAGTCTCGTTTTAAATTTATTTCCAATCTGAACGAAAAAAAAAGGAAAGCAGTGATAGTAAAAGCCCAAGGATTGAACCTAACTATCTGACACTTCCCACCACCCATTCCACTCTTGATATCTTCCAAATGCCCGAATTGCCTCCTTAGTTGAGTATCAATATGACTCGTCTCACTTTTTTTAAAAACTTTAATATATATAATCTATGTAACGAAGTTGAAAATTTTGTATGTTTTAGAACTGATAGTGAATGCTTAACATTCGAAACTAGTTTTAAAATAAAGTAATTTCAATAGAAGTGGCAATTAATTCATCAATCTTAAAAAAAAAAGGTTAGAAAGTTCAAATACAATCTTTAATAATGGACGCGGAAATCGAGACAAAAATATTTGTTTCTCCGCAATGAAGTAGCTCTTATGGTATAATATAAAAAAAATCTATTAAGCAGTTTACACATTATTTAATGTCACCAACAATAAAGGTTTCTATTCTACTAATAGCCCATTTTACCTCATGCTACAGTTTAATAAGAAAATTATCAGATCTTTCGTTTCAGATCTTTTTTTTTTGCGCTGAATTAGGTTTTGGCAAGAAGGGGGCATATCGATTTTTTAATTTTTTTTTTCATACACACTTTTCGTTACGGAATCGTGGCTAAGAAGTAATCGGCGAGACGTGCGAGTGCGTGTCAAATCGCTGTTGGAGGGAATAATTCTTACGGCCGTTAACGAGAGTAGACGCACGAAACGCGATTGCCCTACCGAGCCGTGTGTACCTTCCCTCATCCGTGGCAAATATATTCTTCCAGGGTAAATCTTGTTACTGGCAGGATGAACTTATACTGCGAGGACATCACGAACAACTTCGACTGATGCTATACGAAATGTCATGACTTGAAAGGAGTCAATAATATGATCCAGTAATTATTAATTATAACAATATTATTTAACAATAAAACGAAAATAATTCCCATAATGATAAAAATATAGTTGAATGTTAAGTATGAACGAAGAAGAAGATCAGGGATGCAGTCAAAAAGAAACAACACGTCCATGTAAAAATACTACAATTGTGTGCTAACGTTTCGACTGGCCTTCTTCAGAGCCACCGAACCACACATGAGATAATTCCCCTCTTATTTCCTGATACAGAGATATCCAATCTTTCTAGACTTGATTAGAATAAAAGTAATAGCCTTATTAGTATAATAAAGGGGAAATAAATTAACATAAAACTAAAAATATCGTGTCAAATATAATATTACATGAGTATTTTAAAAGTGACACAACTCAAAAATCTGTATTTTTACTTTACTATAATGTTTAAGTTCAATAGTCTTCTATATAATATCAGAAATGTATGGAATTAACATCAAAACCCACCTGATACATCTAACTTGCGGTTGGGATTAAAAAATAATTCAGGTACACTTTCGATATTTCATACAAGGCTGTGAGAATATCACATTCATTTAATGCAAGTTTTTGAGTTGTTTCACTTTTGAAATACCTGTGCGATATGAGATTTTTTTATATTAAGAAATTCATTAGTAGTGATGAACTACTTGCCACTTCTAATGGATTTTTTTTTTTTTTTTTTTTTTGAGAACTAGCTTCGAATTTTGACATTAATCAGCGGTTCTAAAAACATAGAAACATTTGAAGACATCAGTACTTCGTTACAAATATTTAAAAATTTTAAAAAGTGAGACGAGAAATCAAACATGTTGATATTCACCCGAGGAAGCAAAATGAAAATGGCTTCTGAAAGATATAAAGACCTAAAGTAGACTGTTTTTAGAACTGATGAATATTTAACATTTGAAGCAAGTCCTCAAATAATAAAAATTCCAACAGAAGTGGCAAATAAATTATCAATCCTAATTGTATTGATCCTTCTATACCAATATGCTTTCCCCAAGTAATAGGCTATTACTTATTATAATCATATAATATATATTAAATATTTATAAAAAAAAAGATTTTATATATATAATATATATATATATAAATAGATTTTTTTATTAGAAACTAGATAACTATTCTCATTGATAAGGCCCCCGAGATAAGCCTCTTTTATAGCCTTTATAAAGGTTAAACTACGAACCTTGTAAGGCTTCCCTAATCCGAAAAAAAGTGGACGCCGTACTTTATATCTGATCTTAAGGAAAACTTATGTCACATTGACGGCCTGCGTCTTCTAAGGAATTTCTTTTAGTAAGAATTTATATCATTACGGACTTCCACTATTAAAGTTTATATTATAAAATCAACAATAATTATAAATAAGATAATATAAATATTTTATCATTACACCTTGCTCCGTCATAATAAAAAAAATATTGATCACTTGTTGGTTCTTGGAAGTAATAGGCCTTGTAGGTATATGAGGGATCAGTCAAAATAAAAAATAAAAATTGTTGAATTAACAAACCATTTATTACAATGACGACACCATTGATGGCTAACATCAGGTCTGAATAATGATGTCAGATGAAAAAAAAAAAAAAAAAAAAAAAAAAAAAAAAAAAGGAAATATAAAAAAATGCAAAAATTATGTTTTGAAAATCATGTTAATGAACATCAATCCAACTGTTTTAAAACCAAAGTAAATTTGCGTCTTAACCTAATTTCATTAGTCATCAGCTTTAGTTTATAGGATTTTTAATTTCCTTCGGTGCCTATTAAAATAAAATCGTTATTTTTCGTATAATAATAGATCATAAAAACCTAATAACCGACATCAATAAATATTTATTAAAACCTATTTAAATTTATAATACCAGCCCCTAAATAGACAACTTAATAATAATTATTAATATCAAATGAATATAATATTAATATCTAACCTACAATTTTCTTTTACTGAAGTAGTTTGCTTGTTTTATCTTCACCTTTTTTAAGGCAACTTTTATTTTTTTATAAACATATCGTTCATGGGCTGCAATAGTGGCACAACTCAAAACATTTTCTCAAAACTGGCTTTGAAAAAAAAAAAAAAAAAAAAAAAATAAATAAATAAATAAATAAATCAAAATTATACACACGTCATTAAATGTCCCTTTAGAGAAGTTATCAACTTGAAGATAAATTTTTAAAGCAAACTAAAGCATTTCCTATGCATTTTCCTTAGCTATGAAAACTTTAAACCCACTTATTAATTATTAATATTTTTTTATTATTATCATTATCATATTTCTAAACTGAATACACCGATCCTCTCAGATTTATGATTAATTTTTTTTTTTTTTTAATTTGAGCAATTATCATACATATATAGAAGGTACCATATTATTGAGTACTACTCTCACTCATGCATATTAGGCCGGATACAACAAATATTTACAACAAATTCACTCGGCAAATATTCTTATTAATTCAAAACAGTATAAGTTTAATATATGTCAATATTAAATATACTTACTAATCATTTCTTGATCAATTAAGTGAGATATTGAATTGATTCGGCTATAAGTGAGATCAACTATTGTATATAATTTGTTAATACATACTACAGAAAAAATACTATGGGCACCATACATTTAAATTATCTTTTTAATTTTTTTTTTTAATTTCATTGTGTTTGTTCTCTTGCCGTTTACATGTTGCAATTAAAATTACCTCCATGTTTAGCTTCCGGTCTTGAATGTCACCCCATAGCGGAACAAATTATTAATTACCGCTCTAAGACGCTCCTCCCTTCCCCCCTTCCTCACACACAACATACTGACACCTCAGGTATTTGTCCCGTTAGTTGTCAAACTATTATCAATGGCATACCGTAATTATACACCCATATTGTAGTTATTATAGCTATACCGATTAAATAATAATCACTAATAGCCATTGCTTCCTGAGAATACAATTTACTCATCGCTTATTAAGCGTGTCTTTTTCCTTCCGCTAATTTACCAATTATGAATCATTTTCAAATACCTATACAATTACATACTAATTATAAAAGTTTTATGAGATTATCTTCGATGACCAGGAGCAACTAAATGAAATTGGAAAAATAAAGATATTTGTTGTATCTGAATTAAGAATATCATGATTCATATAAATTCTATTGAACCTTGAAACATTAATACTATTTTTTATATATAAGTGGGTATTAGGTACCAGGGCACTGGTATCTGAACCTGCAAGAGTCGGTGGGCTTACTGGTCGGGAGTTTCAGAGGGTCAATAGCATTCTGAAGAGGATCTCTCGGAGGGACTAAATTTTTTAAGAAAAGTTATTAATTAATTAATATTAATTAATTAAATCAAAAAGTTATAAAATTTTAAATTAATATGATTAGATGAAGTTTTGCATTAGATGGGGCATATCCCTCAAGTATTAAAAATCACACTCAGTTTTTTCTACAGTTTAAAAAATGTATTCTAAGTTTAATTTATACTGAACGAAAATGTAGTGTGAATTGTTTTATTAGCAAAACATGTATTTATACAAATATGTTACAAAATTGTAAATTGTTAAATTCCGTAAAATAAAGCTCTTTATATATATATATATATATATATATATATATATATATATATATATATATATATATATATATATATATATATATATATATATATATATATATATATAAAAATCACACTAGACCTGCACCCCATCAAATGCAACACGTAACGATCGCATGGGCAGATATAAACCTAGTTAATTTAAATTTTAAAATTTGTCAATGATATTATTTCATTTAACTGTTTTTAATTTAATTAATATCTTCAATAACCTTATTACGTTTCATATGATCTGGTTACAGTATATGGGGACGCAAATACCTTAAAATAATATTCTACTTTGTCGACCTTTAGAAAATATTTCTACAACTCTCTTGGATATAATCGGGTAATAGGTTCTAAATATATATAAATATATGTATGTATGTTTTTATTTTGTAGTTATTTTTACGAACATAGGTATGTAATAATTATTTGTCTTTATTCCAAGAGATCTGCGTTCCAGAATAAAGTATATCAATTTAATAAATTGGAGCTGGTTTTGTCGAATCTAATTTTGATCCTTTTCTATTGAGAGGAACAAGAGTGTAATAGAAACTTTTTTTATTTATTTATCCATTTAATAAAATTTAAAACTGTATATTAAAAAACACGTAAAAAAATAAATAATTAAAAAAAAATTAAACAATTTAATTTTAAAAAAATGTAGTAAAAGAAATTAAAGAAGAAACCCCTCGAACATAATGGCGGGATTTATTTTAAAAACTTTCATTCTAAAATTATTCAATTTCACTATTGCTTTTTATTTTTATTAATTGCAAAGAATAAGAATACGAGAAAAAGCAAAATTCAACATTTCAAAAAGTAAGTTTTACGGAAATTAATAACATTAATTATCAAGAGAAGAAGAAAAAAAAAATGAATAGGGATGTATCGATTCCAAATATAGATTCCTAGGAACTGATCGATACCGCTGATGATAGTTTAGTAATACATAATTAAGTAATTATTATACATACATCCATTCTCCTCCCCAATGATAGAAAATTAGTATTGCAAACGTTAAAATGTTGAAGATACATATTCCCTATTGGAAAGTGAAGAAATGGGATTATAATTTCCTACTGGCAAAGCTGAAGCACTAAAAAAATAAATGCGGCTATAGATAATAGCAAAAATATTATTATATGTTTTGTTTATTCTTTGACGATTTTTGTTATCCCAGAACCTTCAGAATATTTAATTTCTTAAACAATAGTTTGTAAAATGAAATATTTTTTGTACATGGCTTGATCAGCAAATAATTTATATATTATGTATTGTGAAAAATAAATGTTATTTGCTGTTTACTAATTAGTTCTTGGGATATTATTGGTTATTTAATAAGATTAGGATTTTATTTTTGCTCCTATATCGACTCTTTTATGCAGTATCAATTTATTTAATTTACTGATCATGTGAGAAAAAAGTAAAATAAAAAATAATAATACAAAAGAAATAAATTAACATAATTACACCCCGATACGAAATCAGTGCAAATCGAACGTCAGGAAGAGATTTGCTGGAGGGAAGAAGCTGAAACCTTTCTCCAGGCCGCGTGACCGGAAGGCGTGAGTGCCCGCGATCCCGTCGGTCCTTAGCTCCCTCCCCACTCCCTCTCTCCAGGGCTGGAGGCTCCAGGAGGGGTTCGTTAGCAGAGCCCTCGAGCAACTGTACCAGGGGGCACTTATGTCTAGGCCACGTCTGCAGTATTCTTCAAAACAAGACCATTATAATGGTACCACTAGCACAAACGAAAGGCAGGCTCGTAATTTGTTTAATCAAACATCTTTTGTTAGTTAAATTTAAATTAATAATAAATAGGGCTTAGCGAGTCAGACTCGTTCGAAACTTAAATCCAAGAGTTCAGCCCCGACACAGTCCTTCAATTTAAGTCTTGGACTACCGCTCAATATTAAATCCAACAACTATACATCCGCATGTTAATCACTATACAATTTTCTGAATTATGTTTACAAGAAACGCTACATACAGACTTACGTATTCCGACAGTTAAGACCCATATTCAAAAAATTTATCGATAGTTTCATGAAAAACTACGTGGACACTTTAACAACCAGGTATAGAATATGACAATCTCTAATAATTTAATGTCACGCCTGGACATTGTACCAATGTGACTCCCTCGTGCATGATCTTGTCTTTTGTTTTTAATGTAACTTCACATTCACTGGTTGTGAAATGTTTACGGTTATAAATAAAATTATTATGTTCAAAAAATAAAAATGTTTACAAGATAAATGTCCAGTGATTTCAAATTGAATAACCTTCTGAATTCACAAGTTTGAAAAAACTTTTTTATATCAAATATTTTAGAAACACTTTATATTTACAGAGCAATAAAAGTATTGCCTCTTAGACATTGTTTTTATTGTTTATTTAAGTTATTATTTGTAATCAAAGTTATAATTATCTATATAAATAATGTAGACAGCCGGTCCATGTTATTGATAGTTACGTTTTTATTTACTAGTAAAAAACACTCTCTTTCTCTATTGCGTTTTTCTCTATTATATGTAAATAGATTCAGAGATATTCCATGCTTGAAAAAAGGGACTTATTTGATAAAAATCTAATTAAATTTGAAATAGCTCTACAAAAAAATCCTGTTGCCTGTATTTAACACCTCTTAAGATTTTTTTTTCTTGCTTTTTAACTTGAATTTCAAATTTTTTAGTCCAAAATTTTTCTGTAGGCAATCGAAATTATTGGTATAAATATGAAAGAAACAGTTTGTTTTAAATTATGTATTGAAGACTTAATTATTTTTTTCCCTTAAAGAGAAAAATAAATGATATATAGTAAACAGATACATAGTTAATGTCAAAGCCTATAAAGTTCATCTGCCTTTAAGGGGAAAAATATAATTACGTCTTCAATACATAATTTAAAACAAACTGTTTCTTTCATATTTATGCCAATAATTAGAAATTCGAGTTAAAACGTAAAAAAAAGAAAAAAAAAAGAAAATCTTCTAAGAGACGTTAAATAAAGGCAACAGGATTTTTTGTAGAGATATTTCAAATTTAATTAGATTTCAATGAAATATGTCTTTTTTTTTTCAATCATCTCTGAATCTATGTATAACGGATAAAAACGCAATAGAGAAAGAAAGTGTTTTTACTAGTAAATAAAAACAAAACATATACAGCGAAAGATAAAGAGGGAGGGGAGATATAATTATTCAACTTTTAAATTTTCTGATATTATTTCAGGGTGGTTACAAACTTTTGACCTGTAGTGTAGATTATATAACATTAAGCAACATAATGTTAAAAGTATAGTTCAATTTCAAGTTTGGGATTCTATACTATCATCAGGTTATTAATTTCCTTGAAAATACATCGATAAAACTAAATAAACTACTAAACTACTAACCTGGAACTACCAAAACTATAAACCTATAAAACCATAAACAACTAACCTGGAACTATTTTGAAGTGGAGTGTCACCCCATCTATGTGAAGAGTTGTGGCTTGCGAGTCCAGCGCTGCTCCTTCAAGCACTTTGCTGATTATTGCATATCACCTACAACACAGAAATCATCAGTTACAAAAACAATGATCTATAGAAAAAATTATCAATTAGATCTGTAAAATTCAATTTTAATCACATTTTAAATGTTAATTTTAAAGGGTTAATCACCATAACCCTTATCCATATAATCATGCTAAGCCAAAGGTATTTTAAAAACAATAAATTGTCTTATAAATAAGGGCTAGAAACAAGAAAACGTCAACTACCGAAACAAAAACTATACGAAAAAAAATTTACAATAAATAACGAAGAAATAAATGAAAAGTCAATAGTTGATTAAATGCAAGTTAAGTAGGAAATACAGTTTATATTTTTATACAACTATATTTATATACAGTTTGTTTATAAACTGTGTTTCCTAGTTAACTTGTATCAGTTGTATACATTATATACAAGTAAATTTGAGGAAAATGATCACCATAACATGTAAAGAACTATTCACTATTAGCACTTCAATAAAAGTTCTATATTAGAAGGTCTCTTGGCCATCTGTTTTTCAGACGATTAGGAGGAATATCGAGAAATGAATGTGAGGCAAGTTGGGAAGCTAGTAAATTCGTGTGGGTATGGAGGATAGGTATCTGGATTGAGCCAAATCAGCAACATATGTAACATTAAGATCTTTATGGATAAGTTTGTGACATAAGAAGGAGCATTGAGAATTTTACGAACGATTTAGGTTTGTAAGGATTAAGTAGAAAAAGAATTGGAAGGTTTAGTGGAGCCCCATAGCTCAACTATGTAAGTCCAAATGGGTCTAATTACTGTCATGTAAATAAGTCTTTTATAATTTATTGGGAGCTTAGAACGCTTGACCAGAAAATGTTGAAGTAGTCGGAAACGACGAGCTTCATTTTGTCTTACAAGTCTGGAATGTGTCTAGTTAACTTATATTTCATTTACTACTGACTTTTCATTTAAGTTTGTTTGTTTGTTATTTTGGGCTAAACGTCCTTGAGTACTCTAACAAAGGCAGGAAGGACGGGTTATCCTACAGATTACCAACCTATTCTAGCCAGGGTGGGAAGGTCAAGATTTATTCCTGGGTTCGCCACGAAATATATTTTAACACACCCAGGAGGGATTCGAACCCACGACCTTCCGGTTACGAGCGCACAAAGGCCCACGCCCCAACTCACTCGGCCATCGAGTCCCCACTTATGTCTTCTTTATTCATTATATCTTTTTAGTATATTTTCTGATTTAGTACTTGACTTTTTCTTGTTTTTAACCCTGACGATAGCCATCAAAACTACGGTAACATAATAAAATAATATGTTGTTACTTTTAATAATCATTATTTTTTTTTTACCCATTTGACTGATCTCTCTCAATTTATCCATAAGACATATTCATTCATCCATTCACCAAATACATCTCTTCAAAATTATTTTAAATACATAAGATCTTTATTTCTTTAGATTCAAAATTACTTTATAAATGGTATTAAGATAAAAAAAAAAGTTTATGCTGCTTTATTGTTTTTAAAATACATGATCTCCTCCAAGCCTGGATTTTCGATCAGCATTTAGTAACTTGATAAATATTTCGGGCTTCTCGAATTCTTCCTGTGAACTGGGTACAGCTTAAAGACTAAGCCAAAGCTTTTGATAAAGTTAAATTGAATAAGTTGGCGTTCACTTCGTTATCTAATAGCTAGTTGTTTCCTTCTTAAGGAACTGACTGAAGCGTGTGGGATCTCGTTCCAGATGGTATACTTTATTAAATTTGCCCTTTGAATAGTGAGTCAATACGGAATAGTAAAGTTGATGGGAAAGTTAAATGTTCTGTTGCTTGTTAGTATTAACAATTAAGAGTTATAGCCATATATACTGGATATGATTTATATCATAATTCTAACACGGTATTTCTATGATTTTATATTTTAAAAATGGCAGAATGCTCAGCTATTTTTCGAGATAAAACGCTAAAAATGGTGGATTATATTTTTTCCATAATTTTCAAGGAAGCTTCCAGATTTAATATTTTTTCCAGATTGAACATGCCTTTATGCAATAATTTGATCAAAGAGTTCACGAGGAAAAGAGGAATAAAGTAATTGTTATTAAAGATAACAAAGCTTTACTGAGAAATAAAGAAATCAACAATATTGTTATGAGGATATTTACATGGTCAATTAACCAAAAATTTTAAAATGAATTTTCGCAAAAGCGATTAAAAAAAAAAAAAGCAACAGCACTACCCTATCTCCCGCTCTCTATCGGACGATTTTCTCTGGAAATTCTTAGCTTTTATGCACTTCTGATATCCAACTAAAAATTATTCATTTTCTTGTTTACGAATAATTTTTTATCAAAATAATATATACATTAGGTATAATTTAAACAAAAAGAAAAAAAAACGGGGCACAAAAACTTGACTTCTTTATGATTTCATAACGCCTAATAAAGACGTTTATAAATAGGTCGAAAAATGGAGCATCGGGGAACAGAACAAAGCCTTGATGGGATAATAACTTAAATAATATCTCATCCCAATGGAGAGTGACAGAAGGCATTGGAAGAAGAAATATGTGTGGCTCACCCTTTGAAGTGTCGGCACAAAAAACCTCAAAGTTCAATGGCCCCTATTATGGTAATAGTAACCTGGGACGTGTTATATATTGATGTAATTATAATTTATTAAACACTATTATATTAATTATAATTAGTACCTTAATGACTGGAGAAATATTTTTATTAATTTTTAAATGAATCTATTAATGAGCAGAGAAATTACATATTAACAGAGAATATACATTAGGTTAGAAAATATATTATCTACTCAAATCGTTCCAAATATACACTTGTAAATTTGTATGGAAATACATTTATCAATAGCTCTCTCCTATAAACTCACATGTAAACATTCACTTCTACAGTTTCAACTGGAGTTGTGTTGTTTAGTTAGTTATATTGATATTTAGTTTTCTTAAATGTAAAAAGGTGAAACAGAAGTAAACAACATGAGTTTCATAATGGATTTAGTATTTTATAAATTGATGTTTTCTTATTTCCTCTTCCCCAATGTGTAAAAGTGTTACTAAAGTTAACAAGATTAATTTCTACATGGATTTGGTGTTTTATATATTTATATTTGTTATATCAATTTGAGTGAAAAATTTTCGGTTTACATATTTTTTGAATGATTCTTTGTCATCCGTATTACTTATTGCCCTGAAGGGATACAGATTGTATAATTAATTCAATAAAACACATCGATCAAAAAATTAATGTGAGAAGTATAACAGAAGTTGACATTACTTGTGATTTATCATTACATTAATTCTGATTTAATATAATAATTATTCAACATTGATTTAGTGTTTTATATTTTGATATTTTCTTATTTCCACTTAATTATTTTTTTATTTCTCATTTTAATATCAGAAGGTAAACAGCAGTTAATATTAGTTTGAACATGAATTTAGTGTTTCTCCGTAAATTAAGGAATATGTTCTTTCCCCTCGAAAAGTAGTGACTAAAACGTCGAAATGAACCGAAAGAAGGTTAGAATCGATAAGAGGTATTCTGGGCGCGTGAAGGCGCTGGAGCCCCGCTTCTGAAAGGGTACCAATTGGTAAAATTATATAATTTCTGTTTCTAATTGATAATATAACTATATTATCAATAAAATTTGCAATAAGACAAACAAGCCTCCAATTAAGTAGTCATATATCTGGATAGGCGATTCAACAAATTTATTTATTTTTTAATATTTTTCGTTTGAGATTTACAGTAGTAATAAATGAACAGTAAGTGTGCGGTGAGGTCGATAAGAAAAGATACGGCCAAACATGGCAAACATTTTCCATTGAAGAATGTCTAATGACCAATTTTCATCAAAACAACCCTGTGACATATTTTCCAATGCACTGGAACGTTACCAGAAAATAGATTAATGTTAGTAACTATTTGCACACACAGTGTGAGCTTTGGGGCTCCACTAAACTTTCCAATTTTTCTCGTATAAAATTCTTTCCATGCCCTCTCGAATATCCAAACTCGATTCCCGATAACCCTCAGAGGTACCTCAAAAGAAGACGAGCAAGGAATCTTCTAATGCACATTCTAAATAATATTTATTGAAATGCTACAAACAGGTAGTTTGTTTTCATGTTATTGCAGCAATTGTTTAACATATTTACTTGAATTATATAGTTTATTCAGTTGTATCAATAAATAAAGAAAAAGAAAAAAAAGGATAGAAACTTCCAGCTTTAAGGGGGTGAATAGTTGAAATTGGAAGTGCAGGTATCTATTTTGCACCAATTACGAAATGTAGTGGTGTTTTCCCGCATTAATATCGTTGCGGATACTTTAATTTCTGACATAATATTTCTTTGGTGCACAAATTATGCAGGTTTTGAATTAATTTTGTTTAGGAAAGTGCTTGCTAAGTGGACATCGATAATATTTCAGTCTAGTAAAGGGATTATAAACTATGGCCATTAATGTTGTTTTTCCAAAGAAATTAGATTAGTTTTTGTTATATTTTCTACAAGTAAAGATCTCTGAAATTCACCATGTCGAAACAAGATTAACGTCAAATTTATTTTTACGACTTCAAACTAGTGGGACCCAATCCACGCTGTACACTGAGAGCATCGATGGTTCCGAAAATTTCGTCTTGAATATTTTGATCTTGTTGAAAAGGAAGATTGCGGTAGGCCTTCTGTTGTTGCTCACGACCACCTGAGGGCTATGGTAGGAGAAGAAAACCCTCCCAAAACTACTCAGGACATTGCGAGTCAAGCACGTGTTGATCACTCAACATTATAAAACAAAATTATAAAACTTTTTTTGTCACATATAAAACCCTGCATTATTTTTGCACCAACCCAATAAATGAAAGTTCATGAATAGTATGGATGATATAAGGGAAGATGCATAAGTCAAATCTTAACAAAATTTTAAAATTTTAGCCTCCATTTCATACATTTAATATACAGTAGAGTGTCGATTATCCGAACTAATTTTGTCAGGGGTGGTTCGGATAATCCAAAATTCGAATAATCGAAACTCAAAAAAAAAGTGTAAACAGCATCTTCCAACAGTTCACTTTTCGCTCTTTTCAAAGTTTTACGACTCAAACTTCCCGTCTCACTGTGAAGATTATGGGGTAGCTGATGATTGATTATGAATTATTTTTTTTCCCCGTTATTGTTGATTTACCAACCTTGAAATCGATAGCTAATGTCTGACCCGATTCATTTTTTTTTTTTTTTTTTTTTTTTTTAGCCACGTAATCATTTTCATTTTGTTTGTCGCCTTTTTCACACAAAGGCAATGTTTACCACACGAAGAACGATTTAAGACTTGAGGTGAGATCTATTACCAACCAAATGGTTAGAAAGATATTGAGAGAAACGAATTAAATGGTCTAATTAAGTACACAGTTCTCAGTAAACAAAGTTGTAGTTATGATTAAAAGTTCATTTTTTGCATTTTGTGTGAAATAAATTGAGCTTCCCATGGTAAAAATAATTTTGTTTTTTCATTTAATTTTATTTTTTTTTAAATAATTTTAACAATACAAATAAGTAATTAGATAATAAAATTAATTAAAATTCCATTCCAAAAAAAAAAGGGTTCCGATAATTGATGTTCGGATAATCGAATCTCCAGTTAGTTCTGTAGTTGGTTCTGACCTTTATCATCCGAATGCTTTTTGCAATGGAGAGGAAGTAAAGAGCCTTTATCAGGTAAATGATGAAATTTAAATTGGAAACTGTAAGTAATCTCTTATCATTTCCGTTTCAGTTGTGTACAATTCTTCGAATGAATATCGTCTCTTGGTGATAAATCTATCAGATTTTCAAAAAATTAAAAGATACTTAAAAGAGATATCTAAATTTAACGGAGGTATCGCATTGGGATTTGAAATTACCTGAATAATGTTATTAATATTAAGTATGGATAATTATTGGAATTTCAGCATAAATAGAAACCAGATGATAAACTAAACCTCCTTAGCGCCATAAACCAGGTCAATAAACCCAAACCTCGCCAGTTCTTTCCAGTTCATACAACCCCCTACAACTGCAGAGCCCCCTTCTCTGATAAGGTTTCTCTAGCCAGAACTCAGCACATACTTTATGTTTATTGTAAAGGATTTTAAAACCTAATATTTTTTATACATACATTAATAATTAAAAAATAATAATAAAAAATTCCAACCAACTATTTTTAATTTTCTCGGCTAAACGTTTTATTATTTTTTAGGTCCCCATATACTTTAACCAGGGCATATACAACTTTTAGGATTGTTAAAATATTAATAAAATAAAATGCAGTAGTATTTAAAAATATTAACAAGCAATATTATTTTTTTACATTTTTTAAGTAATAAGGTTTATATCCGTCCCTTGTGTTCATTACGTCTTGCATTCGATGGGTATAGGTCAAATATGACTGAATAAATTCTACAGGGGAATGCCCCATCTGATGCAAATTGTAACAAACAAATCATATTAATTTATTATTTATTTAGTTTTTTTTTTTTTTTTGCTTGCTTTTATTTGATTCATTTTTTTTATTAAGTTTCATTTGCTCTAATTATAGTGTATCGTAAGTAAAAGCCTAAAAAAAGAGTAAAACTTAAAGCCAAAAAAAAAATAAATAAAAATCATTTGGGAGGATTTTTTTTAGATGACCAAAAAAACAACTTTATTTTCTTCTATATATAGGCTATACAAAATATCGAAAACAGATTTTAGTTTTAATAGTTTTCTTTTTATTATTTTTTTGATCCTAACTAGAGAACTAAATGTACAAAACATGTTGGGTCAATCAAATTAATTTTCGATTAAATAATGTCTTTTGATTTAAATTAAATTTTATTAAACTAGCCAGAAGCCTATAGGGAATATAGAAAATAAATAAAATGACTAGTAGAAATGACGAAAAACAATACTAAATGTTAATTATCCATACTTTCATAATATGATTTATTTTATAATAATATTTTGTATGATTAAAGGATTTTGTTTTTCTGTTAATTTAACTTAATTGTACATACTGTATGAACAGATTCTTGGTCATCCATATTATTCATTCCCCTTTAAGAGGCAGGTTGTAATATTTATTCAATAAAATAATTTAAATTTTAAGAAATGTTTCAAGTCTTTCTTGGCATTTACAAATTGATACAAAATTATAGAGATGAATTTATATACGTATATATCATTAATTGCAAATTTCCTTACAGGGTTCTGAAGTAGGGGAGACCTGGGATGGTTGGGACAGTGAAATTTTTTGATTAGTAGGTTGGCACTACTGAATTGGTTTTACAGCTGTAGATCACACTCCTGAGGCAGGTTATAATATTTTGCTTTGGCGGCTATATTTAAATTTTCTGAGAAGAGAGATAAGTTTTTCTTAATTTTCACTACAAAAGTAAATATTTGAATGAACTTTAGGACAGTATTTTCTTAAAAGACAAAAAACCCTGCCAGCGTCTTAAATTAACATATAAAACTCCTATCAATTATCATTCGATTCCAGTAATCAATCTTGAAATACTAACCTACATGTTTGTCAGGACCACGTATTGAATAAAAAAGTAACCTAAGGGATGGTTGGGGGACACTTGATCTCTGGGACGGTTGGGACAGTGTACAACCATCCTGTTATATTTTTGCAGTTATTTATATTTTGTTACTTGCATTTTTTTCTTTACAGAACCTTATTTTTCAACATCATGCCTTATTTATTTATTGGTAAAAATGTTCCTTTTTTAATTTAATTTATACTATTATTTGCGTAAGAAACACATAGTACTATTTTATTATGTTTACATTTATCATTTAGTAAATAAAAATATTAAATTGTAACTTTGCTCCCTTGAAAATAACTTGAGCGTACAAGAAGTATAAAAAAAGGATAACTTTTTTCTTTAGAATATAAAAATCGCATTTTTATCATTTGAAAAAAACCTGATAAAAATAAAGAGCATTTAATTTTTAACAGGTAATGCCTTTAAAGTTTTTTTGTGAAACCAAACATTTAGGTAACACAGAGAACATTTAAGATAAGTTATACTGCGGTAACTTTGTATTGTGGAGGGAATACTCTAGAAAAAAAATAAAGAAGTTTTCTGATTAGATTCTTTTTTATTCATTAAATTTTTTGGTGGCTGTTGAATCCTAATTCTGCTACCTCAAAAAAGTGAAGCATTCCAAAAGTAAGCGCTATTCGTTTTGTTTTTTTTAACATGCTAAATTTTCTCAAAACAGAATGGGTGTAATAAAATAATTGTAAAAAATATACAAATATAAAAAAATTGAATATCCATATCAATTCAAGTTTCAGGTATGGACTGCATGTGGAATTTACTGTAACGTCCATTGAATAACTGTCCATTTCTTTTCAGGTTAGTTTGTTTGAAAACTAATAACTTTGAAAAAAATATATATATATATATATATATATATATATATATATATATATATATATATATATATATATATTTATAGGAAATTTAATGCAGTTAATGTTTGTAACACGTTATTTTTTAATATCTTTTTAACTATGGTCTAAAGAAATGGACAGATATACACTAGCCGCTACTCACTATTCCACATAACTTCAACCCGTACTGATGCCTATATACTTGGTTTCATTAAAAAAATTATAAGACACAACATGTAACAAATTAAAAGCAGATTAATTTTATAACAGGTTTTTTTTTGTTTTGTTTTTTATTTATAAAAATGTGATTTCTTTCATCTGGAAGCAAACGGCTGAAAAACTATAATTTTTTATGGTGTTCAATTTTATCGAGATTGAAATTCGGATTCAACACCCTTAAAAAAAACAACGTAAAAATCAGTTGAGGAAAAACTTCAATATTTTTGTCCTCCAAACTAATTGATTGAGAAATCTCGCAACAAGATAGCAATAACATAAAATTAACATATTATTTTATACTGTACTATTTACAAGGTACAGAGATGGGGTCCGCATAAAGTTAACAACCCGTGTACAAGGTTATATTGTGCCTTAATAACTACTCATGAGAATTCATAACACGTAAAAATTAAGCAACTTATAAAGAAACCTTCCAAGATTTCTATGTTGCCAATAGGATTTAAATCGTGATTACATCTCTACGATAAAGACATGTGACGTTACAAACGCAACTAAAATATAATTGCCACATGCTTTGAAAAAAGCAAATTGAAGATTTCAAACTATGTACGTATGAATTCGAAAAGAACTACCGATATCTTAAAAGAGAAGGAGTGATATCGAACAACAAAAAAAGTTCAGGTCGGACACAGTTATCCTAACGACCCTGTTTGCAGTTGACACAGTTCTGGACCTTAACTATTCCCAAAAAAATTCTCACGTATCTCGGTAATAGATCCCCTTGCAACCAGTTCCCACTGCCGTCTTCAAGGGATCAAAAAGGCTATTCTGAGCAGGCCTCAATATTTATTTCATTTTATTGGAATATAAAGAATTTCGTTGAATAAGATGGGGGTGGGATCAGTCAGAAAGAAGCAATGTTTGAAAATTAACAAAAATATTTAATTTATTTGCCAACGTTTCGGCCAAATCATTGATGGCCGTCATCAGTGCTAAAACAAATAGACGAATAACGAAATAAAAAAGAGAGGAAAAGAAAAATAGATAAAAATAATAAAAATAGTTGAGAATGAAAAATAATAGAGTTCTGAATGAATCTATCTGAAAATCTGAAATGTAGATAGATTATACAATGAAAAATAAAATAAAAATATAATTTATCTACATAAAATTATAGTTTATCTACATTTTTTTCAGATCATTTCAAATTGTTTATTGATTCTATTCCCATCTTTTCCTCATTCTTTCCAATTGCTCCTTCCTTTTTTCCTTGGTCCACGCTTTCCTTTTCTAGCATCTCTTTTCCCCACAAGGACCTTAATTTCTTTTAGTCTTTTCCTAAAGTCATCCCTATCGAAAGTCTTGGTCTGTTATTTTCAGTCTCTCAGTTTCTTCCTTCATCTGTTTGATATACCCCCCAGCACTCTTGTATCCTCTCATTTTATGGGAGATTTCTCTATTTAATCTCTTCGGGTGCATCTTCACCAAATGCCCATAGAAGCTTGATATTCTTATTCTTATGTCCGTTTCCTAATCATTTATTTCTTCATATATTTCCTTATTAGGTCTCAACCTATACCCTTCTTGAGTCTTCTTTGGGCCGAAAATTATTTTCAGTATTCTTCTTTCTATCCCTAACATTTTCCTTAGGCTGGGGAGGGGAGCGGTTTCCATTCCCTACAGTATCACTCACTGGTTTGACGACCGTATCGTAGTGTTTTAATTTGACTTATATATATATATATGTAATAAAATATGTTTGTTAATTTGTAAACATTGCTAAAATGTTCCCTGACTGATCCAACATCTTCAATATAATCATCCAGTCGAAGAGTGAGCAGGAATATATTTTTTTACTACTAGCCAATAAACAATAAAAAATAGAGTTATTTCAATTATTAACAACATGGAAATATTTTGCGTTCATATTTTGACTTGAATATTTTTTTAGGATTAGGTTCAAAATAATACAAAACTCATCCTTTCATGTTTTATAATAAAATTCGAAAATTAATTTCGTCATTATACTTCATCCAATGTTTTTAACGAAAAATTAGCCATACAACAATCGAAAAGTTATGAACCCGAGTATCCACGATCGTTCTCTACAAAGAACAGTGGAACAGCTGAGCCAGAAGAGATAGTGGACTCAGGGAGCAAATCGTTGAAGCAGATAGAATTACAAGGAGGCTGTGGGACCACCTGCCACGGCCACCTGTATAGTCAACATTAATTCTTCCGCTATATATAAACCATTGTTACTCAACCCGTCCCATCTAGTGCACCGATTACAAATCTTTTCGTTCCTTTAGATAAGATAGTGTCATGATGCAATTCAAATATCTTTTCATTGTCAAATCAAACGCATATTCATTGACTGTCGCATGAGCGCCGATACGTATGTGACCTGGGCGTGTTGATTCTCAACCTTCACAGGAATAGGTTTATAAACTAAAGAACCCACCCCATCTGTACCATTCGTATTTTAAGGCATAGAGCATTTCTAAAAATGAGTAAAAAAGAGTTGGGAAATCCTAGGCAAAGCTGATACGCCTTTGGCTGTTGGTATTCTGATAATTATACCTCATGCCTCATAAATATCCATTGCTACATTGCAATAACAAGTTTGATCAATAGCATAACCCATTTTAACGGTTGAATCATCCTTTCTATGAATAAGCCAATGACTAACTACATTCAAGGACCAGTTACAAGTAGATATTAACTACACTTCCTGTTGTCAACGATAAAAGAAACCGATAAAAAAAGAAAAGAAAAAAAATTAAGTTTTGCTATCGAAGATACAAGAGCATGAAAAAAAAAGAAAAGTTTAATCCCTTTATTACAAAGGTTATAAGAATTGGTATTAATTTACTTCCTCTATTTTTATATTATAAATTTATAAATTATGAAACCAAGACTCAAGTAATTTTATTTGGTAATGACATCGAACCATTTCCCTGCAAAATGTGTCAAAGCAGTAGTCTAGTAAAATAAGGCTCCAATTCCAGTAAACAAAATAAATCATGGCAAAACCCCATATCAGAATGTAGTCATTCATTTAATGCAATCTCAAGTTAGCAATAATGGCAGTAATATAACTACACCGAAATCGGACCATTTACAGCGAAGATTTGGTCTTGGGAAAAAGTGTAGAAATTGGCCTACTATACCAGTAAAATAAGGGTTTGCCGAAAAAAAAAACTGCGGAACTTTTATTCTCAACGGGTCTTTATGGTTTTTGGGGTGCTGAATCCGAATCTGAAATTTGCTACTACTGCAACCATCGGCTTCATATTCAAAATCGCAAAAAACCGCCAAAAAACGTTTTTTTTTATCTATAACACGATAACAAAGCTTTTTTAGAAGAAAGTCTTCAAATGTTAATTGTAGCTGGAACTAGTACCTACATAATGAAAAAAAGAAATCCGAAATCGGACCATTTTTCGCGAAGTTAGGTTATTGGGAAAAAATGGAGAAATTGGCCAACTTGCCATCAGTCCCACAGCTCCGCGAAAACACGTTTGTCATACTCTTTTGGCTATAACTCTGAAAGTATTTGTTCGATACAAGATTAAGTTTTTTCATCTTAAAGCTAATTAAATTTATTATAAGCATCTATAAATGATGTTTTAATCAAACCCCGTAAAATATACATGCCAACCCGCTAATAAAAACGTACTGTTGTAAAATCCAAGTGTTTTTTGGCACATTTGTCGCTCTAACTCCTCAAATATTTGATCGATCCCAAAATTCTTTTTTCTATCTCAAAGCTGATTAAATTTACTATAAGTACTTATAACCCTACTTATAGTAGGGTGGTTTACAGGATTCAATATAATTTACACATATATATTATCTGATAGCGAATTTAATCAGCTTTGAGTTTTTTTTGGCGTTTTTTTTGAGATTTTGCATATGAGGCCGATGATTGCCGTGGTAGCAAACTTCAGATTCGGATTCAGCACCCCAAAAAACATTAATATCCGTTGAGAATAAAAGTTCCGCAGTTTTTTCTTGAAAACGGCCTTTTGGAGTCCGGTTGGTTGGAGTTGGAGGATTTTACTGGACTATACTGGCGGTCAGTCCCACTTCTCCACGAAAACATGTTTGTCGTCCATTTTTGTTTGTCTAAAAATATATATTAGACTCTATATATGAAGTTTTAATCGGGTCTCTGGAAATACACATGCCAGAACGCTAAAGATCCCTTACTTTTATGAAATCCACGTTTTTTTTTTTGGCACATTGTTCGCTATAACACTGAAACTATTTGTTCGATCCAAAATTTCATTTTTTCATCTCAAAGCTAGCTAAATTTCCTATTAAATCATATATACGTCCTTTATATTAAATTAGGTTAAATAGCCACGCCAGCCCACTGAAAATGTCATAATTGTCATATTTTGCCAAAATGTACACATTTACCATGCTATCGTGGGTGCTACATGCTGTTTAATACTAATTAAATATATATGATCTAATAGCAAATTTAACCAGCTTTGAGATGAAAAAATGAAATTTTGAGTTGGGCGAATAGTTTCGGAGTTGTGGTGAAAAATGTGCAAAACATCGTGGATTTCACAAGAGTACGGGTTTTTTAGGGTGCTTTTAAAGAGCATTATTAATACTTCAAACATAATAGTCTAACAGTAAATTTTATTAGCTTTGAGATGAAAAAAAAAAGGAATAATAAGGAATTTTGATTCGGACGAATAATTTCGGAGTTATAGACAAAAAAGTACGACAAACATGTTTTCTCGGAGAAGTGGGACTGACCGGCAGTAGGCCAATTTATAGTTTTTCCCGAGACCATATGTTTGCTGTAAATGGTCCGATTTCGGAGTAGTTTTGTTTCATTTCGTAGGTAATAATTCCAGCTACAATTAATAATTAAAAACTTTCTTCGAAAAAAGCTTCTTTTTCGTGTTATAGGTAAAAAACGAAAATAGCCGGTATTTTGGGCGTTTTTTTAGCGATTTTGGGTATGAAGCCGACGTTTGCCGTGGTAGCAAACTTCATATTCGGATTCAGCACCCCAAAAAACACAAAGATCCGTTGAGAATAAAAGTTCAGCAGTGTTTTCTTCTCCAAACCCTTATTTTACTGGACTACAGGTCGATTAAGATGCTTCACATATCGATTCAAGTTACACATTTATCGATAGCTCTTTCCTATTGCATAATCTGTAAACTACAATTTCTTAGGTTTCCGCTCGCATTGTATATTATATATTTTTTTTACATGATATATTGATATTCTCTTCCACGTCTCCTAAAAATTTCAGAACAATATAAATTTTAACAAGGATTAAGTGATCTAAGTTACAGCAATAGTCTCAGACAAGATGGCCGCATCTACACATCTCGTTTAGAATCGCTCTGTGTTTGAGACAATTTCCACTGTGTATTAGCTAATTTTACAGTTTCATATCTATCAAATAGTGACATTATGGACGATAGATCATTTTAACAATACTTTGAGTGAGGTGAGTGAAATCATTAATATCAGTGAACTACATAATATAATATATATAGGTGAGGCAGTTCAACTGGCTAGGCTCCTAGCCCGTAATCCTCCCGCCTGTTTGTATACAGAACTATCTGAGAAGGTCAAGGGCCTGTTACTGTTACCTCTATTTCGTAACCAGACATTTAATTAATTTCTTTCTTTTTTTTTTTTTTTTACGTATGAACTTTTTAGTTTATTTTGTTTTTCTTTCTTATAATATTTTTTTTTCAAATAATTTATTCGTTGTATAAATATAGTTTATAATTATGTGAATATTTTAGTTTATAAATATTCACTTTACTTACCAGTTTCACAATTATTATTTTATATTTTTTATTAGCGTTAATATTTGTTTTGTTTATTATTATAACATAATGGAGGTTGTTACGTCTGGTGATGACTCTGAGACAGAGGCGCCTTCTTATTCTGAATTTAGCGAAACTGAGTACCAGTCTCGAAGAACTCTTCAAAAACGCCATAGAAACGCCGCCCCAGGTTCAGCGGGCAATTCACCAAATAAAAAGAAAAATAAATCCTCTAAATCAAAAAAGACAATCATTAACAATAATAATGTTTCAAATAATAATATTAATCTTCAAACCCGCAGTAAAACTACTGCAGCCAAAAAATCACAGCCAACCACCACACCAAATGCATCTAATCCGTCTACATCATCAACCAACAATAATAACTCAAATCCTCACCACACATCTGTACCAGAACCACCTCCAGTCTTTGTATCCAAAATTGAAAATTTCATCTCATTTTGCCGAGAAATATCAGCCCTGATCGGAGAGACAAATTTCAACTGCTTCTCTCGGGTCAAAGATGTAAAAATCAAAACATCAACTAAAGAGGATTACAAAAAATTGGTCAATCACCTAACCAGCAAAAAAATTATGAATTCCATTGCTACCAATTAAAAGATGAAAAAAAGCGTATAGAGTGGTATTGCGTGGTCTCCATTCCACCACTCCAACGAGCGCCATAAAACATGATTTGGAAGCAATTGGTCATAACGTGAGGCAAGTGTCTTCCGTGCTTCACCCGAAAGAAAAATTTCCATTACCACTATTCTTCGTCGACTTGGAGCCGGCTGGCAACAACGACGAAATATTCGACGTAACCCGACTGGTATATTCAGTCGTAAGATTTGAAGAGCCTAGGAGAAGAGCAACAATAGTCCAGTGCACTCGATGCCAAAGTCTCGGACACACCAAGACGTACTGCCATCACCAAGCCAGGTGTGTGAAATGCGCTGGCCCACATTCAACTGAGACTTGCCAAAAAAACGAAGGACACACCTGCTGTATGTGCGCTGTGTGGGCAAGACCATCCAGCGAGCTACAGAGGCTGTTTAGTATACAAAAGTGTGCACAGCCAACGAAATTCAACTTTAAAACAAAGAAGCCAAGAACCTGAAATCAACAGCTCACAAAAACATGTAACTCAAGAAGCCCATTTCCAGAGAACAGAACAGCACCAATCAACTTCACCACCGGATCATCAACCACGACAAGCAGCTTCGTACTCTGATAAAATCAGGTATCAGCCTCAACGTCAGGTGCCTCGAATCTCCCAATCACATCCCCAGATCCCCAACCTCAACCTCAACCCCCAAACCAGAGCACTCTTATCCATAATTTACCGTTAAAAGTTAAACTCCCGCCTCAGAAGCAATATCCACTTCCAATTCATCCACCTGTACAGAGCAACCCTTCCCCCCAAATTCCACTACAGGTTGACCCTGCTCCTAGTAACTTACAAAGAATCCAGCCCCTAACCAACGCTCCTACTCAATATTATCCATCCCAAGCTTCTGATGCATTTCCTCTTTCTCATCCAAATACCAATGATATTAACGCCATCCTTTCCTCTTTCCTATCTGAATTGAAAGATACCATCAAGCCCCTCATCACCCTTCTTACCAGAGCTCTTTCGGAAATTCCATTCAATGTGGCTAGATGAGCGCTAAGCCTCTAGCTGTCATTTTATGGAATGCTAACGGACTACAAAACCACCGAGACGAACTTGACATTTTTCTTCATGACAATCAAATAGACATTGCCCTGCTGACTGAAACTCATTTTACTCAACGGTCATATTTTTACATACGTGACTACATCACTTACAGATCTGATCACCCAGACAACACCTCCCATGGCGGATCTTGCATCCTTATCCATAAAACAATTCCTCATTCTGTTATCCCTTCTACTTCAATTGACGCCATTCAATCCACCTCAGTATCCATTTCAACTCGTCCTTTCCATGTAACATTTTCAGCTGTATACTGCCCTCCTGGTAATTCCCTTTCTCAGAACCTCCTTGACTCTCTTTTCCGATCCTTCGGACCGCGCTTCATTGCTGGAGGAGACTACAACGCTAAACACCAGCGATGGGGTTGTCGAACAACCAACTCCCGTGGCAGCATTTTATCCCGTATCTCAACCTCCAAATGTTATTCTGTCCTCTCACCCTTGAATCCTACTTACTGGCCTACATCCCTCAAAAAACGTCCTGACATTCTCGATATATTTATATCTTCCCAAATCTCATCCTCTCAAACCATCATCAAATCCCTTGATGATCTTTCATCAGATCATAGCCCTGTTCTGCTTCTCCTGCATTCAAATCCCGTTCCTAAACCCCCTCTTCCTAGACTGATTACAGGGCGTGTAGACTGGGACGGATTTCGGTATGATCTTGAAAATAAATTAGACTTAAAAACTCCTCTTAAATCAAAAGAAGACATCAACTTAGCAATTGACAGACTTACAACATCAGTAAAAATTAGTATACAGGAAAATACTTTACCCCGAAAAATTCATAGTACACAACAGAATAACCTGCCACAACATATTCGTACCTTACTGGCTGAAAAACGCCGAGCAAGAGCTAAGTGGCACCGGACTAGATACCCATCAGACAAAAATAATTACAATAACTTAACCAACAAACTTAAGACGGAAATAAGAAAATTCAAAATTCAAAACCTACAAAACCGTACTCAATGTCTTAATACTTCTGATAAGTCATTATGGATAACTACGAAAAAAATTCTTAATTACAAAAACTTTAATCATCCTCTCCTTACAGATTCCCAAACCTGGACAAGATCAGACGAAGAAAAATCCCAAATTTTCGGCCAGCACCTCTTTAAATCATTCAACCCCCATCCTGATATATTCAATCCTCACCACCTTCAATGTGTTGAAGCAGAACTAAATATTCCCCTCCAAATGTCTCCTCCTCCTAAAGCATTCCATCCTTCAGAGGTATCTAACATAATCCACAGATTACCCTCAAACAAAGCCCCTGGACATGATCTAATTACAGCCCAAATCCTAAAACTCTTTTCCTCAGAAAGCGATCCTATTCCTAACCTATATTTATAATGCTGTTCTCCGCACCACATACTTTCCTAATCCTTGGAAACTATCCATAGTAAAGATGATACCCAAGCCAAAAAAGCCACCTGAACTCCCATCCTCATATCGTCCAATATCACTCTTGCCCATTATGGGCAAAATCCTGGAAAAACTCATTCTGAAACGCCTGAATCCTATCCTAGAATCCCATCACACCATCCCTGATCACCAGTTTGGTTTCCGAACATCACACTCCACTATCCAGCAATGCCATCGTGTGGTGGACGTTGTATCGTCCGCATTGGAGCGCGGGATGTACTGCACTGGAGCCTTTCTCGACGTAGAACAAGCCTTTGACCGAGTTTGGCATCAGGGACTGCTTTACAAACTCCGTAAATTCCTTCCTCCTACATACTTCCTTATTATGCAATCCTATCTCAAAGAGAGAACATTCAGAGTAAGTCACAATTCCGCCCATTCATCCCTCTTTACTCAGTCTGCCGGTGTTCCTCAAGGAAGTATCCTAGCTCCCATCCTCTACACAGTGTATACAGCTGACATCCCGACCCATCCTAGCACTGTCCTCACCACTTACGCTGATGACACATGTTTGTTATCAGTAAATAATGATCCCTTCATTGCATCCCAGGCACTCCAATCCCACATCATAAACCTTCAAGAATGGTGTCGAAAATGGAGAATTAAAATAAATCCAAATAAATCCCATCAAATAACCTTTACCCTCCGTCGTAAACCTACGACATCCTGCCCTACGGTATCCTTTAATGATATTCCTCTAATCCCTGTTGAACAAATCCGCTACCTGGGACTCCATTTGGACAAACGTCTCACTTGGAATCCACATACAAGACTAAAACGACAAGAAACGGCCCGTCGTTATAGACTACTCCAACATTTACTAGACAAACGATCAAAGCTTCCACTAAATTACAAGAGACTCATTTACATGACGGTTATTAGACCTATATGGACATACGGAGTTGAGCTTTGGGGCTCCACTAAACCATCCAACTCTTCTCGAATCCAATCCCTACAATCTAAAATCCTTCGAAAAATCCTTAATGCTCCTTACTTTGTCACGAATAAACTTATCCATAAAGACCTCAATGTTCCATATGTTTCTGATTTAGCCCAAACCAGATACCTATCCTTCCATAGTAAGCTCCATAACCACTCCAATCCACTAGTCTCCCAACTTGCTTCCTCCTCCATTCCCGATAATCCTCCGAGGCGTCTGAAAAGAAGATGGCCTAGAGACCTTTTAGTGTAGATTTATTGAAGTGCTACTAGTGAGTAGTTCTTCACAAGTTATTTACATGCCATTGTATCCACTGTCAACACATTTACTTGTTGTATATTATTTGTACAGTTGTAAATATCAATAAATGAGAGAAAAAAAAAAAAAAAAAAAAAAAAAAAAAGTTACAGCAATGAGTTTTACACTGCATAAAACATAATATTATACGGAAAAAAAGAAAATCGCAAAAATAAATATTAAAAAAGGGAAGAACGATCACGCTGCATTATTTCCAACTTGAGATTACATTAAATGAATCACTACATTCTGTAAAGAGGTTTTGCCATGATTTATTTTGTTTACTTTAACCTTATAATATCATTACAAATATAAAAGCGACTATTTCAATAAGGAAAGAATTTAATTACAACAAAATTTCAATTGATGAATAGATTGAAAAATAAAAAAAAAGCTTTAAAAAGTGTTAAAAATCTCAGTATGTCTATAATGAATCTGATTTAAAAAACTTCAATTTAAAATTTATAATTCAAAACAATTATCAACGGTAATTCGGATAAACATAGACTTTGTAAACCGACTATTTTCGTATTTCGAAACGATTATAAAGTTCCTGGTTGGATCATTGTTATGCTTCAGTAATCGACAGATGATAAGCTGATACACTCGGCAGAGCGCGACTCGACAGTCAATGGACACAATATTCTTTAGGGCACAACAGAAGAGAACGAATTGAAAACGAAATACATAACTATGTTTGAAAGGTAATATCTTAAGAATTTGAGAAAAAATCGACCTTATTAACTAAGTACATTATAACAGGAACAATAAACATTAAACCAATAATAAAACAATACAAAATAATAAAAGATAAAAAAGAAGACGTAAAAGTATAAAAATTTTCAATCGGAAAACCAGATCTCATCATGCTCAAAAATTATAGCATTCAACTTAAACTATGTGGTTTCAAACTGTAATTGAAAATAGTAAAGGAGAATCAAATACTACATGTTGATATTTTCTACTAAATTAATTGAACAATTAAAAAACAGAAACGTAACTGAATTATCAGAACATATTTTAAAATGATAATCTCTATTATCATTTTAAAATGTCCATCAATTTATAAACTTTAACTTACAACAAACAATTTACAAAAAATACTGTTAATTGGTGAGTAAATCATATAATTAGCTAAACATTTTAATTAATTATAATTATAATTAATTTAGCTTATTTTAATTATTTTTTATGTAGATGTGTTGATAGTGAATACAATTTTCATGTAAATAGCTTGTGAAGAACTACTCACTAAATACTTCAATAAAATCTACACTAAAAGGTCTCTAGGCCACCTTCTTTTCAGACGAGGAGGATTATCGGGAATGGAATAGGAAGCAAGTTGGGAGACTAGTGGATTGGAGTGGTTATGGAGCTTACTATGGAAGGATAGGTATCTGGTTTGGGCTAAATCGGTAACATATGGAACATTAAGATCTTTATGGATAAGTTTATTGGTCACAAAGTTAGGAGCATTGAGGATTTTAGATTGTAAGGATTGGATACGAAAAGACTTGGGTGGTGTAGTGAAGCCCCAAAGCTCAACTCTGTACGTCCAGATAGGTCTAATCACAGCCATGAGTCTTTTGTAATTAATTGGGAGCTTTGAACGTTTGTATTCTCCAATTTCGATACCATTCTTGAATTTTAGTAATATGAGATTGTAGTGATTGGGATGCAATGATAGGATAATTATTTACTGATAACACATTTGTCATCAGCATAAGTGGTGAGGCCGGTGTTAGGATGAGTCGGGATGCCAGCTGTATACATCGGGTAGAATTTTAATATTTATACATTGATTAACTTAATTAGAAATAAAATATATAAAGCCTGCACAATAATAAAATATATATATATATATATATATATATATATATATTATAGTAAAAAAATTATATGTAAAACCTATATGTAATACCAGCAGAAATACTCCTCTACCATGTTGGCACATGTACTTAAAGTCGGAAATGTTGCAAACCGCACATAAGGACCACCGGTAACTGGTAATCATGGGCAAGTGTGGTCGGTGGACGGTAGGGCATACGTGCTAGTATTTCAAATGTCAGTTATCTCGCAAGTGTCCCGAGAAAATCTCATAAAGATTATTTGAAATAGTTTAAAAATTAGATATAGAAATAATTATTGATAAAATAATTTTTTTACGGTTAGTAGCTGAAACGGAGATTTTTTTTAACGAAGGAGGTTCAAGAAATGACTAAATATGGGATCCTCTCTTCTGCTGCTCAAAAAAAAAAAAAACTTTAATCTACAGTCGCATCGGCAGTCTACTATTGATCGTATTATATCAAATGTACATTTTCACAGGAAAGATTGTTATATACAACTTTATGGAATCAGATCCCTTCAGTAATTCCTTCAGAAGCGAAGGTTGCCCAACGCTACTGGACACTTGCGTGAACAAGGCTTCAGAGGAGACTCCATGAATAGAGCCTACCAACTTAATAAAAAAAATGAAATGAAATAAAATAAAATAAAAAGTTTCTTAGAAATAAATCAATAGTTTCAACACCTCATTCTCAAGTTTCAACATGTTCACTTAAAGAAGCTTTAAGTAGCAGTAATTCAAGAAATTGCACAGCAATAAGTCTTCTTCGTTATACAGTCATGCAGCTACAGTATAACAGTATACAGTATAACGTTTCACCTAATAATGTCTTAGACTATTTAATGTTTCTTTAAACTGCTCAAAATTACAAGTGTATTCGCAGTAACATTAGGATTTGACAATGAGCGGTATATTGACAAATCAATTGGTAAACAACCCAATGTAAATTCTATTTTAGATGGACCCGAAACCATTTTGTTTTTTAGACGAGCAGGGGGAAAGGGAGATAAGTAGACATTGATATTATACAGAAATGAAAAGGACCCTTTCGATACTTGACTTATTAACATAGTATGACACTTTGTCAGTTTCCCAGGTAATTGTGGGAAATCTGTAGGGAAATATTGTTAAGAGGGAAAAATAAGTAAATATTTGTAATATAATATAGAACAGTGAGGATATTGCAAGCATGAGGAAGGTATAAACTAATAGTCTTATTGATTAGCTATTTTTGTCAAAGTTGGTGGCTGTTTTGAAAAAGAAAAGTAGTTTCTAGTTGTAAGTCATGAATCAGGAATCCATTTAGTCGCTGTGGAATCAGCTCAACAGTGTCAGGGAATATTTTTAATGAATATTGCAGGACAGCCTTTATTATTTATTTAACTTAAAAAAATTTATTTATATTATCCCGAAATCCTTTCTCTCATCTCCGATTTTAGAAGTCGATCGCAAAGATTCTTTTGCAACTAAAGAAACGGTTCTTCCATAAATAAAAAAACTATATAAAGATAATGGGTTGTTCGTAATCTTATCTCCTATCTGGTTGGTACTACAACGAGAGGTGAGTCCTGACACCTTAGGAGCTTCTGCTGTAGAGATCTACTGCCGCCGCCTTCCGGTTTTATGTGTTGCGAAAGAGCCTCGAGTCAGCTGTCACTGTCCATCCACCTAATCTGGATTCATAACTCCTTCTGATTTGGTCAATCATACCTACAAGTCTTTTCTATAAACTCTATCTTCCATTCGAAACACATGTTTTCATCACCTAACCTTTCGAGCTTTATATCAAGTGCATTTAGGTCATTACACAATGTATAAGACTCCAGGTTCTTTCAACTTCTCCTTCTTTCACCTGTCCGTAAATATACTACAACATTTTCCGTTCAAATATTGACAAATCATTTCACCCTTTGTCATAAACCATGCTTGTCTATACAATATGTGGGTCTCTTATACAATCTGACATTTGTTTGCCTTGTGACAAGATAACTATTGATCTCACTCATCAAACCAAATTAGAAACCGTTGGTGTTCACCCTCTAGCTTATCTTCTTAGACATCTTGTTATTGCGTGCTTTAAGAAATCCGAGGTAGATGCATTCCTGAAATCTTTCAAATTCCTAATTGCCAATCTCATAAAATAACAATAATTAAAATATCATACGAAACGCACAATTTCTGACAAACGCTTTTGGCTCAAGAGTACGCCAAATAAAAGCAATCAAAAGAGTGTAGAAGCTATTTTATTTAGTCCTTCCTTTGTATCCTCCCGTCTAACGAGAACATTTAATATTGGAGACGTCTTTATAGTAAATTTAAAGTACTTCCAGATAAAATAAAGGTTTTTGTTGATAACATACTTCTGTACTGCACTGAATACTTCTCGTAGTTGCAGGGACATTTCAGCACTTTTCAGAAGGCCGAGAACAGCCTTTTTTGTTGTTTGTTTTAAGCTATCTCTACTAAAACCAATTACGTTAAAATGTAATTAAAGGGTTTGGTGGATGAAGGGGTTATGTCACATTTTAAAAAAATACTATTTAGTTCATTGGATAAAGAATTTATATGCAGAAGTGTTAGTTAGCAAACTCTGAATATGTATTTCAAAACAACAACAAAAAAAAACTTAAATTATAACACTCAGAATTGTGTTTTGTTACATAGCCCCTTCATCCACGAAACCCTTTAATGTCTAGTGCATTTTGCAGGGTATTTCGACTATTGTATTCTGCATCGGACCGTCATTTCTAATAACGCCGAGAAAAAAAGAATTGTCTCAGAAGAAAGCGACTTAATGAATACCAGAAACAAACGTCCAGAATCAGAAATAATAGAGTTCTATCGAGAAAGGAGAAAAAGTGTTGGTTAAGAGATCTTTTAAGAATAATATTAGTAAATTGCTATGAGTAATAGGTTCCGATGGGTTTGAAACTCTCTTATTCCAGAGAAGTCAATTAATTACGTATATATTTATCGCTTCGCTTATTGTCAGTTATCATAACAAAAAAAAATCAATTCTCATATAAAGGCTTTAAAACTAATAATTTAGAGTTGAAAAATATTAATTCTCAACTAATTACCTATATAGATGACTTTAGAAGAAAAGTTAATTATAAAGTAGAAAAAAAACTTCATAATAACCTAGAATTACTATAAACTAGCAATTTTCACTGAAATGATTATAAATTACAATCTTGTTAAAAATTATTCAATGCTTTTTCTGAACTTGAAATAACCTTTAATTTTTACTACTAAATTTCTAATAAAATACTATTAAATTGTGTAATACCTTGAGCATAATAAAATACTATAGAGGAAGTAAAAATGATGTTAAACTAATGTTGGATAATATCATTTCGGAAATGTTTTTGTCAGATGACATTCACAATTCATTTCACATAATTAATAATTAATTTCAAAACTCACTTTGTATTCAGATGACAAAAAGTAATAAACTATAAATTATTTTAAAAAATATATTAAATGATATTTCATGTAACTATCTATCCTGAATTAAAATACCTGAAAACTCATAAAAACAATATGATTTTATTTAGATCATTACTGGCACTTAATTCCTAAAATAAAATATATAGGCACATCAGCAAATTATTAGCCTGTTAAAGTTTTTTCAGTATTTAATGCTTTCTACTAGTAAGGAGAGTATGGGATCGGGCATTATTGTGATTATTAAACCGAATTTTAATTCCATTTAAAATAATTTCATTTAAAATAATCATTGAAATGAAAAGTTTTTAATTGGTATAATGAAATGTTATTTATTATGTTTATTTTTATGTAAATTAGGACTGGATTAATTTAACTAAATCTTATTTTTTCCATTGTGAATTCTTTCATGGATTTTAATCCGCAGCGGTGATATTTAGATCATTGGCCGGAATGCGTATTTCTCTCTTTCAAAATAATATAAATTTAGAAAAATTATCAGAAGAACTAAAAGGTTTTCAAAAAATTCTTCAGTGATTATGGAAGTCAAACAGCCGCATATGTTGATGGATGAAAATTGTTTCCAGGTTTAGCAAAAAAAAGAAAGATACAATACTGAAATTTAGATAATAATACAATGCCAAAAGATATTTTAGAAAAAATTAAGTTTATGAGGTGTATAATTTCAATACATAAAAAATCAGGAACTAATCATAACATATAAAACCATAAAGCCAATTTTTTTCAAATATTTCTAAAGTGATAGAAATAAAAAATCTACTGTTTTGTATTTTATATATGCATGTATTATAATGATCTAATCACTATGGAAACGAATAAGTGAATTCAAATAAATAGTTTGTTTTGTTTTTTAAAGTAAAAACACTTTCAAGGTTTTCGGGAATGAAGTATTACTATGAAAAAATAGGGTAAACTAATAGGTGTTTATCATAATAACAATATGAGTTTATTTAAATCATCTTATAAGGTAAATACCTCTAGAAATAAAAAATATTTCTTGGCGGCATGACAATGATAGTAAAAGAACCAAGACTCAAATAAGCAAAACTATCTTAAAAATATATTCATTATAATATAACTATTTAAAAACAAAACTGACCATCATGCAGTTATTATAGAATATAGTTATGTACGAATTGCTGGATTTATAATGGGTTTGTTAACTGTAATAAACACAGTGTTGTTTAGTTAAAATGAAAATAAATAATATCAACTTGTTCAAATTTCATAAAACATTCGATAATTGTTAATAGAATATAATGTATACAGCAGAAAAATTGAATTTCCTGAAAAAAATAATAATAAAATAACAAAGTAAACGGAAGACCAAATTTATTTTTATCAATGATCATCTGATTTATTTTATATTTTAACTTTAAGCAGGCATGGAAAACTATCTAATCTAATAATTTCAATATTATTTTCGGTTTTAAAAACTAATAATCGGGACGTTGATTTTAAACGTCGTACAAACAAAAATATTGGATCACTTGAGGTACGTATGATGGTATATTAGGAACAATAGAATGAAGATTTATGAATTAATTGCCACTTCTATTGAAATTATTTTATTAGACAGTTCTAAAACCTGCATTGTTTTTTTAAAACATCACCGCTTTGTTAAATTTATTATATATACTTATGTTTTCAAAAATGTAAGACAAAAAATCAAATATAATGGTACTCACCAACATATATACTCATTATACATATAAGACATTCAAATCATAGTTTAAAGAATAAAAAAAATGTAACCCTTAAAGATTAAATAACTGACACCAAAATACCATAAACTAAAAGTATAGAGTATTTTTATATTTAGTAATAGAATCCTAAACAAATAACTCCTCGCTGACATTGATACGAAAATAATACTCTTATTGCAATAAGGTTTTCTTTAATAAAAATCATTATGATAAGTTATTTGAACTAGTTTGCAATGATGTATTTATTCATAATAACAAACACCACTTTTAGTGGACTTCAAACTAACAAATATTACTAATATTTAGGTGTATTTTCCAGTCGTAATTAAAAATTATTTTTTTAATTTTATCGAACAATATTGTTAGTATCAACACTAAACTTACCTGTGTAAATTTTTTTCTTTAGAACACCTTAAATCTAACATAACACAATGCTATCTTGTTTATCATTCTGATAAGTTAAGTTTGTATCCTTATCAATGTAAATCTATGTGTAATTCAATTTTTTTAAGTTGTTCCTAAATTATTTACTTTGTAACATGAAATCAACCATTAAAATTCTCAACCGGTTTCTGACTATAAACTTAATCCTCAGATTTTTTTTTATTTTACTATAAGTATATTATTCTATTTCTCCTTTTTTTCATATTTAAATTTATTATACAGAATCGATAATAATTATATATTTACTTTCTAAACATAAAATGTTGAAGTCCTTGTCAACCTGACCCGTTTCCCACTTATTTACATATATGTTTTTTCAACGGTTCATATTCTCTTTTAATTAGTTTTCTTCTCACTTATTTTTTCCAAAAATATATTAATAATAAATAAAAATTGAAGTCTCCTGTTACAGCACAGCTTACATCCTAATTTATAAATGTTTATATCTTCAGTTCACACTTTGTTTTATTTGAAATTACCCAATTTTTCAATAAATTAATTTTAATAATTTATATTTTTTTAACTCTAAAATTAAATTATTGTAAATACAAACAAAATGTAAAATATTTACGTAATGATTAATTTCTATTATTATTTATAAATTATACGTTCTGTGTGTATATATATATTTCATATTTATGTCTCTATTATATTTTTTCATAAAACTAATACAATCTCAAACATATCTTATAAATAAAACAAGTACCTGTTGATGACAAAAAATAATTACCTCAATAATAAATAATTTTCACAATTCTTTACAAAAGAGAAATAGGCCAGAAATGAAGTAAAACGAGTTCATTGTCATGAGCCTTAATATAATTAAACAGTACATTAAAAGTAATAATTGTTAAAATAAAATAACTGTTTTAAGTGACGTTCAAACTATATATTAAAACAAAAAATAATAATTCATTTCATTGGTAAAATGTACATGAGAAATCAATAACCAATTAAATATCTATTACATATTATGAAATTAAATAATATTGAAAAAGATGTTGAATAATATAATTAAAATTAAAATAAGTGAAAAACAGATCGGTATATATGACTATATATATATATTCGACAGCAATAATGTTTTTTATTATTGTAAAAGTTTTTTTCAGTATATAAATTGTACCTATAACAACAATGCATTTGAAACTTTAGAAATGACTTGCAATTTTATTCCAAGCCAATTGCAACAAACCCAACAGGTTAGCAACAGACCAAAGATACGCCTATCTTTCAATATCGAAGAAAGCATTACTTTAAACATAATTGGAAATTATATAATTTTATTCGTATAGGAAACGAAGTCGAAAAAATAATTTGACTAAGCCTTTCAATGCGGCAAACGCGGCTATTCAGGTTCAAAGATAAAATCAGATGCGTTTGTTAAAACTTAAATGTGGTAAGTTTTAAACATTTACATTTCTATGAATGAGAATTTTCCTATTTTTGGTCACGTATATTGGATATTTGATATTATGAAATTATGAAAAATCAAAATAAATAACTGGCTATTTTCTAGATATAATATTAAAAATTTATAGATAAAAGTTTAAAATAAGATTAATTAGAACTAAATCCAAATATAGTAGCCGTTTATTTCTTAAAAACTAAGAGCTAAATTTGGACAAACAACAAGCATATTGCCGATAATTAAATTAAGGAAGGGTAGCCGGTCCATAATATAATTAGCGTTTCTAAGAGAATACCAACTTTCCAACAAAAATTGAACCATCATCTAACATTATACATTGAAAATAAAGTATTTTAATTTTTACTAATATTAGTAATCAACGCTAATTTATTTAAATATAAATTTACACTATTTTAACTGGTGTTAATATAAGATAGAATATACATCCAATATTTGTAAAAAAAAAGTATTCATTGGTGATGCGAGGGTTGTAATGGATATAAAAATATACTTTCCAAGTTGAATTAGTTAATAACATTTAATCATTTAAACTTTACAATTAAAATAAAAACAATAATCTTTGCTAAATATACTATTAAGTGAAAAGATTTTTAATAATTAACAATCAACTTAAAAATATTTGATCGATACTATATAAAAAGGAATACTAATTAAAACATAGAACACTAATTAAAACATTTATAAAATATTCCTTACGTCAAAATATAAGAAGCACATTGATGCCTGTTTCAACAAGCCAACAATCTATCATGCAATTAAACTTTACAGAGCAAATTAAATCAGAACTCACCAGAATTGAAACGATTGAAATCCGCAACAGAAAATACTGGAGATGTAATTTTGTAGAGAACTTGTCTTCACAACACAATTGAAACAATCTATGCCACTTTCTCACAGTCTTATTTAAAATAGTTATGGTAAAAATCAATAAAATTGGAGCTACCTTGTTGTGGCACACTCGATTCACAAGTACAATAGTAAATCTTCAGTGAGGAATGAATTATTTAAAAACGAAGCTTTAATATTAACCGAATCTCACTAGCTGACTCGACGATGGTTCACGCGCTTCTGGTCCCGTCGGGCGAGCAAGGTAGTGGGGATGGATCGGCGTACTTCGGCAGCTCTCGGCAATGTTCGGCAGCGCAAGTAAAAAAATATGCCCCTCCACTGTTTACACCCACAGAGGAATTTTTTTTTCTCGTCTTGACTCAATCCTACATCGTTGGGTTGACTGAAACTTACTGGCATCTCATAAGAAAAATGTATTCACTGTATCTCAGAATTAAGAAGTACAAAGGTTTCCCGGTATTATTATTGTATTTAAAATATGGTGTGATAGAATTCACATTATGTAATTTATGAGATTTTGTGCATCGACAGAGGATGGATTTTGGATTGGGATGATAATATAAACAACAACATGAGTATATAAAAAACTTGTCATTTGACTCCTCATTACTGAATAATAGTAAGGCAACCAAATTAAGACATATTTTACTAACATTTATTGTTTAAAATATATTGACCTATCCTTCTCAAATCTATAAATCCATAATAGAATAAATCTGAGAAAATGTAATTTTGTATTTATCTGTTATGATACTTATAAGTAAAGGCCAGATTTTCGCGCAAAACATAGTATCCTTTTTTTAGCTTGCTACAAAGTAAATGAAACCTTTATGTAAAAACAAATATGAATACGGTAATTTAACTAGTTTTATACAGCACGTTTTAAGAGAGTTTAAAGAGAGTTTCAAAAATTAAATATTTGATACCCAGTAACAATGATGCGGAAGAAAAATAAGAGCATTATAGACGAACAAATTAGGAATATGCAATAGAAAAGATACAGCATTTAAAAAAAGATAAAAATATATTAATAGAGATACAAGAGAAAACTAGCAATAAAAAAAATAGAAATACTCAATAATTACTATCAATTAAGGATTCTAATACTGTCTTGAACGAAATGGCAATTAAATAGCTAAGGGCGGTGGTTAAGAGCCTTAAATAAAATGTTGGGGTTTGGGTAACTAATCAACAGGTGGAAAGTAAGGAAAACAAGAAATAAATAAATACTTATGTGAGCAAATATATATGAGTGTATATATATTTTTTGTATTAATTTTTTTTTTTTATTGGGGCTTAACATCCTAATATACTCCAACTATGGCAGGAAGGGCTGGTTATCATACAGGTTACCAAACTATTTTAGCCAGGGTGGGAAGATTAAGATTCATTTACAATGTGAATAAGTTAATACATTATATACAATGTTTCTAGCTTACTTAACCAATATTGTAACACAGAAGAATTGACAACATTGCTGCATCAAAGTAGTCAATTGAGTTTCTATTTTTAAACTAAAACTTTGCATCGTAATTTTTTGGGTTTATCGCAGGGAAATATTTGAGAACCTGTCTGAATCCATAGCCTATAACCGAGAGGATCTGGTTAAGGAGAGGTACGTAAGATCTTGGATTTGAATTCCATCTGGATCTTGGATATAGTATTTCATGATCGCCCCAGGTTTTGGTGTTCACTTTTCCTACTCTGGCTTGAATACATTTTTTATCTGTAGGATAACCCGTGGTTCTTGCCCGCATAAGAGAGTATAATGACCATATGCCCCAATAAACAACAACATTTAGTCCATCATTATTAAACATTAGCCTCATCTAATAACTTGAATAACTAACCCTTATTATACATCGGTGGTCATAGAGAATAAGTTGGTAAACTTTTACTGCACATCCTGCTTTTAAAAAAATGAATTTTTATTGATATCAACGTCCCCAAAGTAGAGAGATAATTAATAATTTTATCCCTTAGCTAACTTTGTTTATCCCATATTATTAACCATAGCTTTATCTTTTTTATTTTGTCAAATGTCGCCCACGCCGACTTCCATTAAATCATAAATAAATAGTTCTATGAGTTCTCAAATTATAGACAGGGTGCAGGTAGCTTAGAAGATGATCACAGTGCACATAACCCATTTTTCGACTTACCAGCTTACTACCTGTGACCATCGATATTTCAAAACAAGTTGATAGTGTTGCGATTACAAATAAGTTATTGCAATCCATTATTATTTCTGGGAGTTATTAAAATTACAACATATATTACTAATGCTTTTCAAAACCCAGTATAATATGCATTCATTGGCCAATTACTTATATGATCTTTTTCTTTTCTTCACTAGCAGTGTCAGTTTAATAAAATATTTTAACTTCCTTCAGACCCTTCAATTTTCTTCAAGTCCATACGTCAATGAATGATTTCTCCTTTCTCGTAAACTTTCTCCGATGGTTTAAATTACCGTAAAATGGGGTAACTTTGCATCGATTTCTTTTTAGATTATCTTTCTTTGTTTGGGTTTCTTGAAAACAAATTTTTTATAGATCAAAACATTTGACCTTATTGGTTTTATTTTATATGTTATGGGATTGCTATTGGATACATAATATTTAAATAAATATTACTTAATTTGGTTCAATGATAACTCTGTGGGGTAAACTATGCTTTTAAAGTCAATGATAATATAGCTATGGTGCAAAATAAGGATTCCAAAAGTCGATTCTCGATGTCATCAATTTTTGAGAAAATTATCGATATCGAGAATAGATGATCCAAAGTTAATTTCGAACTACAGATGGCGCTTTGTTTATCTCAGTAATCGATATAACAGTAATGGTTATACCTGAAGAGAGGGAGTACCCTGTGAAAAAAAGGAAATTTTAATCAATTTTTAAAAGGAGAACAAATGGGTTTTTCGGAAAGGGAGGTCGAGAGTGTAGGATATTCGGCCGCAAAAACATTTCGTTAGATCAGGCAGATTTGAAAAGAATAGCCTTCAGTGGCTATGTAGTCCAGTCAATAAAAATTATGTAGAGGGCATGAAATATGCGATCATTTTTTACCTTAAGGCTTCGTTAGGAGTAATTAGAAGATAAACACTCTAAAAGTCCCTGCCCCTGAGGGGTGAGCTAACGTAGAGGGAAGAAGGGAGAAAGTCCCAGTTTTGGGTTTTTCGATTGTATCTCGAAAACAATAGACTCTAGAAAAATATGTTTCAAAAAGAAATTAAAGTTCCTATTAAATCAATTCTATACATATTTGTTAAACTTTCAATCTTTTTCGAGATATACGTTATTGAAAATGTATAATTTTCCCAAACAAATAATTCTTACTTCACTTTTTGTCAAACATTGACTTCTAGTGTCTTCCACAATCTTTTCTCAGTAAAAATGGCAGTATTGAAGTTGTAGAGCATTACATTTACTTAAATTTCATATATACATTCCTGGCACCTGAAACAAATGTATGACAAAAAGTAAGGTAAAAATTATATTTTTGCGAAAATTATCGATTTTCAATAACGTATATCTCGTAAACGGTTGGACGTTCAACAAATATTTATATAACTAAATTTATAGAAAACGTAATTAGATTTTTTTTTTAGAGTCCACTGTTTTCGAAATACAATCGAAAAACCCCAAAACGGGACCTTCTCCCCCCGTAAGGTCACTCCCCAGGGGCGGGGACTGTTCCTTCTAAATATTCCTAACTAATCCCTGAGGTAAAAAATAATCGCATATTTCATGCACTCTACACCCCTCATTTCAGCACTCTAAAATGTGTTATGCAGATAGCATTTACTGGGGTTCACTATAATTAATGATATTAGATAATCAATTGTGAGAAATGGCTTTGGAAGAAGCATCGATATCAAGAATCGATGGTCAAACATCGATTTTTAGGCATTCTGCTTTTGGTTAGCAAATCGAACAAAATAATTAGGTGCGTGTACAACAAATCTGCTGTCCTCGTGATGTATGATTATTTTGTGACAGCTAATTGTGAAATTATTACACCTGTAATTATTAAAAACCATACAGTTTCATGTTTTGCAAGATAGTTGGAGAACAGAGCAGAAAGGTTAGTCTCCAATCAGTAAAACTGAAATACCAATTCCCTCAAGTGGTAGTAAAAAAATTGATAGTAAGAACTATTTTGTCTCTTTACAAGGTGGCGTTAATTTAAGCTGTGAGAATCCTCTTAACAGTGTCGTCACAAATGTAAATATGAATTTGGTGGGAACACTATTTAAACAACTTGCATTGAAACATTTGGGCATCCCATCGTCTACAGTGTTTAGTGGAAGATTTTGAAAACATTGGCGATTTCATAAAAAATCAAAGAAACTTAGAAACCATGTGAAAATGTTTGTATTCTTAAGAAAGAATTTGTAAATAATTTCTATTTTCATGCTTTGTTTAATTGAACTCATTTGATATATTATATGCCTGATAATAGATGCTCCTTGCTGTTTACTAAACTATTTTTTTATTATTATGTATTATCTAAATAAGTTTATTTTATTTTCATACACCCATATTAACTGTGTTTTTTGTAAATTCAATATAATAATAAAAAAAATCAATCCAAGCAATCGGGAATCGAAAATTTCTCCTACAGATCACAATTGTAAAATAAGACACATATAGTATTTTGAAAAATACTACCACAAAGCCTCCAACGAACTCCTAGCCAACAGCGTGAACCCAGGAAGAGTAATCTTCCTCGTCGACTCCCACGCAGCAATAATAGCTCTAAGCAGCAATGCCACCAGGGACTGCATTGAGACAATCAAGTGTCGCAGAAAAATTGCCGAACTCATTTTGACTGGGTGGATCGTCTTCCTACAATGGGTACCCAGCCACGTGGGGCTACATGGTAACGAGTATGGCAGAGTCAGACCAGCCTATCGTGTCACTCACTTTAAAAAGAGCCAGAAACCTGATAGACGCCACGGTCAGTAGCGTAACTAAAATGACCGTGATGACATCAAGCACTGACAAAAATTGGAAGGAACTTGCCACGGTAGGGCCGATCCCCAAAAACATCGAGAGAGCTGAAGCCGTTACACGATTACGACTAACCATAGGACATAACTACTTGCAAACCCATTTGCACCGCATTGGTCTTGCTGACAGTGACTTTTGCCCGTTAAGCAACCTCGGATGCATGGACGGAGATCATGTGAGGGTTTGCACTGCTCTCATCTACCCAGAAGAAGACATTATAAATCGATATTGGGAGGCTCGTGGTCAGATGGCTAAACTACTACAGACGGGCGTTGGATAAATAAAATAAAAAATAAATAAATAAACAATGGACGGTCACACAGGTAACAGGAGTGTCACAGATCTGACAAAGACTTGACTATCGAAAATATTAAATTTCCTTAATATCTAATTCCGTGTGTTATGTTATGTATGTTATGTAACCGGAAGGAATGACTGGAGTGTCATCCGATGCATGCTGGAGGGAAAAATCGACGATGAAGATTAGGAAATAGCGGGATTGAAGAGTGCAGATGTCTTCTTCCGGTGATGAGCAAAGTACTGGAGAATATCAGTATGGTAAGACTGCAGCCGATACTTACAAAAGCAAGCCATCAACAGAAATTTTGCTCTTCAAATGGAGTTTGTTCAAATGGACCCATACTCTTGGTATGGGAGTTGGCGCAGATGTCGAACAGAGGAATGAGCGATATGCCATGTTGTTGCGATTTGACATGTCCTCTGCCTTTGATAGCGTCTGTTGGCCATGTGAACTTCAACAGCTGCAGAAATACGAAGCCATCAGCAACTTATATGCCCCTGTAAGTAGCTACTTTCAAAACAGGACTGTAAATAAGAACAGGAATATATAGGAAGGAACAGGAAACCTTTAAACTGCGACGCGACTATTATCTCCATACATTGACATTTAAAAGTTCTATTTCTCAACTAAAATGAAACCAACCATAATGGTTAAACGCTTTCTTAGTCTTTTAAGGACTTTCCAAAGTTATCGCATAAGGGCAAAGTAACCCCTTGCTTTTGTAATTTTTTCATTAAATAACATTTTGGAAGTTAAAGCTTAAAGTTGCCGGTATAAAATTTTGAATATGAATTAAATAGATATTTTTTGTACAGAGACCTAGAAATCATTTATCATTGCTTCAACATGCTAAGATGCTATTGATTTTCATTTACTAATAGAATTATCAATGTTATCATTTATTGACAATCGTAATTGTCAAGTTTTTCAGTTAAATAGATAAATTAAAACATTTAGTTTTTCGAAATACAAATAGTAACGCCTAATAATAGATCGTAAAGACTAATGAAGTCATAAAACTTTCATAAGAAATGTGGCAAGGAAGAGTAACTGTATTTTCTCAAAAATACATGAACTGTATTTGTTTTATTTATCCTTCATAATTTACTATGAAGTAATATATTTTTTTTTAACCTGTAAAATCTTTTTTAAAATTTTTTTTTCTATTTCTTCATTAATCATGAAAAAATCTAATTTGATTACACTAACTCTCCAGTGAATTAAAATAAGAGCTAACTTTATCTAGATTTTCAATTCGTTTAAGCTAGCCCAATTATGGAGAGACGGAAAAACTTTTAATCGCTCGAGTAAACCGATTCTGTCTTCAGTGAGGAACGCTAAATAGTTTATTTTATATTCAAAGAAAAAAACATTCTAGTAGAGTTCAAAAGCTTTTCCTATAAAACTTTGATTTAAATTATTTTTACAAAAAATTATATCTTTCCCATCCTAGATAAACTTTTGATTTTTTCTCAATTTATTTCTCTCAGAATCCTATGATGAAAAATAAATAAATAAAACAGGAAAGTAATTATTAATTCCATAATGAAATAATTTTTTATCCATCAAGAGCACTTATAGAAATTACAATAAAAACAAGGAGAACATGTCAGGAAACACCTGCGGAAAAAAAAAGTAAACTAAAGAACCGCGAGTGGAAAATCTTATTTGCGAATAAAGAAGACGTGTGCTAGTTTGGTGTGTCTCTGGCTTGCCTATGGTAGATTTTATTGCATTTGTTTCAGAATAAACAAATACAGTAAACCTACTATTATTATTTTAGATTTATTGGTTGTTCAAATTTTTTTGACCCTGTCTTTCCCTTTGTGTCGCTGATGAAAGTGTACAGCGTTGGCTCTTTTAACATGTAGAAGACGTCGACAGTCTATTTCCGAAAAAACATTGACCAAGTTGATCAAATGATACAGTTTTTAAAAAAAATTGGTAAAAAAAAAAAAAAAAAAATTAAAAATAATCAGAATCATAATCACAAACTGAGAGAGGGAAGGGGGCGTGTTGTTATTGTGCCTGTCTTGGTTTTTGCCTTTAGTCGCTCTCTAACTGCTATTGGAACAACCAGAATGCTGTTTACCTCAATTGATCACGGTAAAGATAATCCGTGATTTAGCAGCCAAAAAACGTTCTTAGTTTAGAAAAAAACGAGTGACTATTTTTCAAATGTTTAGTTTTTATTTTCTTTAATTTTTTTTGTTCTTTCTGTACAGCATATTTTTTTTTTGTGTGTACAGTACTGTACTTTCTGTGTGTGTATAAGATTGCATGTGTGCTCAGTTGCATCATTAGTGTCAACTTCTAGGTAAACATTCCTGAAGAAGTCTTTTCTTTACGATGAATTTACAATGACTCAATAAATTCTTCATGATCTGAAATGGCTGCAAAACAAATTTATTTAAAGTAATTTTGTGTTGTATATTAGGGTTACATTGGATTTGTAGCTAACCAATAAATTCGGCAGCTTTGTGACTAGTGCCATACTAAAGCTTATTTACAAACATCGGATAGGACGAGTATGATTTGAGAAAAGATAGAACATCCTAACAAATGCATGTTGTATACAGTGTAAAATGTTTGCTGAAGACTTCTACGAGCTTAAGTATTGATTTTTTTATTAGCCATGAGTATTGTTATTGTATTATTGACTAAAAATTAATAAGAAAGGTACTTAAACCCGAAAAAAACAGCAGTTATTCCATTATTGCTAATAAACCATAATAACGAATTATACGTTGGCCATCTTCAGTCCTCAAAACAATTGCAACCAAAGAACAACCATTGCATATATGAAAAAAAAAAAAAAGATTAAGAGTTTAAAAAGACTTATTAACTTAAATTAACAGCATGGTATGGGAAGTTAAAACCGTCTTCAATAACTAAAAATATTAGTCAATAAAAACAAACTACCAATTGTTTTCCAGCTGGAAATTTTTATCGAACTGCGATTCATTTCGTGAAGAAATATATTATTGTAGCTTTTTCATGGCCGTGAATTTAGCCTAAATAAAAAAGAAACAATAATCCCCTCCAACTAAGAGAAATGATGGTCTGAAACGTAGACGATCGCAGCCATGTTGGCTTGCGACAGAAAACAAACAAGGGGCAGGCTGAACCTGGACTGAGGCTCTCTTTGGGCCACGCCCACTTCGCTAGTAGGCGGTCTTTATTAAGCCCCTCCCACTTTCTCCCCCACCCTGCACCAATTTATATTATGTACCTCCTAGCATTTAAGGAAAGGTTGTGTAACATTTTACAGCAGCTCGGATATTCTGATGTCCTTATCAATGTAAATCACCGATATTTGTACGGGAAACTGAGTAGTCAAAAACAGATATAAAGATATAAATACATATTGTTAAAGCAGAAAGTAATAGAGTTCACATAATCTCAAATCTTTGAGTATATTTAATTATATACAACATATAAAATCAATCCTAATTTTTATTATTTTTTTTAATTTAAAAAATATAATAAATAAATAACTAAGGAACCAGGACACTGAAGACCACAGAAATTGAGTATCCAAAAAACAATCTACCAACCTATCTATATCTATCTATACAGTACAGCATTTTTTAATCTGTCAGGTTGGGGCCTAGACTCTAAGTGGTGCAGACGATTAAACCGAGTTTCTAATTAAAAAATTATTTACCTTCGAAAAGAGCATATGACAGCTTCGGGATCACTCATATAATCTATCTCCAAGTCCAAAGACCTAAACCTTTTATCGAGACTTGAGGAAAGCAGTTTATGACAATTCGAGAAATAACAAAAGGAAAATTTGGAATAAAAAATTCTTGAAGTACGGAGAAACTATTAAAATAAGAGATTCTCTAAATATGAGTAGTTCCCACAGGATTAAGGAAAATAGTGTGCAAGGAAACAGTTAAGAATAAGGATGATTACATTGCAGAGGGCGGATTAGAATAAGGAATGCCCTTATATGCACATAAAGTTAGGAAAGGAAGCAAGAAGGGACCATAAAGTGCTCAGGAGATGAATTCTTCAGACAAGAAATCAAACATTGTTGATACTCGCCTAAGGAAGCAAACGTAACGGCTTATTGAAGCCATCAGTTCCTAGAGTAAGCTGAGATGTAGGAAATTAAGTTAGTCAGTTAAATAATCAAGTAAAAATAGACGATTCGGTAACAGTCGGGTTAAGAGGAGGCAGCAAACTGCCTTGACCAGCGCTACACCGACCAGTTCGATCCTTACGCTTCACTTCGAGTTTACATTTATCGATAGCTCTTTCCTATAACCTCACATGTAAACAATCACTTCTACAGTTTCAACTTGGATTGTGAAAAATCCTCAGCTATGCCGTCCTTCGGAAGGGACGTAAAATGGGGGTCCCGAGCCTGTGCGATGTCAGGTACTCGTTAAAGATCCCTATCCTAATTATACCTGGATAGGCAAAATTTAGGACTCCCACCGTAGCATCGTCCGATTAGCCATAGCAGCATAAAGTGACGTAAAACGAAATAAACAACAACAACTTGGATTGTGTTGTTTAGTGTGTTATATTGATATATAGTCTTCTTAAATGTAAATAACTGAAACATAAGTTAACAACATGAGTTTCATAAAGGATTAAGTGTTTTATCAATTCATGTTTTCTTATTTCCTCTTATCTAATGTGTAAAAGTGTTACAAAACTTAAGAACATTAATTTGTACATGGATTTGGTGTTTTATATATTTTTATTTGTTGTATCAATTTAAGTGATAAAATTTCAGTATGCTTATTTTGAGAATGCATTCTTTGTCATCCATAATACTTATTGCCCTAATGTGAGACAGATTGTTTAATTATTTCAATAAAACATATCGATCTAAAAATAAATCTGAGAAAGTATATCATAGGTTTCATATTTTCTTATTTCCACTTCCCTTGAAAAATATAGCAGAAATTAACATCATCACTTTCAACTAGGATTCTGTCTTATAATGTATAATGGATTATAACATGGTGAATAGACAATGTTAAAATAATCACAAATTAAGAGGTAAATGACATGTTACTATATAATTGTAAAACTGTTGGTATAAGCATTGTCTCGGAAACATGGAGCTACAAATGTTAAATAAATAGGAGTTATGACAAATAAATCCTTAAGGATTCTGTCTTTTAAATATTTATAGTTTGTTATTTACACTTCCCTCACATCACAAAGTTTATCAAGAATTAACTGGTGGTTTGGTATTACATTAATTAATTCAAAATTGATTTAGTTTCTTATATTTTGACATTTTCTTATTTCCACTTCATTATTTTCTTATTTTTCATATTAATATCGTAAGGTAAACAGAAGTTAATATTACTTTGAACAGGGATTTAAAGTTTCTCCGTAAATAAATGAGAATAACCTTTCCCCTCGAAAAGTAGCGACTAAAACACCGAAATAAATCCGAAGAAGGTAAGAATCAATAAAAGGTATTCTTGGCGGGCATAGGAGCTGCCTCCTCTTAACCCGACCGTTACCGACGATTCTTAAGGTTTTCCGCACGGATAGTCGGATTTTAGGATAGGCCCTGAAGCCATCTTCTTTTCAGACTCCTTTGAGGATTATCGAGAATCAAATAAAAAGCAAGTAAACATATACATGAGTGACATTTTGCTCAAGCCTGATTAGGAACATGTACATCAAGATCCGGTAGAATTTCATGCACTATTAGAGATACCTAAAAAGTATAAGTATTTTCTGGTGTAAATAGAACAACAGAAATAAATAAGCAATATTTTAACAAACAAATATTTTATTATATTTGAAACCATATAGTCTAATTTTGTTCATAACAATCACTAATTTTGTAATTGTTTTAATATTTCCCCCTTCCTTTCCCCCTCTGGGACCATCACTGAGTTATTAAAAATGCGTTAAGAATAAAATGTGGCAGTTCAATGGAAAAACGGCCTTTGAAAATATTTGGCACAAAGGAACCTGCTGGATAGTACGTAAGCTTGTACAATATGGAATTAAGTGACAAGCACAGTAAATATAATTGAACGAATGGTGACATGGACTTTTTGAAAGGAATGTTCTTTGGAGAATCCTTGGAGCGGTATGTGTCGGGAATGAATGGAGAGGGCGCACAAATGCAAAGGTGTACACACTCTACGATGATCTTGATGTGGTCTCGGTCATTAAGGTCGGAAGACTCCAGTGGGTTGGACACGTGGCATGTTTGTCTGAAGGAGGTATTCCCAATAGTGTACTAACCGTACAAATACATGGGAAGAGAAAAATTGGAAGGCCTAGACTGCAATGGAAGGACTGCGTGGCTGGCGATGTAGGATCCCTTGGCCTCAGGAACTGGATAGTGATGCATAGGACAGGGACGCATGGCACTTGTTTTTGGAGGAAATCAGGACTCGTGCGGCGCGGGTTGTATAAAGCTGTTAAGAAAGAAAAAAAAAAAAAAAAAAAAAAAAAAAAGATCAATATTAGTTTTAGTAGTCGATAGTTTTAGGTTTTCGTAGGTTTGAGAAACAAGAAACTTGGATGAACCTGAAGAACATTAGATGCCACTATCGCTTTGTGGTTCACAGAGAAGTGAAATTCGGCATACTATATACATCTCTACCACAGAAACACACTATAATACGTCAAGTTGAAATAATTAATTAGCTAAATTTACCCTCATTAACATCACCCACAATGGCTCAACAAATGGAAGTAAACTTTTTTTGCGGGGCAGATTACCCAGTGTAATTTTTTGGTACCCACAAATGCGTGAAACTCTGGAATCGAGCTACTTTTCAAAGTAAATTCGCCTGATATTTCAATTTTATTCCTTTGGCGATTAGGATTACCGCTTGTCACAATGCCCCAAATAATTAGGATATTAATCCTAATTAGTAAATATTTGCGTTTATTAAAGTGAGCACGAATTATCATTTCCAGTGCATCTATTAAAGTTCCTTGAGCGGAGCGATATTTTAAAGAAGCATTATCTTTGTAACCAAGAGCTTGAATTTTTTTGCTCATTTTGGGGACAGTCCCGGTACACAATAAACCATATGAGCAGCTCTTTGTTGACCTGTAATATTGGCCACAAATGTAAGTCCATCTGCACAATACCTTTTGTACCAATCTCTTGGACTTCCTTAATTTGGAGCGATCTCACAAGGAACTTTAAAAAGTTTTCTAAACGATAAAACTAATGGAATTTAAAAAATCGTGCTAGGCCATGCCCGATTTGTGGAGTAAAAAGTATTATACACGTCACGCAGCTTGCCATCGGTTTTCGACATTTGAAACAAAACTTAACAAATTTCTCTTCAGTTCGTTTTCATTAATACGCCCTTAAGTCGTTTTAAAGCGTTTTTCAATCAATCGCAAATGGCTTCCCTGTTCGGATTGATTTTGTAATTATATGGACAAGGTTTGAATATTTTACAATAATGGAACTCTCTGCACAACCTGAGGTTGTATCAAATTATTTATAAATGTATATTTATATTTTTATTTATAAAACTTGAAAACTGTGTTCTGTATTGTATTTTTAATAATTGTTTTTAAAAAATACCATATATACATACAGTTTAAAATGGTACAAGAAACTTTGGTGATGTGGGTTTGGACAGCACAGACGCGAAGGAGCGCGTCTGGACTGGTCCCTAGAGCAGTCCCAACGTAGCAGCTCAGCTTCTCAATTTTCTGGCGGCAGCCGCAACTGCCCCTCTTGCAACACTTCTGCTACCAACTGAAGCAGAGCCTCGCTTCCAGCCGCGGCGTCTGGCAGACGCAGCTGCTGCGGCTGGCTGCTCCATGCGGAACCACACCTTAAGACGCATCACTCCCCCCCTTAGACCTCTAAGGTGCTGGAGTCATGGCCATAAATTAGGAGTGGAGGCGCTATACGAAGTTTAGTTTTAGTTAGGATTTATGGTAAATGATCGTTGTTTTTACTTCTCTGCCACGAGATACAATGGTATAATAGTTATAAGTGTCTTTGAGGATAGTAAATCGCATAACAATTTCAATTATAACACTATCAAAATATCGATAACGTTTACTATAGAAAGTTTTACCAAGTAACTGTTGTTGAAAACAAATATTAAGAAAATATTACCTATATAATAATAAACAAAACGATACAACACATAGTCCAGTCAATAAACACATTGTAGAGTGCATGGAATATGCGATATTTTTTGACTTCATAGTTTCGTTAGGAATTGTTGGAAGGCAAACATACTAAAAGTCCCCGGCCCTGGGGGTGAGCTAACGGTGGGGAGGAGGGGAGAAGTTCCATGTTTTTGGTTTTTCAATATCTCGAAAACGGTTTACTCTAGATAGATATGCTCCAAATAAATATAAAGTTAATTAAATTGACTATAAAATTTATTATTATATAAATATGTTGTAACTCTAACCGTCTACGAGATATACGTTATTGAAAATCGGTGATTTTCGGGAAAAAAAAAAACCAAATGTCACCTCACTTTTTGTCAAACTTTTGCTTCTATTACGTTCCACCACCGTTTCTCAGAAAAATCGTCAGAATCCAAATTGTAAAGCATTAAATTTAATTTAATTTCATATATACGCTTCTGTTATTTGCTTCAAATGTTAACCAAAAAGTGAGGTAAAAATTTTTTTATTTCTAAAATTGTCAATTTTTAATAACGTTTATCTCGAAAACCGTTGGAATTTCTACGAATACGTATTTAATTAATTTTATAGGAAATTTAATGAGTTTTAATTTTGATCCGCAGCATATTTTTCTAGAGTCCACCGTTTTCGAGATATAATCGAAAAAACAAAATTGGGACTTCCTACCCTCCCCCCACCTTTAGCTCACCCCCCAGGGGCGGGGACTTTTAATATGTTTACCTTCTAACTACTCCTAACGAAGCTGTGAAGTCAAAAATTATCACATATGTCATGCACTCTACCCTCATTTCAGCACTCTTTATCTGGAGTCGTACTTCTCTGAGAAAACACGTTTGTTGGTACTCATTCCGAAACTAATTGTTCGATCCAAAATTTCTATTTTTTATCTAAATGCTCCTTAAATTTACTATAAGCACTTATATATGAAATTTTGATTATGTCATGTTTTACACTCAAACCAGGCCACTGAATTGTGAACATCGTCATACTTTGCCAAAGCATACATATTTAGCGTTCAGGTTTAGGTGTATTACGTGACATAATAAAAATTTAATATATAGGGCCTGATAGTAAATTTCATCAGATTTTAGTTGAAAAAAATAAATTTCAGATCTGAAAAACAGTTTCGGAGTTATGGTGAAAACTATGCCAAAAAAACTTGGATTTAAAAATAGTAAGCGGTTTTTAACGTGCTGGGATAGATATTTAATGGGACTTGACCAGAATTTTATATATAGGTTCTTATTGTAAATTTAAGGAGCATTCAGATAAAAAATAGAAATTTTGTATCGAACTATTAGTTTCGGAAGGAGTACCAACAAACGTGTTTTCTCAGACAAGTGCGACCCAAGATAAAGAGTGCTGAAATGAGGGGTGTAGAGTGCATGAACTATGCGATAATTTTTGACTTCACAGCTTAGGAGTAGTTAGAAGGTAAACATATTAAAAGTCCCCGCCCCTGGGTGGTGAGCTAAAGGTGGGGGGAGGGGAGGAAGTCCCAATTATATACGTATTCGTAGAAATTCCAACGGTTTTCGAGATAAACGTTATTAAAAATTGACAATTTTAGAAATAAAAAAATTTTTACCTCACTTTTTGGTTAACATTTGAAGCAAATAACAGAAGCGTATATATGGAATTAAATTAAATTTAATGCTCTACAATTTTGATTCTGACGATGTTTCTGAGAACCGGTGGTGGAACGTAATAGAAGCAAGAGTTTGACAAAAAGTGAGTGTGGTGACATTTGGTTTTTCCCGAAAATCACCTATTTTCAATAACGTATATCTCATAAACGGTTAGAATTACAACAAATTTACATATAATAAGTTTTGTAGTAAATTTAATTAGCTTTTATGTTTATTTGAAACATGTCTTTATAGCGTAAACTGTTTTCGAGATATTATTGATAAACCAAAAAAGTGGAACTCACCAGCGAGGAGATATACAATAGAGCAGTCATGAATGGAGTGGGGGTGGGATTCGTTCCCCCTCCACTACGCCACCTAAATTTCCGAAGCGTACTTTCCGTGTGTGCTGCTTAATTTCCTTGAAGTTACAAGTGTTTACTTTTAATTTCATACTTTTTACGTAAACCTATTCTCGTTGAGTTTTTATTTTGTTTATGAATCCATTCCACATTAAGTATGCCTTTTTGTGCTGCAATTGGATGTAAGAACAACAAGACTGGGACTATAAATGATAAGCAGCTCAGCTTTCATAGGTAAATACCTAATGCTAAATTCTTTCATTGTACCTAGTCAAATTTAGTTCGCGATGGTGTTATATGCAATTAATTTTTTATAATAAACTCCACGTCAAAAGTATCGCAATACTTTGAAATATTTTAATTTTACAAAAACGTATTTTTACAATTTCAACTTTTAATTTTTTAATTGATATTTAATAAGACATATTGCCCCCTCCGGCTTAAATGACTGCTTCCAGTAGTCTTGGCATACTTGTAAATAACAAACTGAATGATAAACATGGCCTGTGGGAAATTTGAAAAAAAATGATCTTAAATTCCATCATTTGTTATTAACAGGGAAAAACATTGATGCATCTAATCCTTAATGTCTCTCGTTTAATAAATAATAATTATATAAATATAAATATACCAGGTATGGATTAAGGTAAAAGCCAGGAAAAATCTCGAGAATTATGGGTGTTGCAATACTTTTGACGGGGGGGGGGGGGGGGGGGGGTTATTTTAAGCATAAGTATCTCAGTTGAAATTGAGGAATATTAGGAGGAAACACTCTTGATTAACTAAGAATGTGTTTAAATTAAAAGAAGTTTTGGCCGACTTGGAAAAAAAAAAATTATTTACAATCAGAGCACTGCTAGTTACTTTTCAACGTATCACCAACATCATTAGCCCTAGTTAAGAGAGAATCAGCAAAGGCAATATCTCCAAACTTACGGACTTTGTATGACAGCAGGCTCAAAAGTTTTGCCATCACTCTGAACTTCTTGTCGCCGAAGGCATACAGTTATGTAAGAACTACTTTTAGTACTTCCCTTCCTCATCCTCGAAGCATTGCTCGATGGTACGCTACTGTAAACGGACAGCAGCCCGGGTTTAGCAAAGACGTGTTTGCTGCTATTTGCGAAAAAGAAAAGTCCCATGGCAAACTTTTCGGAGCCCTAATGATAGACTCAATGGCAATTAGAAAAAATGTCCAATGGAATGGGAAAAGCTTGGTAGGGTATGATGATTTGGGAACAGGCAGCCAATGTGATAGCTCACCACTAGCTACGGTGGTTTTCGTCTTTCATTTAGTTTTTCTTAACACTATCTGGAAAAACCCGCTATGCTATTTTTTTGTTAACAGCTTAACTGGGGAGCAAGTTGCTAGTTTAACTAAACAATGTCTTTCACTATTAAAAGAGGCAGGAGTAACTGTGGCATCCCTTACTTGTGATGGCGCCGCAAATAATCTAGCTGCAGCTAGGCAGTTGGGAGTTCAATTCAATGTAAATGAAGGTGCAAGCACCACTATAGACATGGAGGGACATAAATTGAATTTCTTCTTAGACCCATGCCACATGCTAAAGTTGGTGAGGAACACTCTCCATGACAAGAAATATCTACTTGATAGAGAGGGGAAAGACGTTAAGTGGGAACATATTCAAAATCTGCACTATTTACAATTAAAGGAAGGTTTAAACCTGGGAAATAAATTGACCAGCAGCCACATAAAAACTATGGGAACCATAAGATGCAGGTGAAATACGCTGCTCAATTACTAAGTGCTTCAGTTGCTGATTCCATCAAATACTACCAAAAAAATGAAATAGCTGAATTCTGAAATAATGATTTATTTGATATTTTAAACTCTAGGAATTTGAAGGAAAAAATATCTAAAGCAGCCTATTCACCCCAAAAATCGAATTATCATCCTGGAGAAACTGGAAGAGGTGGAAAAGTACATTAAGGGACTGAAAGAAGGCGATGGATGACCATTATGCTCTGGAAATGGGAAGACTGGATTTTTAGGGTTTTTAATAGACATCAAAAGTACAAGAAGCATGATAAAGACGCTATTGGATACCAAATGTTTGACATTTTTAACACTATTCAAGGTCAGCCAAGATCATTTGGAAAGATTATTTGGATATAGTCGAGGCAGAGGAGGTTTCAACAACAACCCAAGCGCTTCTCAGTAGGAAAGCGGGAATTGGAAAAAAATTATCATTCATAAACAGCATCACGAAGGGATGTCCAGCAGTGGAAATGCCATCCCACTGGATAAAATTAATTTATTGGGGATAAATCCAGTATCTTCATTTAGCACTAGAGATCCAATAACTGTAACTGTAACCCAGTAACTGTACCTCAGAGGAATGGTCTGGTAAGTTATTTAACCCGATTGAAATTGTTAATAATTAAGTTTTTATTTATTTTAGAAGAGAGTAATGTAGAAGAACCACTAGTACACCCAGAACTTGATAGCCATGACCATGACAATATCATGCAACGCTATGAACTAATCATTCATGATACTGTAGAGTACATGTAAGCTCTAACTGCAATAGTTTCAAAATCTACCTACCTTAACATTGTAATTTTACAAAAATGTTTCAACTCCTAGGTTATGTGGTAAGGTCGCTGAGTGGTAACCTTCAGTGCTATGCCTGCAAAGCTAACTTATATGATGAACCAGTGCGGAGCAAAGGCAGCTTAATTGGCTGCAAAAATAGAGGTGGTCTAATCCAGCCATCTCACAGTGCACGGCGGATTTGTATTACTGCGGAGACTCTTTTTCGCCAGTATGTGCAGAAAGGAGGAAAGTTCAACATTGAACATTACTCGTGAAGGGTGGTTGGCATGCTGCACTACTGCAGTCTTTTTGATGAAGCCAATCATTTCGCAGAAGGACATTTTCATTTTTTAATTAAGGCAATAGCCAAAAAATATATAACGATATGAATTAAAAGTCATGCCAGAGACATTAATCAAGAAATACAAGCTAATAATATAAGGAACAAATTTAATAAACTTATATTATTTAAAGCCCATTAAATTTTATAAAATATTACATTCTGTTTGGATTCCAATCATTTTTCTTATTTAAATATTTATTAGTAATTATAACTTTTATATTTAATAAAAATCCTTTATATTTACAAAGTTTAAGTAAAAAATGATACTCTGTGTTTGAAGGAATTTGTATTACCTATACCTGCATCAGCAACAGTCTAAAATAATGTTGGTAAGTTGGGAACTGGGTTAACTCTGGGTAGCGAAGTGGTGGGGGAATACTAGTCCCACCTGCCTCTAGCTCCGGCCTACTCAATAGCAGCTCTATTTGTATATCTCCTCGCTGGAACTCACCCTTCTCCCCCCACCGTTAGCTCACCCCCAAGGGGCGGGGCCTTTTAGTACGTTTACCTTCCAACTATTCCTAACGAATCTATAAAGTAAAAAATTATCGCATATTCCATGCACTCTACACCCCTCATTGACTGGACTAATAAGGATTATATTTATAAAATTTTGATTTAAGGCATAAATTGTACTATCGTACTTAAAAATAAATTACAGGAAGGCAATCTCGCAAACAATATAATGGGAACTTAAATGGATGTATGGCATCTCACATACCACATTTTGGTAATTCAGTGACACTGTCTGAATTAAAGGAGATTTTTAACATGCTGTCTCATTAAGGTCTTCATATACACAACATTGGTGCCAGAAAAGCTACTTCTATATTTGATGATATCACAAACAGAATACGGGTCATTCTACAATTTTGTCAGATTTTCGACATTGTGATTCCATTGGAAAACAGTATTTCTCCATAAACATCTTTATAAAAATCTACTAATGGTACTAGCGAAAAATTCCTCCTTAGAATGTAGTCTATATGCACATTTATTAACATGATAGAAATCATGAAAGTGGGGGAAACTGAGAGGGTGTGAGGGAAATAGAAAACATCAGTGAAGAGAAATGATGTTTGATGTTTGATGTTTGAAATGATGAACGTATGGATCAGTGAAGAGAAAAGATTTCCCTGGTTCGGATACGAGCTCGGTAGCCTAGTGGATAAGGCACCACGCTAGAAAAGTGGAGACTCGTGTTCGAATCCCGACTGGGCAAATCTTTTCTCTTCAAAATAAAAAATATATTAATCAACAACAATTAATTATTTCATAAGGAAATAGAAAACATTCGTAATTCAAATAATTGAATGTTTATAGTAAAAAAGAATTAGTAATGAGTATGATTTCAACTAATCGATTAAAAGATAATAGTTAACATTTAATCATTAAAGTCGAATGAAAAAAATTAAAATGGAAAGACATTATAATATAAATTTAAAATTTGAAATCGAACATTACATTAATACAATGAATATTACATTAAATTAATATAAATAGTGAAAGCATATATAAAATAAAGTATTTTTTAAAATCTTATTTCATTACAGTTTTAATATATTTCTATTGTAATCTATTTCCCTCACACTAAGTGTCCTCACACCTAAGTGAGGGAAATAGAATTATAAGTTTGATTCAGGATTAACAACACCACACCCCGACCTTCCTGCATTGGAGTAAGGGCGTTAAGCCCCAAAAAACAAACAACACACGCATTTCAAAATAAAAACAAATGAAACCCTGAAATACATAGGAAACATATATGTCAAAGCAAAGAAAACAAGAATCAAACTTACCTTCTTTGAAAAATCACTATATGAGAGAAATAGAATTATGAATGACACATCAAACATGTAGCAAAATGGTGCAGATCTTACCTTTCTATTCCAATCCATTGCAGATATATGATAAAACAAAGACTTTTTTGAGGAAACCACGTTTTTTTCTATAAAAGCTGTAATATCTCCATTTTGCTTAAATATTTTTCAAATTTTAACCACATTTTCGGATTTAGCATTAAATTGTCTATAATAGTTGAGTACCTGTAACCTTGAATTTCACAAACTTGGTATCTAAAGAACAGCTTGATCACCCTATTTAGGGAAGTTACAATGTCTCATGAATACTTCAACGCTCACCGTTTTTAGAAAAAAAAAAAAAACTATCCACAAAACTGTAAATTTCACAAAAACTTTAAAATTTAGCCAGATTTCAAAGGGTAGGATCAAATTAACGATCCGTATCGATTTAATAGAAAAATTCACTTTTAAAACCGGAAAAAACATGGTGTTTTCATTTGGCATACAAATCAGTTACTTAAATAAGACATTATGGTAATTGCTTAATAGAAATAAGTATTTTAAAAATAATAAAATATTCATTGGAATAAAAAAATAAAACAAAAATAAAGGAAAACTGTCAATAGAGCGACACCAGATCAAAGGATTTTATGTTATTACATTTTTCATTTTATTATTTAAGCTTTATTTTATTAGATTTACAATGTAAGGTTTAAAGCCCAATGATAATGAACGTAGACCTCAATTTTGCTGTTGGCTTCTAAATGCAGATGGTACTGAAGAATACCACTTTTTGGGGAGTCTGTTTTTACAGGGGATGGCATTTCTACCTAACCATGTGGGAAGGAGGAGGAAGGTATCATTGGTTTATTCATCTTTGGACTGCTTGCGAATAATGTGGAGGAGCACATAGAAAGGATACATCCTAATATTTTTCTGCGATATTTTTTTTAATTTATATCCAGATTCGCCCATTTTTTTTTGTTTTCACTAAGAGGTATATAGTGTCCGTATATGCATGTAGGTATATGCATGTATATAGTTTTCGTATATGTATGTATATAGTTTTCGTATATGTATGTATATCGTTTTCATATATGTATGTATATAGTTTTCGTACATGTATATACATAAGTTTTGAAGATTTGTCTGGGGGGGGGGGGGGCAAGGAGATCAGTTGTCCACTCCCATCCCTCACCATTAAAATATGTATCTTTTAAAAATTAACTTGGTACAGAGTCTAATAAACTTTATAAGTTATGCAAATAAAATTAAACAATATAAATAAATAAACAATAGCACAGAATTCTATCAATCTTACTCCCAAAGGGAAGTGGATGATTTAATGGAAAACTGAACAATAGTAAAACCATATTTTCTTTAAATCTAGGTACCTGCCAATCATTTCATTAGGAGCTATGGGCGCAATATGGTGGTATTAATTTATTTATATATAAATAACTCTTTTATCTTAAAGGACCACAATGTGCTTGATTCCGTCAGCCATGGATGGATGATCAGGATAAATAAATACAAATATTTTCTTTTAACTCTTTATTGCATTTTTCAAATAACAAAGTAACAATAACAGGCATTGATGACCCTAGGGTTTTATTCCGATAAACCCCAACAAACAAACAACAAAGTAACAATAAATATCATCACCAAATAGAATCTTATCACCATATAAATGTATCTTTATAAAAATAAAAGCATCATCACTTAATAACTACTTTCATGTCCAAATCACAAATTAAAAAAAAAAATTTTAAATCACAGATGATTGAGGTAAAATATTGCCTAATATTATCACACTAACATTACAAGCCCTTACTAGCTTTAAATTGTCATTTATAATAGAAGACATTTAGTTAATTTAACCATTGAAGTACCAAGATTTAAAATCACCAGGAGAAAGGGCTTATCACAAAAAAAAAAAAAAAAAAAAAAAAAAAAAAAAAAATACATATTAAATGTAAAACAAATAATATATTATCAAATGAAAAGTGATGAAAAAGAAAAGTTTAAGGGCTTTTAAGGTAGGATGCTCCCGTGAATAGATTAAGAAATCAGACTGGAATTAAAATTTAACACTATAGACATGTTGCCTTTTAGTTGGTAGATCATAAAATGATTTTTTTTTTTTTTCAACATTTAAAATCAAGTACATCAATTGGAAAAAACAAATTTAACATCTATTGGTACTTGGTAGGTTATTAACTAACAGCAAGTCTCACTTAATAAAATAATAAGAAGTTATTCACTATGCAAAATAACTGTGAATAAAAATTAATACAATATAATTAATACAGTATATCTCAAATTAGCTAACTGTTCCAATTTCGTAACTTGATGGTCTAATGATTTTGCTTAATATCTGTGCCATATCGATAGCAGTCGTTAAAACAAATGCGTGAGTAAACTTTTCTTCAAGTATTGTTCCATTAATCTAAAAAAATGAATATACTTATTAATTTTATTTAAATCTAATTATATTTTACAAATCATAAAAACCAATGAATAAATACTGACACAACCCATTTAAGGTTAAGGGGGAAGAAATATAATTTTCAACTGTATTAGTGGCAATATATACAGGGTGTCCTGAATTTAAATGGCAAAACTTCAGGAACTTATAGGGGACCAAAAAACTAAGACAAAAAGTCCTTTAGATTTGCTCGTTTTTGCTTAGTTTTAGAGAAAATCGCAAAAAAAAGTAACAAAACAAATTTCCATTTTTATACTTATTTATTTACATTTATATTTATGTTATGTTCTTTTTAATGTAAATATTGCTCAAAATGTTGTCCTCTTGCACCAATGCAAGGATTACATCTAGCACTCACTTGATAAATTGCAGCTAAACATTGTTCTGATGATATTTGGTGCACTGCATCTATGATTCGGTCTCTTAATTGCTCTCTTGAGTTGATTGACACCAAATAAACTTTCTGCTTCAAGGTTCCCCATACGAAGAAATCCATGGGTGTCATATCAGGTGATCTGGGTGGCCAAGGTACTACTTCTTTATAATTTATATCCAGCTAAGCTCGAGCAACTCTGCTATAATGAGCTAAATATCAATCGAGTTGGAACCAAATTTCAATCCGCTGCTGTAAGGGAATGTCATCTAAATAATTAGAAAAGTTGTTCTCCAAAAAATGTGTAAATGTGATACCATTCAATCTTCCAGGTAAAAAATATGGTCCCACCAGTAATCCGTTCCAAATTCCAAGCCAAAAGTTAATAGCAAATTCATGCTGAAACCTATACTCTCTAATAGCTCTGGGATTTTAAGAGCACATACATGATAATTTCTTTGATTAACAATTCCTCCTCTTGTAAAGGTAGCTTCATCGGTCCATATAATTTTTAATGGTAATAAATCATCATTGCGAATTTTGTCAAGAAACCATTTACTAAAATTCAATCTCTTGAAATAATCTTGAGGCAATAAATTCTGAACTTTTTGAAGATGGTATGGGTAGCGATTATCACCTTTCAAAGTTCGCCATATTGCTTGCCGTGATATTGCTAATGCAGCAGATGGCTCTTCGGATGCTAGTCTCAGGATTATTATCGAAGTGGCGTTGGACACAATTTCTTCTCCGATAATCTGCTCTAATTGCTGCCTGGAATTGGTCACCTTCATTACGTATTAAGAATGACCCAGTTTCTCGTAGTCTATTAAAAGTTAACGAAAAGACTCGTCGATTAGGCACTCTTCTATTTGGAAATCGGCGTGCATACTCCTGCACCTCTTCTAAAGCATTACCGTTACAGAAACCATACACAAAAATCATATCAGCATATTCAACATTAGAATATGTATGCGGCATTGTGGCTGATGCTATTCACACAAAAAATATCTGAGTAACAGACTGAAGACTGATTTAGGAATTATAATCCTAGAAGGAAGCCAAAATGTAAACAAATAAAAGAATGTAAAGGATAACATTAAGTGTTTACATATCTCACTGCCTAGCCTGACGAACTTTGAAAGGTGATAATCGCTACCTGTAATATTTTTGTTTTGTTTCTTTTTTTTGCGATTTTCTCTAAAACTAAGCGAAAACGAATAAAGGATAAACGAAATCTCTAAAGGACTTTTTGTCTTAGTTTTTTGGTCCCCCTATAAGTTCCTGAAGTTTTGCCATTGAAATTCAGGGCACCCATGATAATAACAGATGAATTAGTTGGTAAATTTTCTTTTATATAATAATAATAACAAAACTCTATTTGTCCAACAATTGTACATAATCATTTCTTATATAAAAATTCAAACTTGTTTTTACTTTAATTGTTATTTATCCTAAACAAAGAAATATTTACTGCACTTACTATATATTAACTTGACAATTCTTGTGTATGGTTGTGTTTATGGGTATGTGAGTATGTACGGTGTATATAAATATATATTGTGGTAACTGTAAATATACTTTTCATTTAATGTACATATAGATGTAGTTTACTTCCTTATTTACCTTTTCTTAATTTCTCATGGTTATTTTTTATTTAATTTCATTTCTCCTTCTAATGTTATTATGTTTACTGAAGTTATCTATACATCCATTTACAATTAACCGTATTTACATGTCTCATGTTCTTAAAATACAAATAGCGCTGTTTGTAACTATGCAAACCTTGTGATACAACCAAACATTGTGATACAACTTTGTTATTCTTAGAGGACAATACATCCCAGAATAATGATTATTTTTTCATTCATTCATTTTATACAAAGTTAAATAAAGAAATGTTTAGTTTATTTATAGCCACTATGTTTAGTTTATTAGATCCAAGATAAATGTTGATGATTAGGTTTAACAAGCACTTAGGTTAATGAAACCTGAAATAGAAGATTTATAATGATTTTGATTCCAATAAATCATTTATTGGTCCAAAGTAGAAGTTAATGAAATAGAAGAAAAATATTTAACTGCTAGATCTACTTAGAAACGATATTTAATCCTTTATTTATATAATACTCATTATCAGTAAGATCCCAATGACAATAACGGTTTCAATTATAACATACTGATCCAATAGGAGGAATTCATTAATTAGTTTTTGAGGGTCACTTATTCAAGGAATAGTAGACCTATCCAGTGTTACCAGTGGCGACATTGCGATCGGTAACAGAAATTGTCAGGTAATGGAAAATTATAATTAAAGAAATGTATCAATAATAAAATAAAAAAATTATTTATAGGTTAGAAGGCTTTTCATGAAAAATATGATGTACAGTAAGATAAAATTGAACATCATCCTAGCTTTCTTTTCCTTTCTAGAAAAAATATATATATTTTTAAAACAAATTATAGTTGATTATAAAGTGTTGATTGGAAATTATTACGTAAGTATGTATACAGTAAAATATTAAAAAGGGTTTATTTATTGTAGTATGTATCACGAAACAATCAGTTATAAGTAATTAATCATAAATATAAGAAGGATACAACAGATAAACTAATAAATATTATTTTATTGCAGTAAATTTCAATTTAGTTTTTAGGGATAGGTAAAATATTTTTTTTTTTTTTAATTTTAAACTTATACAGGGTGAGTATCTCTTAGTGTATAAAAAAAAAAAATTGGGTAGAACTACATCAAACATGTAGCAAAATGGTGCAGATCTTACCTTTCTATTCCAATCCATTGCAGATATATGATAAAACAAAGACTTTTTTGAGGAAACCACGTTTTTTTTCTATAAAAGCTGTAATATCTCCATTTTGCTTAAATATTTTTCAAATTTTAACCACATTTTCGGATTTAGCATTAAATTTTCTATAATAGTTGAGTACCTGTAACCTTGAATTTCACAAACTTGGTATCTAAAGAACAGCTTGATCACCCTATTTAGGGAAGTTACAATGTCTCATGAATACTTCAACGCTCACCGTTTTTAGAAAAAAAAAAACTATCCACAAAACTGTAAATTTCACAAAAACTTTAAAATTTAGCCAGATTTCAAAGGGTAGGATCAAATTAACGATCCGTATCGATTTAATAGAAAAATTCACTTTTAAAACCGGAAAAAACATGGTGTTTTCATTTGGCATACAAATCAGTTACTTAAATAAGACATTATGGTAATTGCTTAATAGAAATAAGTATTTTAAAAATAATAAAATATTCATTGGAATAAAAAATAAAACAAAAATAAAGGAAAACTGTCAATAGAGCGACACCAGATCAAAGGATTTTATGCCAAATAAGAACACCATGTTTTTTCCGTTTCAAAAGTAAATTTCTCCATGAAATCGAAACAAAATCATTACGTTTAACATATCATTCGAAAGCTTATTAAATTTGTGAGTTTTTGTGAGATTTGACGTTTTGTGGATAGTTTTTTTTAAAAAAATGGTGAGCGTTTGAAGTAATATAAGACATCGTAATATAAGACTTCCCAAATAAGGTGAAGATCAAGCTGTTATTTAGATACCAAGTTTGTGAAATTCAAGGTTACAGGTACTCAACTATTATAGAAAATTTAATGCTAAATCCGAAAATGTGGTTAAAATTTGAAAAATATTTAAGCAAAATGGAGATATTACAGCTTTTATAGAAAAAAACGTGGTTTCCTCAAAAAAGTCTTTGTTTTATCATATATCTGCAATGGATTGGAATAGAAAGGTAAGATCTGTGCCATTTTGCTACATGTTTGATGTAGTTTCACCAATTTTTTTTTTTTTTTTTTTTTTTTTTTTTATACAATAAGAGATACTTACCCTGTATACTAAGTTCTCTCATTTTTGAGGACCGGTTAAAGAATGCTTAAAGGTGGTTAAAAGAACACTGGATAAGAGAGAGTTTACTGTTGGTCAACAAAGTCTTAACAAAAACTATGCAATCAGAGGTATCAAATTGTATCATATTTTTGCTCGATTTGGAAAATGGCAAGAGGTTAAAGAAATTATTACAGAATTGTCTACTTCAGCCAGACAGAGACTGGTTTTCTTTTGGAATAAATATAAAATAAGCTATTACAGTTCTTGCAATAGTAAACTTTTAGAATTCCTGAGTCTAAAAATAAAATCCCAAACTTTGAAGGCTCATCTCATATAAAAATAATATTAAAAAATAAGGCTGGAAGAATTTTTAATCAATAAAATACCTGTGGATGTTGTTGCATAAGGTGATGGTATTGATCCAAAGGAGCCCATCTGTCATTTTGTCCATAGTAACAGTATATTTTGGAATGGTATTTTTCATAAACCTAGAAATGAAAAAAAAAAAGAAAAATGCCACTAATTATGTAGAGTAATATTACTTATAGTAATATTTATGTAGTTTATGATTTTGATTTGTTATAATATTCCAAGAAGCTTTAGAAATTGAAACTGAATTATTTACAATTTTCAACAAACTTGAATCACAGTCATACATTCTCAATGGGAAATTTCAAGGAAATACTTGAATAAGGAAAGAAAAGAACACAACCAAAAGTGGAGCAGATACCAAGTCCTTCAATAAACTCATAGTATATGTTGGCTAAGAGAAGTCAACGGTGACTTGAACTGAATTCATAGACAAAAAGTTCAGATTAATATAGGGAGCCAGCTGGTGAAGTTACAATTTACCACTCGAAAAACAAGGTAACTCAGTTCTATAAAACTCAATTTCTTAAACATTTTTATGAAAGTAGATTCCTCACTAACGTCCTCAAGTAGGGATAACTTGATGAAAGGTATCTAATGCCTTGCCTCTCAGAACATTACACTTAATAAAAAGAGAGAGCAGTCATAAACCTCATTGGAGAAAAGTAAGATAAACAACTTAAATGTATTATATCGTGGGATTATTAGTGAAACACACTAAGTCAAAAAATATGGTTTTAAGTAAACACTGATAACAGATTTTTTTGCTTTGTCTACTTTGGTACTAAAATTATTTCATTGAAAAAGTTAAAAGACCTGAAGCTGCCAGTGTTTTAACTTATTTGATAAAATAATGTCAGAACCAAAGTAGACAAAGCAAAACAATTTTTTATCAGCGTTTACTCAAAATAAAATTTTTGACTTACAAGGAGAGGACACACTCAGTCTCTCACGGATCTTGTTGGCAATTTTTTTGGAGGTTCTTAGTCAAAAAATATTAGACACATATTTTGCCGTTCCGACCAATGGGCCATGGAAGCCGAGACAAAAAAAAATAGCATTAAACTAATTCATTTTTTATCTTGAGTTTAGAAACTGACATCGACATGATTCTTGCACCAAGATATTTAGGATTGCGGATTTAGGGAAAAATACAGTCGCTCAATAGATTTTGGTTTAGATTAATTAAATTCTAAAAAAATGATTAGTTTTTCTTCTATAGATTTTTTTAAACAAAAATTGACGTCAGATTCTAATTCAGCACCCTCAAAAACATTAAAAACACTTATTCAACAAAATCAAAAAATATCATTTTTTTCACCCTCTTCGAGGAAAATTAAATTTAAAAAAAAAAATGTGTAAAAAAATCTATAGAGGTAGTTTGCTTGAAAAACTAATCATTTTTTTAGAATTTAATTAACCTAAACCAAAATCTATGGAGTGACTGTATTTTTCCTTAATCCGCAATCAAAACTAAAAATCTTGGTGCAAGAATCATGTCGATATCATTTTTTAAACTTGAGATTCATTCATTCATTCATTCTCGGCGCAACAGACGCATGAAGCGGTCCTTGGCCAGCTCAACGGCCCTTCCCCAGTCTTCCCTGTCAGTGGCACGCCTGATGGATATTCCTGCTTTCTTCAGATCCTCGGAGACGCTGTCCTTCCATCTTCCCTTCGGTCTTCCACGAGGCCTCAGTCCATCGGGGCTTCCGTAATACAGTCTTCTGACAGTCCTCTCCTCGTCCATTCTGATTACGTGTCCCAGCCATTTAATTCGCTGTATTCTCACATATTGGGAAACATTCAGTTCATTATAAAGTACGTACAGCTCTTTGTTTTTTCTGAGTTGAAACAAACCATCCTCCTTTACAGGTCCATAGATGCATCTCAATATCTTCCTTTCGAACCTGTCAATACGTTCAGCTGATACTTTACGCAATGTCCAGGTTTCAGATGCGTATGTCAGGACGGGTCGGACGAGTGTTTTATAAAGTCTGAGTTTGGTTGTGCGACTGAGCAGTCTACTTCTAAATAGTTTAGATAGACTGAAATAGGATCGATTAGCTGCCACTACTCGACATTTTATTTCCTCTTCCTCATCTAAGGAGTCGTTGATCATCGATCCAAGGTATTTAAAACTTTTAACGCACTCAAATCTATAGTTTCCCATTATTTAGTGTTTCTGCGGGTGCACTGGATTCTTCCTTCTTAACGTGAGAATCTTTGTTTTATCCTTGTTTATTTGGAGACCCATTCTTTTTCCTTCCATCTCAAGTACCGCAAATACCTCCTTGATGTTTTGTCGGTTCCTTCCTGCAATGACAACATCGTCAGCATATGCCATTACCTGTGTCATTTTATTAAATATGGTTCCCTGAGATATCAGTCCTGCTCTTGTTATAATTGCATTAAGGACTATGTTCAACAGTAGCGGGGCAAGAGAATCCCCTTGTCTCAGTCCTGAGCTTATAGAGAATGAGTCTCCTAACTTTCCCCCAATCTTCACCCTGCCTGTCGTGTCATTTAAACTTGAGATAAAAAATAAATTAGTTTAAGGCTATTTTATTTTTTTTCTCGGCTCCTAGGGTCCATTGGTCGGAATAGCAAAATACGTGTCTAATATTTTTTGGCCAGGAACCTCCAAAAATATTGCCAACAAGATCCGTGAGAGACTGAGTGTGTCCTCTCCTGGTAAGTCAAAAATTTTATTTTGAGTAAACGCTGATAAAAAATTGTTTTGCTTTGTCTACTTTGGTTCTGACATTATTTTATCAAATAAGTTAAAACACTGGCAGCTTCAGGTCTTTTAACTTTTTCAATGAAATAATTTTAGTACCAAAGTAGACAAAGCAAAAAAATCTGTTATCAGTGTTTACTTAAAACCATATTTTTTGACTTAGTGTGTTTCACTAATAATCCCACGATATAATACATTTAAGTTGTTTATCTTACTTCTCTCCAATGAGGTTTATGACTGCTCTCTTTTTATTAAGTGTAATGTTCTGAGAGGCAAGGCATTAGATACCTTTCATCAAGTTATCCCTACTTGAGGACGTTAGTGAGGAATCTACTTTCATAAAAACGTTTAAGAAATTGAGTTTTATAGAACTGAGTTACCTTGTTTTTTTTTGAACTGAGTTAGTATGTTTTACTTGTAACCCCACAATATATAGAATTGAAAAGTCATGAAAAGCTGAACTCAAGATTATGAGTTTTCACAATGAGTACTGTCTTACTAATAAAATGGTAATTGTTAGCTACTAAAATTTAATTTTGGCAAAAGTGAGCAAGAAAACATAGGTAGGTGATAGATATAAATGAAAGGAATAGAGACTGATAGAGAAGAGTAAAGGGTGTAATACTATAATACTACTCCGTGGTGCTACAGACTGATATGGTCCTTAGCCACCTCAAAGGGAATAATTCCAACCGTTGAACTGAATGACCCTATTTTAAAGATCATAACAGGAATAAAGAGAATGAAAAATATATAATATATGCCTATATATTGGCCCACATAAGAGACAGGCCTTCTTGGAAACCATAGCACCAGCTGTGAAGAGGAGGAATAAACTGTCTCAGTATAAGGAGCAGACATATCAGAATATCACAGAAAGTAGCAGAAAGAAATATTAATTATATATATTAAAAAAATTGTATTAAATTTTGAATAGGATTGAGTATCCATCTAAAAGGATTAAAATATGTTTTAAAAATATATAACAATATTAACAATAGAAAGTGGTTTATTGTATAATTGTACAAATATCTTATACTAAATTATGAATGATAATAGAAATGCAGTTACCTCATTATCCAATTCTTTAATAGCAGTCATTTCATCTACAGCTAAGCGAAGTGCTGTATTAGCTGACTGTGATGTAAAAAGTTTGATTAATCCTTCAGAACAGTGTTCTTTAGCACAATTCCAGCTTTTGTGACTACGAAAAAACAATCCAACTAAATAGGATCGAAGCGTTTTTGGCAGCATTGAGAACACCTATATATAAATATAAAACACTTCTTATTTATAATTTTTCCTTCATAAATTCATAATTATTCAGTAATTTCTAAAAACACTAGACAAGAATAAAAGCCAACACTTGTCATTACACTTAACATATTTTATAATTTTTAAATCAATATAATTTAACAAATAATAATAATTTCATATTGTTAAAAATCATTTAGGAAAACTTAAATATAAACAAGTAGGAGATACCATTTAATTGACCTGGACACAATATAAAGTATGTTGAACCTCCTGAGGTTTGTAAAAATTAGAAAATTATGAGCAACTAAAAGAGATTTTTGAAACTGGAGAAAGGAAAAGGATACATTCAAAGATGAACAAAATGTTGGGAGAAAAGAAGTAATTATAGTGAATGCCAATACAAACACTAGCTTCCATTTACAACATATTTATTTATACATGTATAAGTATATATTTACAACATATGTATTTATGCATGTATAATGTAATATAATGAACTCTTTTTGATAGCAAGTTCTGGAATGTATATAGCCAGTTGTCAATGCCAGACACAGATAAGATAAAAAAAATAATAATAATAATAACAGATCGAGATAAGATAGAGATAACTGAAGTTGAACACCTATATTCCTGATCATATAAACTAAGAAGAAAAGTCTTTAACATTTAACAATAAACAAGAGTTGAGAAATAATCTTTAATACCGAATAAATAATAATTACATTAAATAATAATAATATAAAAATATAATTACCCAGGACAAGAATACTATGAAAGGTACTATATGCTGCACAATACCAGTATAAAATTTTCCATTGGGGGTTTTACTAATATGTTCCAGAACAGGAAAGAGAAGATGTGCCTAAAATTAAATTATCATAAATTAACTATTACAGCACTATCCATATCTTTGTCAGAATCATTTGAAAAATATAAGAACCCAAGAGAGTCCTAAATAATAGATGTTAGGGATAAAACAAAAGTAATTATTGTTACCCTTTTTGCGAGAATGTAAAAGGTATTCAAACAACACAAAACACGCATTTGTTTCTTGAAGAAATTAAATTATTAAAAATGTTCCAAACCCATTAATGTTTGTCATTTTTTTTTTTTTAAATCGTCACAATGTCAATTTTTTTTATTCAAACAGAAATACTTCTTTTTTTTTTTTTTTTTTAAATAATTACATTTATAAGTCAATTTTTTAAAATGAAAAATAATACTACATTCAATAAAACTTGTTAATAATTCAGAAAGATATACTTTTTTTAGTAGAAAAATGTGAAATCTATAATTAAGGGCCACACTTCCTCATTTGTTTTCAACCACCATTTTTTTTTTAAATTGTCACAATTTCAATTTTTTTTATTCAAACAGAACTACCTCTTTTTTAAAAAATAATTACATTTACAAGTTGATTTTTTAAAATGAAAAATAATACTACATTCAATAAAACTTGTTAACAACTTAGAAAGATATACTTTTTTAAATAGGAAAATGTGAAATCTATAATTAAAGGCCATACTTCCTCATTTGTTTCCAACCACAATTTTCCAGACAATAAATAACTTAAGTACTGAACCCTTCATGGGTTGTAAGTTTTACAGGTTTTTGTTGTTTCTTTTAAATGGCTTCATAAAAAATTCCTTATTAATTCTTCCCCTTCAAATGGATCAAATTTAGTAACTTCATTTAATAATAATAATAATAAATGTTTATTTGTTAAAGAAAAAATTCTTGTACAAATTTTTTTATATAAATCATTACAACAGACTTTTATCCTTGGGCCTGGTATTTTAGAAGAAATTAACAAAATAGTTTACAATATGGCAAATGTTAATAACGAGCAAAAGTATAAATAAAAATAGAATAAATAAAATAATAATGTTATTCATTGTTCAAATCCACAGTCAAGCTACCAGTAACATAAATTCATTTGAATTCCAATTATTATTTAAAACAGTATTATAATGAAATTAGAAAAATAATGTATCATTGAAATGATCAATAGTTCCAACTGAAAGAATGTTTTGTGTCATTTATATCGGAGTTTCCTACTATGTACTTGTTAGTAACTTAATTTAATAATTTATAAATAGTTCTGTTGACATATACTATTTTTTTCAAATATGAATAACTATTTCTCAAATAAATTAGTGAAATAAATATGCTAATTAAAGTATAGCATTGATATTACAGTTAACAGGGGGAAAAAAAAAAAATGAAACCAAGTCCAATTTAGTGACAAAGCAAACAGCAATCAATTGTTCAGTAAATAAATCAAAGCTTGGTGACTGTGTTGTCATTTTACATTAAAAAAAAAAAAAAATTTAAATTAAAATAAAATTAAGAAAAAAAAAATTTTTTAAATGGAAAAAAGTAAAAATAAATAATAAAAAAATTGACTAAAATTTCAAAAACGATATTGAAAACTTGAATTTGGTATTATTTTTCATGAAAAAAATCGACCAAAAAAAAAGTGTTGCCATAAGAAAAAATAAAGTCAACATTTACGTTGATAAAATGAGGCTGAAAAGAAAATTCTGAAAAAAAGAAAAGAAAAGAAAGATACAATCATTGTTTAGTTTAAGGACTGTATTATTTCTTGTAGTCGATGCTACCAATGGACATAATTATTCATAAGCTTTAGATTTACACCTCACATTAACAAAAATAATTACTGTTATGTTTTAATTAATTAATTATCTTTAATTAATTAGCACAGAGTAATGATTAATAATTATTAATCATCAGAGACTAAAACACTACTGAAAAAAGGTGATAACACAAAACAGTAATAAAAACTTTTATATTTTTTCAGTCGTGATAAGGAAGCTCTAATCAAAATTTCATATATACTTTCGTGATAGATACTAATAAATATATACTTTCCAAGATTATTTAGATTTAGAATAAATAATCAATACACACAGAGAAAGAGATTGGTATTAGGATTATAAAACAAGTACAAAGCTTTGGTATTTTAAATGTTTCTCATAATTAAAAATTCCAGGAATATCAGATAGTAATTTGTTAACACAATAATTACTTTTAATAAAACCTTGAATTTTAATCATTGTTTTCTTACCAATTTTTTTTAAATGAGTTTTAACATGAATAAAATTAATTGAGAAATATTATAAAAATTCTCTATAAGATATTGTTCAAGTTTTATAAATGCATTAACAATTTTTTAAGTTAATATCATTTCACAAATTTAAAAATTTCAGTGATAAAACATAATTATCACTATAGAAAGTTAAAGATAAATTATAGTTAAAGATAAATTTAATACCTGTTCAATTCTTTTTGCTAGATTTGCATCCTTAAGCAATTCAACAGAAATTTTTCCTCCGACTGAATGGCCAACTAAATAAATCTTTTTAGATTCTGGAATATATTTCTCTATGAATTCTATTTTCTGCTTTGTTTGGCCAGCTACAGTAAAAAGTTCTGGGTTTCTCTTAGTATATGTTAATTTCAAATCAATAGGTGGTGACTCAAAACCTAACAAAATTATCAAATTTTAATTTAAATAATTGAGGCATGTAAATAGAAAAGGCTGTAAGTGCCCAAAATAAAATATAAAAAAATTTAATTGGAAAATGAATGTTTCATCGTCAATGTAATGGAAACAGTGGTACGTACCTACCATAAATGGCTTGTTACCAAGAAAGGCACGTAACACGTAACACTGTTTCCATTACATTGGCGATGAATCTCATTAATTTTCCAAATAAAAATATTTTATTTTATTTTTTACACTTACAGCCTTTTCCATTAACAAGACTCAATTTTGAAGAAGAAATTAGTAAGCAGTATCAATAAAAAATTACCTCCGTGACTTAAAACCCAAACAGGCATATGTATCATGGGCTGTAAAGTGGAAAGAAACTGGTAGTAAAAATCTGTAATTCCAGGATTACCAGTAATAAATAATAACACAGAATCTCCAGGGATGGAGTCCTCAATCCAACAGCCCCAGGTACAAATGTGGACAGGAACTTGATTTAAAATTATCCAACCGTCCCGAAACATTGCTGAGATGACAGGTCTGTAAATATTCTTCACAAAATGATACTGATGACACCCAAAAATTGCAACTGGTTTAAATAAACGCAATAACTTTAAGTATGCCAATATTAATCAAAAAATTCAATACCCTCAAGACACTTAAAAACTGACACAAGTAGAATCAAGTGTGGTTCCAATAAATAAAAAAACCACTTCATTCGGATCTTGTTCCTTGGACTTTAAAAAAAATAAAAGAAAACCGACAGCAACTATTGGCGAACAGAACACCACAGATGATAACCCATACTCGCAATAACCTCAAGCCATTAAATTTTGAGTACAAATGCAATAACTTATAAAGTAAAATATAGATTGCACTAGCTATTATAATACATGTACTAATAGCCAAGAGATAGCATTAGTAGCTTACTTCAAAGTTCAGATAATTTTCCTTGCGTTTATTGTGTTGTAAAAAAACAAAACAACTAATAAATAAATAAAATAATTATAAATAAATAAAATAATTACAAATAAATAAATAAAGTAATTACAAAAAAATATTTCCTCATCGATTAATTCATTCACGTAAATTGGGTCTATTAGATGGAAAAAATTCCTACCTTCTAATAAATTATGATTTTTTGCTCGTATTAATAGCTCCAAATACTAAGTGAAGCATGGTAAGTATATGGCATTGTTATAATAATAATAAAAAACTTACTGTAACTAGTACAATTAATGATGTATTTACTTACTACGGTTGTAACTACTAATAATTGTAAATCACACCATTGAGAAAATGGAAGATAGAAGTCCATACAAAGCGCCCGACAAAAAATAGAAAGCACCAACGATATTGTTTATTGAAAAAGTGTTTGGTAAATTCTTCGGCTTTATACTCATCAGAAGCCATCTTCAAATAAATAAATTGATATTTCAGAATTATTTTCATCGTATTCCAGAGAGAGTTACCAGAAGCAGACAGTAAGGAAAAATGAAAATTATAGGATTGACATCTGAATGTAGCCAAGTTCTTTAAGCATTTTTGAATGATAGTTATAAGATTTTCGATCGCCAGGGTGCCTGGTTCTTTGCCATAAGTCTTGGGTAAAGGATTTTTCTTAAGTATTTTGGTAGGGCAAGGTGAGGATGAAAACCAGGCTGCTTGTTAATGAAGTAATTAGAAGCATTATCTAGATAATAATGGATTTAAATAATACTCTTTTTCCATGTTATTGCATATTATTTGATGGAACAGGTTCCAGTCTACCGTCCTAATAGACGATGGGAGAGGAAGTTTTGGAACCGGAGTATTTGGAATGGTGAGGATTGAAGGCTGTATTAAGAGAAAGTCCATCTAGAAAATCTATGGAGTAATAGAGAGTGTGGCCGTCATGAGTGAATTAATTTTATTTTTGTAAATTTTTTCTTTTTGGTTATTGTAAATTTTTCTTATTTGTCGTCACAATTTTTTATTCAATATATTGTTAATTATTTCATTTGTTCACTTCAGATTTAGTAACCTGCAGTTATAACAAATGGTAATTGGATTAACATATGAGAAGGTTATTGAGAAGTTTTTTACGTGTCGGGTTAATTATCTCAGTGTATTTATTTTCTTAATTAATAAATTTCTTATGTAATAAGCTGCTGTGTAATACTGACTCCAACTACCAGAACATTGGTGACCCCGACGTGATCACTGTAAGTTCTATTTATTTATTATACATAATATCAAGATGCCGAAAGATGAGAGAAATTTGAATGTAACCATTCGGGAAAATAAAGAAGTGGCTAGAGATGTGGTTAAAATTCCTCCTTTCTTTAGGAATAAACCAAATGCCGTTTGGTTTTGGCAGGTTGAGTCTCAATTTGTAAATTCTGGTATCACGAAATACCAACACGTAGTCGGGTCTTTTGACCCAGACATTGCCGAACAAATTTCCGATTTGATGGACCGGCAGATTTCTGGCAATCCTTATACCGATCTAAAAAAGAGACTTTTAATGGAGTTTGAAGAGACGGAAGGACGCAAGGTAAAACAAATTACTAACAGAACTCGTCTTAGGTGACAAGAAGCCCTCACATCTTCTGCGGGAGATGAGGTCATTGGCGGGAACAAATCTAAATGACGAATTTCTTCGTTCCATATTTTTAGATCGTTTGCCGCACTCTGCAAAATCTATTCTAGCGGCAAGTCAAGAGACCTTAGACAACCTAGCGATCATGGCAGATCGAATTTTAGAGGTTACTTCAACTTATTTTGTCTGTTCTACCTCTAATAATTCACAGCTAGTAAATCCAGACAAGTCTCTCGATAACCGTCTCGCTCAATTGGAATCCCTTGTTGCTGATTTGTCTGTACAAATTTCCCAACTGTCCAGCCGAGGCAGATCTGGATTTCGATCAACATCTCCGCATTCTCGACGACGTTCTCGGTAAAAAATTTCCAGTTTATTGGTACCACTATAAATATGGTGACCGGGCACGAAAATGTGATAAACCTTGCGATTTCGCTTTACCAAAACATTCGGGAAACGCCAACGAGTCCCACTAGAAGGGGCAGGATGTGTCTCGAAGCTTAAGTGTCGCGTATTTTTAAGAGGCATTGCCTCCAACTATTCTTTCCTCATCGACTCAGGAACTGACATATCTGTTGTTACACTAACAAAGGACGATAAGCGAGCACCATCAAGCCTTAATCAACTTTACGCTGGCAATGGATCGCTCATCACCACTTATGGTAAAAAATTCCTCAAATTGGATTTAGGTTTACGTAGAGTGCTTGGTTGGATATTCATTATAGCTGATGATACACACCCTATTATTGGAGGTGATTTTTTAGGGCATTATGGTCTTCTTATTGATTTGAAAGGTATCACATCACTGAAAGTTCCTGGTAAGACTTCTGAATCTCCAGAACCATCAGTCCACATAGTCTCACCTCAACAGAAGTTTTCAGACCACCTGCGATAGTATCCTAACCTCCTTTTATAAAAACCGATTTTTCATTTTGGCGCTATTGACCATGACATTTCGCACACCATTGAGACAACTAGTCCACCAGTCGCAGCCCGTCCTTGACGACTTCCACCGGACAAACTGAAGCAGGCCAAACTAGAATTTGAACAAATAGTTGCCATGGGAATTAGTAGACCACCCAAAAGCAATTGGGAAAAAAAATTGAAAAAAAATCCCTCTTCGTCTCGTACCAAAAAAAGATGGCTCCTGGCGTCCGTGTGGCGATTACCGCAGACAAAACTCAGTTACTAAACCTGATCGATATCCCATTCCACATCTTCACGATTTTCAATTCTCAATTGAGTGGTTCTAAAATTTTCAGTAAAATCGATTTAATTAGAGCCTTTTATCACATTCCAGTTGCAGATGAACATATTTCAAAGACAGGTGTAATCACACCATTTGGACTCTTCGAATTTTTGAGATTGCCTTTTGGTCTTCGCAATGCAGCCCAGTCTTTTCTGTGGTATATGCATCGCGTTCTCGAAGGTCTGCCGTTCATCTATGCTTATCTGGACGACTTGTTGGTTCCATTTCAGGATGAAGAGAGCCATAAACGACACCTAGATATCCTTTTTGAACGTCTGAATCATTATGGAATCAATATAAACCCTGATAAATGCGAGTTCGGCGTCCAAGAGGTTGATTTCCTAGGCTACAGAGTCTCTGCATTTGGTATATCGCCTCTTCCAGAACGTGTGAGAGTCATTCAGGAGTATGAAACGGTCAACGATCTTCGGCGATTTCTGGGAATGATCAATTTTTACAACAGAGCTCTTTCCAACACAGCTGCAACTCAACAACCACTTTATAATCTCTGTGGGGCAGTCAAGAAAAGTGATCGTCGCAAAATTCAGTGGACTCCAGAAGCAGAGGCATCGTTTCATAAGCTTAAAGAAAAACATGCCAATGCTTCATTGCTTGCTCATCCATCTCCTGAAGCTCAGCTTATTCTGCACGTGGACGCGTATGATTTTGCCCTAGGTGCATCTCTACACCAACTAATTATTAATGAGTCACATCCATTAGGATTCTTTTCTAGAAAACTCACAAACGCACAGAAAAACTATAGTACCTATGACCGTGAATTACTTGCTGCATATTCTGCTGTTAAGTACTTCCGACATATTCTGGAGGCATGTGACTTTGTAACTTTGAACACCGATCACAAACCACTCAGTTATGCGTTCTTACAAAACCCGGATAAAGCTTTACCAAGGAAAATGCTACATCTTGACTACATTGGACAGTTCACGACGGACATACGCTACCTTCCTGGTAAATTCAACACTACAGCCGATGCCTACTCTCGCTTAGTGCCGTTCATATCCCGTCAATCGTCAGCTTAGAAGATGTTGCTGCAGCTCAATCAAACGACATAGAATTGGAATATCTGAAACAAACTCTAAACAATGCTCAATGAAATTTCAAACAGTTACTCTACCCAATAGCTCTGAACTTTACTGCGATGCATCAACTAATAAACTCCGACCATATATCCCACTTTCTTTTCATAGATTGATCTTCGATTCACTTCATAACTTAAGACATCCTGGCATCAAAGGCTCCAAAGACCAAGTCCAATCAAGATATGTCTAACCTGACCTCAAAAAAGACGTCACTCTCTGGGCTCGTACATGTGTTACTTGTCAGCGTGCGAAGGCCTGGAGACATACTACGACTCCTCTTACAAGTTACAATCCTCTTATTGGGCGATTTTCTCATATAAATGTGGATATAGTCGGTCCTTTGCCATCGTCCCATGAATTTCGTTATCTATTAACCATAATCAACAGATTTTCACATTTGACTGAAGCCATTCCCATCACAGATATCAAGGCCGAAACTGTTGCAACTGCCCTTCTGCTCTACTGGATCGCACGTTATGGAGTACCTGATAGACTGACTACTAGAAGAGGTAGACAATTTGAATCCCAACTTTTCTCTGAGTTGGCCAAACCTCTGGGCCTAGAACACATCAAGACGACATCATACCACCCTCAAGCAAATGGTAAAGTAGAGAGGTAGCATCGACATCTGAAATCCATGAAAGCACACCTTACCGGTGATTAGGTATCGATCCTCCCACTTATACTCATGGGATTACGTTCTTATATCATCCCATAAATCAACGCTTCATCGGCCGAACTAATTTTTGGAGCACCCAACAAATTGCCAGCTGATTTTTTTCAGGAAGTTCAACCCAACAACATAAACACCCACACCATGCTATCGAAACTCCGTGAGCATTCTAGATTACTTCGCCCGGTTCCTTAAGTCCATCGAAAACATATTTGTCCATCCTAAACTTTCTACAGCGACCCATGTATTCTTACGAAATGATGCTGTTCGAAAGCCTCTACAACCAACTTACGATGGACCCTTCCTGATACTCTCAAAATCAGAAAAAGTCTTCAAGATAGCTTTGCTTAGCGGCCCACAGAATGTTTCACTGGATCGTTTCAAACCTGCATATCTCCTTAATGACTCGCAGCAAGACACGACTGCTGACCGTTCCTCACATCCAGGACATCTGCCTCCTGCTGACCAACCGAGCTCACCGGAATAAGAGATGACTTTGCAGCTACTGCACACCCGTTCCGGGCGTATTGTCCACTCCCCTGTTCGCTTTCCTACCGCTGTTTCTGGGGAGGGAGTATGTGGCCGTCATATGTGAATTAATTTTATTTTTGTAAATTTTTTCTTTTTTGGTTATTGTAAATTTATCTTATTTTCGTAACCCGTCACAATTTTTTATTCAGTATATTGTTAATTATTTAATTTGTTCACTTCAGATTTAGTAACCTGCTGTTATAACTGTTAAGGTAATAGGATTAACATATGAGATGGTTATTGAGAGGTTTTTTACGTGTCGGGTTAATTATCTCACTGTATTTATTTTCTTAATTATTAAATTTCTTACATAATAAGCTGCTGTGTAATACTGACTCCAACTACCAGAACTGAGCCAGAACAGATAAAGCAACCCAGAAGGTTAGGGATTCGGTATTGTAATAATAATCATATTATTATTATTAACCTTCATATGTGAAACTATCTCACATGCTCATTCCATACATTGTTAGTATATTCTAATTAAGTTCAATAAAGCCTTATTTCAGAAGGTATTCTTATTACAATTTATTGAACTTAATTGCCTGAAAACTAATGGATCGCTTGCTGACACCGGAACGCTTGGACCTAGACCCTAACTCAAAGGAAGCTCCTCAGAAATTCAATCATTGGTTAAAGACATTTCAAAATTTTGTGCTCGCATCAAAAGCCACAGAACCCGAACATCTGAAGTTATTAGTCAATTTCGTGTCTTATTCGGTGTATCAATATATTAGTAACAGTACTACGTACGCCGCGGCTGTAGAAACACTCACGAAACTTTACATTAAGCCTGTGAATGTAATCTATGCGAGACAGGTAGCCACTCGAGATCAGCGACCTGGTGAGTCTATAGACTGCTATTTAGAAGAGCTAAATCTTTTAAGCAAAGATTGTGAATTCAAAGCCGTAACCGCCGAAGAGAAACAGAAACGATTATGTTCGAGATTCATTTATTCGAGGGATCAATTCATCACATATTCGGCAACGTCTCCTCGAAAAATCGACTCTGACGTTAACAGACGCTTACGAACAAGCTCGCTCGCTAGAACTAGCTCAACAACAATCAGAGTCGTATTTTCCATCGTCGAATTTAAATGCACTGGAGACAAGGTCCGGCTCAAAACTGTACCAACAAAGTGAGCAGTGCGACTCTTCTGGATCATCTACATCTAGCACTCCCGAGGCAATCTGTGCCATAAACCAGAAATGTTTCTTTTGTGGTAAAAAGAGGCACCCAAGATCCAAATGTCCTGCTAGAGATGCAATCTGCAAGAGCTGCAAGAAAAAGGGGCATTTTCTAAAGGTTTGCAGGTCCTCTCCAAGCGCTAAGAGTGGTAGCAAGGTAACTGATCACAAAGCTCAAACAACTGCTATATATTCAATCACTTCTTCTACCTCTCCCCATCCGTCGAATTTGTCTAAAGCTATCGTGCATGCGACAGTTAATGGTAGAAATATCCAAGCTTTAATTGACACTGGAAGTACGGGGAGTTTCATCAGTGAACGCTTGGTCGGCTGTCTGAAGTTGTCTGTAATGCCTTATACTGGCGAAGTACTCATGGCTTCCACATCTCTAACATCTCCGATTCGTGGACGGTGCGTTGTCGATCTCGAAATTCCCGGACATAAATACAAAAGAGTTTCACTCGATATTCTATCGGGCCTGTGTTCCGACGTCATCATTGGACACAACCTTTTACGTCATCATTCATCTATAGAACTATCGTTCGGAGGAAGTAGAGCTCCGCTAATTATATGTGGCGTTGCAGCAGCTAAAATAGAACCAGTCTCTTTATTTTCTAATCTTACACCCGACTGCAAACCGATCGCCATCAAATCCCGTAAACATTCATCCTCGGACTCTGAGTTCATTGCGAAAGAGATCGAACGTTTGCAGAAAGAAGATATCATATGCTCGAGTATCTCCCCGTGGCGAGCCCAAGTGTTGGTTTTAAATAACGAAAATAGAAAGAGGCGAATGTGCATCGATTACTCCAGGACGATTAATAAATTTACGGAATTGGACGCGTATCCCTTTCCTAGAATCGATGAAATAGTTAACACAATCGCAAACTATAAATGGTATTCAAAAATTGACCTCCAATCAGCATATCACCAGGTTCCTATAAGAACAGATGAACAGCAGTATACCGCCTTTGAAGCTTGTGGCCAACTTTGGGAATTCAAAAGGATACCCTTTGGAGTCACCAACGGTGTAGCAGCTTTTCAACGCACAATCGATATGATCATTAAAAATGAAAACTTAAAAGGAACTGTTGCACTTTTAGACGATGTTACGATTGGAGGTAAAACCAAAGAGGAACACGATTCTAACCTAAAATCTTTCATGGAAACCATTGATAAATATAACCTTACCATAAATAAAAACAAAAGTGTATTTTCCCTCGATACTATAAACATCCTTGGATATCTGGTATCGTACAAAACAATTAAACCGGATCCTGAACGTTTGAAGCCGTTAAGGGATTTACCTCCTCCGAAAGATAAATCCGCTCTCCGCCGAGCTCTAGGAATGTTCGCTCACTACTCACCATTTATTTCAAAATTTTCCGATAAAATCAAACCTCTAATTGATTCTAAATTACCATTATCTGGAGAAGAACTACTGCGGTTCAGGGAACTAAAATTAGATGTCGAAAATGCGGTAATCTCATCAATAGACCCAAACTTCCCGTTTACTGTTGAAACCGATGCGTCTGAAGGAGCCATCGGTGCGACTCTATCTCAGAATCACCGGCCTGTCGCATTTTTCTCGAGGACCCTGACTAAATCAGAACAAAGACATTCATCAATTGAAAAAGAAGCATATGCAATCGTGGAAGCTCTAAGAAAGTGGAGGCACTATCTCATTGGAAATCATTTTCGTCTTATAACGGACCAAAGATCGGTGGCCTTCATGTTCGATAATAAAACAACAGGAAAAATCAAAAATGAGAAAATAATGAGATGGAGGCTGGAGCTATCGAGTTTTAAATATGACATTGTGTATCGACCAGGGAAGGAAAACGCTGCTGCTGACGCGTTTTCACGAGTGTGCTCTGTCATTTGCCAAGAAGATGAAAACGAACTGATGAAAACTCATGAGTCCTTGTGTCATCCCGGGGTTACACGACTATATCATTGGGTGAGAGTAAAGAATCTTCCATTTTCATTGGAAACCATACGTCGAGTTTTGTCAAGATGTCGTGCTTGTGCCCACCTCAAACCAAGGTTCCACAAGAATCAAGGAACTCTTATAAAGGCCACCGCCCCCTTTGAAAGGCTAAATGTGGATTTCAAGGGACCTCTTCCATCCAACAGTAGGAACAAATATATGCTCACCATCATAGATGAATACTCTCGTTTTCCGTTTGTCTTCCCTTGTCTGGATGTAAGCACGGCTACGGTTATCAAACATTTCGAGACACTGTTCACAACATTTGGAACACCTTGTTACATTCACACTGACCAAGAGCCGGTTTCATGTCTCGAGAGCTCAAAACGTACTTGACCTCCCTTGGTGTCGCTACGAGTAGGACCACACCTTACAATGCTCCCGGTAATGGTCAAGTGGAACGATACAACGGCATAATTTGGAATACCGTTCAGCTCGCTCTGAAATCCAGGAAGCTAGAAACCTCACACTGGGAGACTGTTCTCAATGAAGCTCTTCACTCAATTAGATCTCCTTTATCCACGGCTACAAATGAAACTCCACACGAGCGATTCTTCAAACATCCCCGGAGATCTGGTATGGGAAGATCGACGCCGACCTGGCTCACAACTCCTGGACCAGTCCTACTGAAACGACACATCCGTCTGTCAAAGTACGACCCGAGAGTCGATGAAGTAACCTTGATCGAAAGTAACCCAGACTACGCCCTCGTACGCTTGCCGAATGGCAAGGAGACACGGGTATCTACAAGGCATCTGGCGCCTACTGGAGACCTCCCTTCGGAACATCATGAAGATGCGGAAGATGAGATGCCAACAGGTGACACAAATCAAGCGACTCATAATCAAAGCGAACCTGGTATGACTATAAGGCCCTCACATGAAGCAGAAGAGCTAATAGAAGGAAGACCGCAAGAAGAAGTAGGGGTAGAAAGTAGACCGCAAGAAGAAGTAGGGGTAGAAAGTAGACCGCAAGAAGAAGTAGGGGTAGGAAGTCCGATCTTAAGAAGAACTACAAGGACCCGTTGCTTGCCCCGTAAATATGAAGATTACGATCTTTACTAGGCAGGGGGTGAATGTAATAATAATCATATTATTATTATTAACTTTCATATGTGAAACTATCTCACATGCTCATTCCATACATTGTTAGTATATTCTAATTAAGTTCAATAAAGCCTTATTTCAGAAGGTATTCTTATTACAGGTATGGATCCTTCGGTCAATACGTAAGAGCGTAGGAAAAAATAAAATGAAATTTGGGGAATTAAATGCAGTGCAAGAAATCACAGTTCATAAAGTAATAATCATGTTTTACAATGAAAAAGTATATATATTTTTTACATATACGAGGTGCTACTAATGGATGGTTTCTTCACAAGTTATTCAAATGTTATTGTAACCATATTTCCCCGCATTTACTTGATGTATATATAGTGTACAGTTGTAAATATCAATACGCTAATAGACAAGAATATATGACGTTCAAAGAACAGCAATAAAAGACAAAACGAACAGTGTAACGGGCCCAATAGTTAGAAACTTAAGGTGGCTTCCCTACCTATATTCTCGCTATACGATTAAACTCTTCAAGGAACCTGATGCCTATTGTTGAATTCTCTTAGAAATTGTTCATTTTTTTTTTACCCAAATGATGAGTTTTGACTTACGAGATACCTGGAACATATCTGAAGGTTGGAAAGATAAGTAGATTTGAAGGTCTTCTGCATAAAGGTGATAATTGGAATGGTGAATAAAACTGGGTAAATCATTGATATAAATAGAAAATAGGATTGGTAACAGGGAGGATTAAACACCTTAGGTTAAAAGTAGTGAAGATGATAGAGAATTGTTGGAAATAATGACCAAGAAAAATCATCATGATAGTTGGGTGGATGCAGGTTTTATCATTAATATTAGAAGGTGAAAAAATTACTGGGGTACTTCCAAGTAGTGAAAATAAAGGCTAAGAAAACACTATTTTGCTATGAACTAAGAAAAGCGGTCGTAGGCCTACGTCGAAACAGTCTTGCTATGATTTATAAAGATGAAGAAAACCTTTTTCGAATATAAACTAGAATAAAAGAAAAGGGAGACTCCCATGACATTTTGGATCCGATAGTGCTTTCGGGTGATTCCTTAATAAGTAAACTTATCGAGTAGGTTCTTCAGAATTCGGTCATGCGGGCTCCTAACTATTGATAAGAGCATTAGGGGAGGAGAAGTATTAGATCATGGGAGTAAGAAACGCTCAAGACGCATTAGAATCAAAACGCCTAAGACCCCATTCACACAGAATGGATGTCGGAAATTCCGCCTCTCACCTATTAAAAAAATGGTCCAATGTTCACAGAAGTGACGTGGCGCGGGCGGTCGCCCTCCCGCCCTCGCCCCGTCTCTCGTGGCGTACAAGAAGGGGCACGTGTTTCTCCGTGTTCATACTCAAAATTGCGGGATGATGTTTTCTGAAACCGTTCTGGGTACATGTTCAATTTACGTTTTACGTCAAATGTTCCACCAGTTTTCCCCTTCTGCAGCCACAATGGGTGAACCCAATATTTCCTTTTTATTTTATTCACATCAGCCAAATACACCTAATCTAACATATCTTCATCTTTTTCGTCACTGCTTGAAAAAGCCATGTTGTAGTCCACAAAACCAACAGGTTACTGACGACCTTTCTTACCACTGTCCCGCACCTTTGTGTGCATTGCATACGCCAAGCTTCCGCCACGTCATGCTTTGCCAAAGCCTCGTCCCTGCCAGACGTACGTTCTGTGTGAATTGGGCCTTATGGAGTAGTCTTGAGACCGTTACAAAGGTTTTATCAGATGATAATGACCAGTCCTCAAACAAACAAAATACCGTGGAAAGATATAAGACGACCAAACATCTTAACTGGCATCAAACAAATCCCCGAAGATAACTGGATCAGGACGTATAATCATACCTACGAAACTCGATCTATTTAATATCGAAACCTTTAATTTAAGTGTCTACTCAAAGGAATTGGCAACTTGGGAATAACTAAAATTATTATACAGTAACGGACCCAATAGATGGATAGAACCTAATTGTTGGACAGTCGGTTACTATTAGTCGACGGTAAGTTATATGGTCCTTTTCCCACCCAAATACATTACCAATACTCCATGTGGAAATCTTAGTGTAACCTCTGCTTTTGCTTGACCTATAACTAATCTATAGCTTGACGCTTTCTCGATAACTAATGTATCTTTGTCATAACCTTAACACCTCTTCCGGAAACCAACATCCTATTAAGAAACATATGAAGTCTGTGTATTCATCTGCCGTGCTCCCCAAACTTTTTTAGGCTCTCAACTGACATTCTAGTTTGTCTTAGAGTGTTGCTAACTTGCCACAAACATTATCTAGTTTTAAAAAATATCGATTATCTAGTCGCTCATTAACGTTTGTACAATTTTCTGCGCTAGGCGGATAGCTATTATTAATATTGCTAATTTTTAGCCACTTATAATATCGTGTCTAAGATATTGGAATTTATCTTCCGATACAATATTTTTATCACTATGAATTTCAACTGGGCCCAATTTTTTTAAATAACCGTCAAATTTCATTAGTAATTATTTTGGCAGTTTAGATGATTTTAAACTTATAGTTTCAATAATTTCTAAATGGAGTAGAGGGAAGTATCTGAGAAGAATGAAGATGGTTTAGACGGAAGGGTTTCTCCCTCAATCGAAGTTTTTATAGCAATAGTTAGACATTTTGAGGCACTAGATACCGAAATAAAGGATCGAGTTAGAGGTGCCCATTCTGGAATTGGCCACTTGGAGAGTCTTTGAAGAGGTCGGCCTCCTATTTCGTTGATGAGTTGTCAACAGTCTACTTTAGCTAAAATTACTAAAACATTACTATATTTAACTGTTTATAAAGCCATGGTAAGGTGGAGTGCACTGGAGAGAAGACTTCGTGACATGCCCGAGATAATAAGGAACGTCGCGGGAAAACGTATCAAAAAACCTTACAGGGAGATTCCCGTTGCTAAAAATGTAGACCATGGCTCTATAAAGTTGTTCTTTATACTCCATGTCCTCTAGGTTTCAGCAGAAAGTAAAGTATTGTGTGCAATCTATAGAGGCTCTTTCTGTTGAAGTGAGAGCATTCCTTGATCATACATCAGGTGATGATTAGTTCTGAGGTAGGCCTGAAATTTAGTCTGTTCAGACGGAATTTTCTTAACTGAGGTCTCAGGAACAGTTAAGGACAATCTTTTTGCAGCTTAAACGTGTTATGACAAGGTGATAGACCAGGAATGGACCAGCCAGTCTCCTGTCTCACCTGGAAAGAGTGGTAGATCCAGTATTTCATGTTTCCATTTCTCGGAAAAAGTGTCTTAGTCTCAGGTATTTTTCAGGTGAGCGATTTGTTTCCTAGGGCAGCCCGAACCTCATGGTCTTGGTTCCGTAATTATAAGTTATTTACGAACATAATTATGATAATTACGTGATAGTCCAGTATAAAGGTATTTTGAACTAGAAAGTTTATGGGTAATTGTTTTTTATGGCTGACTTTATATTTTTGAGGGTGCTGAACACGAATCTGAAGTTTTCCAACAAAATTTCCATCAGAAAATATGAGAAAAAAGTAAAAAAGCTTTTATTTATTTCATTATTTTGCTTGTAACTTGCAAAGTAATCATTTTAAGCAAAATACTCTTCGATTATAAAATAAAGAGGAGAAAATGACCTACAATTTACGTCCTTATATTTTTTTTGTCAGGCGTAAGGTATCCAAAAAGGAATTTGGTTATGAGAAAATGACCTACGATTTATGTCTTTATTATTATTTTTCAAATTTACTATTGGACTGTATATATGAAGTTTTAATCGGGTCCCTTGAAATACACATGCCTGAACGCTAAGGATCCCGTACTTTTATGAAATCCACGTTTTTATGGCACATTATTCGGTAGAACTCCGAAACTATTGGACCGATTCAAAATTTCATTTTTTCATCTCAAAGCTGGCTAAATTTTCTTCTATATCATATATATGTAATTTATATTTAATCCCGTGAAACACCCACGCTAGCATGTTAAATATGTATATTTTCGCGAAATATGACAATTATGACATGTTCAGTGGGCTGGCGTGGGTGTTTTACGGCATTTAAAATAAATTACATATACACGACCTAGTATTAAATTTAACCAGCTTGGAGATGAAAAAATGAAATTTTGATTCGAACAAATAATTTCGGAGTTATAGCGAAAAATGTGACAAAAAAAAAATGGATTTCATAAAAGTACGGTATCTTTAGCGTTCTGGTATGTGTATTTCAAGGGACCTGATTAAAACTTTATGTATAGAGTCCAATAGTAAATTTGACCACTTTTTAGATTAAAAAAATAAATTTTGAATCGAACAAATACTTTCGGAGTTATAGTAACAAATGTGCAAAGAAAACGTGGATTTTACAACAATACGGATTTTTTTTAGCGATTTGGCATGTGTATTTCAAGAGACCCGTTTAAAACTTCATAGAAAGAATAGTACATTTCTTTAAGATGAAAAAAAGTAATTTTTAATCGGACGAATAGTTTCGGAGTAATTGACAAAAACGAACGACAAACATATTTTTGCGGAACAGTGCGACTGGCCCCCAGTTGGCGAAATTCCTTTTTGGATACCTTACCTTACGTCTGACAAAAAAAATATAAGGACGTAAATTGTAGGTCATTTTCTCCTCTTTATTTTATAATAGAAGAGTATTTGCTTAAAATGATTACTTTGCAAGTTACAAGCAAAATAATGAACAAAATTAAAGCTTTTTTACTTTTTTCTAATTTTTCTCATATTTCCCGATAGAAATTTTGTTGGAAAACTTCAGATTCGTGTTTAGCACCTTAAAAAAAATAAAGTAAGCCATAAAAAAAAAATTACCCGTAAACTTTCCACTTCAAGCCTTATTTTAAAACCATTTTACTGGACTATGATTCTTATATTCCTTATCTTAATAACCGTCATTGAAATTCTCGAGAACAATCATAATCAGATATTAAATATTAATATAAGAAAAATAATTTAATCTAATTATTTGATGCTGGTTTTTAATAAAAATTAACAATAGTTAAGTTTTGTATGGTATTTTACTATTTTGTAAGCGTTACACTGAATTTTTTTTTCGTCTTGTCCAACTCTTCTCCGAACTTTTTAACCATATATTGAATGACACGATATTTTTTACACATTTGTTTCTCTCTATTTTCGAGAGCATGGAATTTCTGAATAGTACTATGCCTGAAAAGATTGACATAAAAGTTATTTATAAAAAAACAAAAATTTTAAATATTTCTTAAAGTATTTAAACACTGAGTGTGTGTGTGTGTATGTGTGTGTTTGCGTGGGTGCGTGCGTGCGCGCGCGCGTGTGTGGTTGGGTGTGTGTGTGCGTGCATGTGAGTTTCTGAAGAATTCCTCATAATTCAATAATAATACAAGTTTAAGACAACATAAGTTTTCCGTTTATTTGTCAATAGATTATGAATTAATTACTTTAGTGCTCTTCATTACAATTCTATATCTCACTTTGAGGATGATTTATATTTTCAGTTGGTTGGTTGAAATTATGTATAGTGATTTCAGACAAAATTTATTAAATTATTTGATTATTCAAGATATTCATCTGATCACTTGGAGTCCGTTAGTGAAATTAATGAAACATAACTTTTGAATGAAGTGAATTGAGCTGATGATATGGTATTTTGATATTATTGCACTTATCGTGTTTTTATCAACTGATAGATACAGTGGATTGTTACCTAGTATTATCTATCAGTCATTTGAAATAATGAGAGGCAAAGAATAATTCATTTAAATTTATCAATAAAAAGTCTTGTAGCTTGTTTTATCGATTATAAAAAAAAAAAAAAAATAATAAAAAAAAAACAATATACGAAAATACAATAGAATAGAATTTTGTAATTTAATTTAGTTATTCCACTTAGATGGTAAGATTTTAAAAAAATATTATTTATTCCATTAGAACACCTTTGCTTCTGAATTTTATTCAACACTAACAACACTGATCCAAATATTCAGAAATATATTATTTATTGAGCAGCAATTTTCCAATTATAAAGCCTGTTTAAATTATTAATGTAGTGCTTTTGAAAATGGTTAGGATACAATTTATCTTTCGATACAGATGAATTAATTACTCTGATTAATGAAATAATTACCGTATTAAACAAACATTGTCATTGATAGCCTTAGAAACAGTTTTAAACTCGCTTGAAATGTCTTCCAACAAGTCTCCGAGGCTTTCCATTGTTTGTAAGGATTCTTCGTAATTCTCGCTCATGTTCAGCATTCTTTCCTTCAAATCATCTAATACCTGCGAAAGCTGTCAAGTTTGTGAGACTTTATTTATGTATTTCAGATATCGACTATGTATTAAATATTTTACGTCTTTAATACCTTAAATAACAAATTTGGGCTCGATTCTTTGTTTTCATTCATCTCAAAATTTTCTTCTTTTAATTTGGAGCCTGGTTTATTCCCTTTAAGTATTGTTCTTGACTTCAAAGTCAAATTAGCTCTAGAATCGTCATTTATATGACGGATATCATGAATACTTCCATCAAAAAGGTTAGTATCTTTTGTAAGTCTAAGGTCTTCCTTATTACGGAAGACTAATTTTGAAGGTGAAATTGTCGGACTACTGATTGGCCGAAGTTTTTTACATTTATTTTGGCTTAATTTCATTGTGTTTGTGTCTCTAGTTTTTATATCATGAGTCGACTGTGTTATCTTTTTGGACCTGTCAATCTGAAAGAAAACGTGTTGAGCTATTAATTTTAAATAAAAAGGAATAATCACTTATTGGAAACAAATTTTTATTTCAGTTAATCATACTACTTCAAACATTCCTTTTCATTCGAACAATTACCATGACCCTCTTGTAATTTATAATATCATTTCAATCGGTATGATGAACAAAAGGTAAAATGAAGCGCTTAAATGATTGACCAATAAAATCAGCGAAGGTGTTAAAAATACACATTAGAAACACGAGCTTAAATGGTTATAGAGGAATATTAGCCAGTACCCATGCTAAATCTCCAGGTTTGTCCCTTAATACTAATTTGAAAGATTTAAAGAGGATGGATGAAGCCCTCTAGACTCTCCTGATTGGTATTTTATAATTCATATAGCCAATCAAGGTTGATATTACAGAAAATAAATATCTCTTCCGTAGGGGCAAAGAGAAACCTCAACACACAAACTGCTTACGACCACCAGAGACCATATTGTATGATGTGTATGCAGGCGAGAGCTGAACAATGATGGTGAACACCGTTTAACCGCGTTTTGTGTTGACAGTGACGTTGCCATAGTGAAAAAGAAAGTAATACCTCTTGAAAGGTTTTATTAAACATAATTCCACATACACAAAAACTAAATAGCATGACTTGTAGACAACTCATAACAGTAACCATGAACTGAGGAGGTTATACAAAAAATATGAGGCAAAGAGATACAAATGTAATATCATTATTTACTACATTCACCCCCACTCTAGTAAGTAATGTGATCGTTCAAATAAGAGGTTAGCCGACGAGTCCTTTGACTCCGGCGGAGAGTCATAGGTTGCTGTTCAGGTGATCTCGCTGGAGAACTTGAAACTGGCAGATCCAAGGGTGGAGGAGGGGTTCCTTGATTGGAAGGATTTAGTTCCAAGTCCTGAGCAGGATGTAAAGGGTCTGGTGGAAGGAGAATGGAGTGTGGAGTCGGTTGTTCTTAGTCCTGAGGAAGAGGGTGTCTGTCAACTTCACCACCCAATGGTGGTATATTTATGGTACAGAAAATATTTCTTTCAGCTTAGCAATAACTGTAGCTGAGGATAAGTCATGACAAGGGTAGGCAAATGGAAACCGAGAAAATTCATCCACGACAATTAGAAGATACCTATTCCTCGAATTTGAAGGAAGTGGTACCTTGAAATCTACATTCAAGCGTTCGAAGGGCTGGGAGGCTTCACTTCTGAGCAGATTCTACATGATGAAATAACCTTCCTAATTTCTTCTAAGGAGTAAGGCAGGTTTTTACTTCTCACCTAGTGGTAGAAGCGAGTCCCTCCAAGGTGACACAGCGTCTCATGCAGTTCTGTGAGTTTCCTAAATGATACATCTAGTATAGCCATTGTTGAGAACAGGTACGATAAAAAGCATCGGCTGCTTCGTTCAGCTTTCCAGGCCTGTAAACAATATCATAGGTGAAGCAGGACAGTTCCAGTCTCCAACTTTGGATCTTTTCATTCTTGACCTTGCTTGATAAGTGGCTATTGAACATAAAAGAGACAGATCTCTGGTCCGTTATCAGTCTGAAGCGACGGCCCTGAAGGTAATGCCTCCACTTTCTTACGGCTTCAATATTAGCGTGAGCTTCTTTTTCCACAGCAGAATGGCGTTCCTCCGAAGGCGATAGTGTTCTGGAGAAAAAGGCGACAGGGAGGCCGTTCTGAGATAAGGTTGCATGTGGATCCTTAAAGACTTGAATTTTATCGGAGAACTTGGGGGTCAAATGTGAGTAGTGCGAGAACAACCCTAAGGCCCAACGGAGGGAATGCAAGTCCTTCGGAATCGCTAGTTCTCGCAGAGTTTTAAGACGCTCAGGATCCGGGCGGAAAGTTCCTTCCCCAATAACATACCAAGATAATAGATTTCACGAATGGAAAACGATGATTTTTCTTCATTAATTGTTAAATTGTATTTCCTTCCTAGCATGAATTTCTCTAAATTGATGTCGTGTTCTTCCTGAGTTTTTCCACACACCGTCACGTCATCGAGATAAGCGAAAGTCCCCTGCAACTTTTCAGTATCAATAATCTTCTTTATCTGGCGTTGGAAAGCAGCTACACCATTAGTGACACCAAACGGGATGCGTATAAATTGATAAAGCCGACCGAAGAGCGATTCTCATCCCTAATTGTGTCGTCTAGTTGCGAAACCGGCCAACTCCTCAATTTTGAGAAATACGTTTTTTCTGTTTTCTGAGTCCTAAGATACATTTTCCATCTATTGGAAACAAGAAACCTCGCAAAAACCCGTGAAGTCCTTTTTAAACCTGCGTTTGAAAAACTCAGTGTGCTGCAAAACCGGCCAAATCCTTCCGTGAGTGAGTTTCAAAACCGGCCATCTCCACATCCGTTAGATCGCGCTGTTGTTCCAGATCAGGAAGCCCTCTTATCAGGCAAATATCAGCCTGCTCCTGCTTTTCCTGTAGTTAATGTTTATGCCTTTATCGTTTCGTGCACTTTTCATTCGATTTTTATGGAGAAGTTTGTAGAAGAAGTTCTAGCTAATTTAGCAAGAAAAAGACAAAGAGACCATGCAACAAAGAGAAGAAACAAACCCCCCCAGATCGGGTTTTTACCTAAATTGAGATGAAGTTAAAGAAAATCGAGACTCTCGTTCAGTCTTCAGAGTTTTATGGCATTCTCTCGGAAAGTGGAACTGTGTTCAAGCCAGGAAGAGACTACACATATCTTGATTGGAAGAGTCCCAGTAATGCCCTCCTCAAACCCCCTCCACTATGGCACTTCAAAGTCATTGAAATTTTCCATAACAAAACAAAATAATAAGGTGCTTGTTCAAGGGGAGGTTTTCTACAGATCGTTTGGTTTTTTAACTGCAACGTCCCACAGTGGGGCAAGTAGCCCTAATTGTTGGCATAAACTAAATATTCTTACTTACATCTTAAATAATCATCAACATTGGTTCCTAAAGCTATATATCATACGAGGGTGAATCAAATATAAACGGTAATTTTCAAAATTATATTTATTGAATAATATTATACAGAAACTATACCTTCAACATTTTTCAATGTAGTCTCCTGCATTATCTACACACTTCTGCCACCGATATGGAAGCTTGAATATTCCCTGTTCATAAAAAGACTGAGGGCGTGTTTTTAACCATTCGCGCACGTGCTTTTCGACGTCTTCATTGTTTTCAAATCGTTTTCCTCCAAGTGATTCTTTCAGGGGCGCAAACAAAAAATAGTCACAAGGGGACAGGTCTGGACTGTAAGGAGGGTGTTCGAGAGTTTCCCAGCCCATTTCTTCCAATTTATCCCTTGTCGACAATGCGGTGTGAGGCCTTGCGTTGTCATGGAGAAGGATGACATCTCTAATGGGCACACCTCGTCTTTTGTTCCGGTAACTGGTTTTTGCTGACTGTAGCACCTGGCAGTAGTAAGCCGCATTCACTGTTCGTTGATCGTGAAGAAAATCAATGAGTAGAACTCCCCTTGAGTCAAAAAAAATTGTTGCAAGAACTTTTCCGGCTGAGAGACGAGTTTTGGCTTTCACTGGGCAGCCTTCATCCTTCCTTCGCCACTCCTTACTTGCCATTTTCGATTCGGGGGTGTAATGGTGGACCCTTGTGACTATTTTTTGTTTACGCCCCTGAAAGAATCACTTGGAGGAAAACGATTTGAAAACAATGAAGACGTCGAAAAACACGTGCGCGAATGGTTAAAAACTCGCCCTCGGTCTTTTTATGAACAGGGAATATTCAAGCTTCCAAATCGGTGGCAGAAGTGTGTAGATAATGCAGGAGACTACATTGAAAAATGTTGAAGGTATAGTTTCTGTATAATATTATTCAATAAATATAATTTTGAAAATTACCGTTTATATTTGGATCACCCTCGTACATTGAAACATTGAAAAACCTAAATTACTAACTTTATTTGTGTACAATACGGAAAAACTTAAAAAACAGTAAATCAAAAAATTCACATTTTCATTAAAATATGTAACACACTTTCTATCAACAACATTTCCTCATCATCTTCACTGTCTTCTTCTTCTATTTCAAAAGAAAAAGAAAGAAAGTTTAAAGCCTCTGTCGGTTGTGACTTAAATTTTTTCTTAGATAGTTTTCGTTTACTTGTTAGAATTGGGTCTGAACACAACAAAAAGTTAATAAATATATCATGGTTGGATTTTTCTTGACTACACTTCCGTGATGTTCACGATATTTTTTGGAATCCTTGTTACGAGCTTCCTGTGCTTTCTGTACAATGAAAAGAAACTTGTCGAGGGTCGGTGACATCGGGTACCATGGTTACTTTTCTACATAATACTTTGCAGTATCGTGAGCAAAACGCTTGATAGGCATTAGTATTAATTTCGTACCCACTTAATATTGCTATCAGTATTGTATGAAGCCTTTTAATCAGTTCAGCGTCAACTCCGGTAATTTCTGACGAAATATCAGCATGCGAGAAAAATCGCCTAGCCGTATTTCCATCGTTACTATTTGCAAAGCCAGGTTTAGGAATGTCAACAATCAAACCACACTTTTTATTTTAAAAAACGTTCTTGGATTCGACTCTTGGTTTCTTTAACAACTTGTTTGTCTTCATTGCTGCGGTCTTGCCATTTTTTTAGTGGAAGCTTGTAGGATAGGTGTATGATAGGTGTATAGGATAGGAAATACAATAATTTTTTCGTCTATGCAATAACAAAGAAGAAATATTTTTTCTGACGGTGGGGCAGATTGGGGAAACAATTTTCAACGAAATCATAATATTTAGATAATGTACTAGAAGATGGTGGAAAACAATATGCTTGGACGGGTTTGGAAGGTTACCAAACCCTTCCTTACATGTAAACTAAAATCAATAATCTTATTTTATTATATTATGAAGGCAAATATAATACTATATTTCAAAATTATATACCTGAAGATGATGATCCATGTCATAAAAATATACAAGTATTAATACTGTATGCAAAAAAAACAAACGATCTGTTAATAACAAATAGATGCAGACACTGACATTGATGCCACTGAAGTTGGTCCACTTTCACCGATCATCAGTGCAAGATATGACTAGATGATTATTTTGTTCTGCAGAGCCTTAACTAACAGATAATTAAGTCATCACGTTGAAAGGAAAATTTTAGTTTTAGGACTTTCTGCCACGTTTTTTGCTTTAGTTTGCTCCACTGTGCGTCGTAGCATCAGCTGCTCAAGAAGGAGGAAGCAGAGAAGTAGATAAGAGGGATGAAGAAGAATATCAGAAAGAAATGTGTAAGCCTGTTGAAGACGATAATACCGCAAGAGTATATGTTTCTGAATGTTTATGTTTTTCAAAATTACGTTTTTCGGGAATTCTTCTTCTTCTTCTTCTTTTAGCACAACAGACAACATATAGCGGCCCCTGGCTTTTTCAACTTCTGCCTTCCATTCCTCTTCGTCCATTTTCGGAACTTATTACTTTAAAAATAATTCTCGCCAGTTTTTCCGTCTAGATGTTTGAGTTACACCACAACATTTCAGAGTTTAATTTTTTCAAATAATATTCACTTATTGAAGAAAGTTTTGTTCATTTGCATCCCAAAAAAACAGCAGAGAAAGGAAGAGTATATGTTTCTGAATGCTTATGTTTTTCAAAATTACGTTTTTCGGGAATTCTTCTTCTTCTTCTTCTTTTAGCACAACAGACAACATATAGCGGCCCCTGGCTTTTTCAACTTCTGCCTTCCATTCCTCTTCGTCCATTTTCGGAACTTATTACTTTAAAAATAATTCTCGCCAGTTTTTCCGTCTAGATGTTTGAGTTACACCACAACATTTCAGAGTTTAATTTTTTCAAATAATATTCACTTATTGAAGAAAGTTTTGTTCATTTGCATCCCAAAAAAACAACAACAATATTTCCATTAAATTTAGTGATTTTTAAGTTCTAATTCATTGCAAAAGCGGCCAACTCCAAAATGAATTGCAAAAGCGGCCAAATCCAAAATAAAAAATTGAGTAACTCACCCCCTCCACTTGCCCCTTCCATTTCAAAAATTGCTTTCAAACACACTACCCTTGTGCCAATAAAAACCGAAGAGATTTTCTTCCTACTTCGTTTTGGCGTGATTTAACAGAAAATCAGCTCTCCTGAAAAATTTTGGTTTTTGGAGATGGCCGGTTTTGCAACTAGACGACACAATTGTTACTTGATGGTATGCACTTCGGAGATCAATTGTGCTAAATACTTCATATTTAGAGACTTTGTTCACTAAGTCATCAATAAGGGGGAGAGGAAAGGCGTCAAGTTCGGTGAAAAGATTTATCGTTTGTGAGTAATCGATACACATACGCCTTTTATGGTTTTCACTGGAAACAACCAAAACCTGGGTTCGCCATGGTGGATAACTTTCCTCAATGATGCCCTCCCTGAGTAGTTTCTGAACCTCGCAATCTATAAACTTAGCATCTGATTCTTATGGCGTCGGGAACTGACACAGATCGGACGAATGTTTGGTTTAAAATTAGGAAACAAGCAAACAGGTTAACAGAAGCTCCTGCTGAGCACAGATATCAAGGGTCTCCTGTGAGCCACCAAACTTAATATTAACATTGGAATGGCGCCTGAGTATATATAGACCGATAATTAGATCAGCACAAAGATCTGAAAGGACATTTAGCATTTCAGATCTATAATTATGACCACTGAACTCTAAATCAAGAATACATTCCCCGCTGGTGGATGTGCGTAACTGGGTGTTGGCCATAGTAATCTCCATGCCCTTTCCTTTACGTACTGGAATTCGGAGCTGATTAATCAGCTTTTGACTTATGACTGGAAGAACTTCCCGTGACAACTAACGCTTATGCTTTTGACCCATTTACAAAAACTGTAACCAACGCCTTAGAAAGGCATGAAGCAAGGCTAGCGGTGCAATAAGGGCTAGATAATTTAATAAAGGAAGTTATACCTCTTTTCGGCGACTTCTTTCGCTGGCAGACTCTGCTAAAGTGGCCAGTCTTACCACAGCCATGGCAGATGGCGTTTTTCGCAGGGCACTGGGTCCTGGGATGTCTTGAGTTAACAAAGAAATAGCATCGATAGTTTGCAGCTGCTGCCACTTCAACCGATTATTCGCTCTGTCTTCTTCTTGGTTCAGCTGATGTTGAATTTATGGGTACACGCGAGCTCTGATAGTAGCTAGATTGGATCTCGGCTAACTCCAGTGATTTAGCCTGCGTAAAGGCGTCGTTTAGCGTGAGGTTGACATTCTCAAGGAGCCGCTACCGTGAGAATCGTTTAGCCCGGCAATGAAGGAGTCACAGATGCAATAACCACGATTGATTTAGGCAGTTACTGCTTTGAAATTACAATCCTTTCCCAGTAATTTCAATGCTTCTAGGTAACGGCTAATTGATTCGCCCGATTCTTGCATTTTGGTGGCCAACTTATGTCGAGGAAAGATTTCTGTTGTATCCCCCCTTTCTTAGTTCAAGATGAGCCTACAGAGCGCTCTGCATCTTGTTGATATACATGTATTATTACCTTCCTATGTTTTAGTTGTGTTGTTGTTAATACACGTTTGTGCTAATGTCTTTTAAATGTCTTATTTCAAGTATACCCAAGTTGTTCCATATAATGAATACACAACAATTGGTGACGAGGAGAAAAGAAAAAATAGAAACTTAAGTACTTAATGAAGAAAGCGGGAGTGAACAGGTAATCTGCACATTTATATCAGATTTTACCATCGTAACCACTTCACAACATTCGTTTTCAACAGATTTTTGACTTTTAACTTTCACATTGGTTTACATATATTATTGTTTTACTTAATTTATCTTCGAAAATGGATGCTGAACAGTTCAAACAACTTTTAGAAATGTTGCATCTACAACACACACAATTGTTGACTCAATTTCAAGCAGCCTCCCCAAAGAGTGATTCGACTAACTTCTCCAACATTCCTCCATTTGAAAGTTACGATCCAAAAAAATAAATTTCACTTGTTATTTAGAACGGTTTGGAAACTATGTCTCTATGAAAAATATTACTGACAAGGCTAAAATAGCTCAGCTCCTATGTGTTTCAATAGGATCTACCCATTACAATAGTTTGGCAGCTTTTCTCGGCCCTCACGGGACAATTCAGTCTCTTGAATATGAGGCACTAGTGAAATCCTTCAAACAGATGCTCATACCACGAAAAGTGTTGTCATTTCACAACATTATTTCCTTAATATTTTTCAAAAAGAGAAACAATCGGTTGCAGAATTTGTTGCAGCACTTCGAAGAGATTTGGCCGAATGTGAGTTCAATATTAAATGCGAATGTTCAAAATTAGTCTCCGTGGCAGATATATTTCTCAGGGCACAATTCATTAGGGGTCTACGAGACAACTGGTTGAGGGAACAACTTTTACAGTCGGATATGACCAAATTTGATGATATTCTGGTGAAAGCTACTGCTTTAGAAGCATCCAGAATTGAAAGTAAGGAATTGACTCAGAATTTGAATTCCCAAGATGATGCTTCTAGTGACACTTATAAAATATCAGATACTAATTACAATCACACCTTCAGAAGAGCTCCGCATTCCCAAGGTTCAAATTTTCAATATGGGAGACGTTCTCCCAGTTATGGTTCCAGTAACCGCTCAATTTCCAGAAATCTTTCACAAATAGATTATCGACTCCTAGGCATTGAGAATCTATGTTTTAGGTGTGGCCGAAACAATCACAAGGTATCTGTTTGTCGCACTGATCGCAGTCAGGTTAAATGTGGATTATGTTCGAAGGAGGGCCATGTCTCAAAAGTGTGTCTCACATCATTATTGAAAAACTTCCAACAAAGATATGATAGCTCTAGTTCCACAAAATACATGAATAATGTTAATCATGATGATGCTGATGAGGATTCGGGTGCAGAGTATGGTATTAGTAAAATTGAAGCTGTTCAGTATTCGACTAAGAAATGTGAAATAGTGGATTTATTTGAATTGTTGCCTGAGTCCGATAAATATCTTGTCACTGTCTCTTTGAATGATAAATTTCAGCAATTTGAGGTTGACTCAGGTGCAAAGTTTTCACTGCTTGCTGAAGATGATTTTAATCGCTTACAATTAGATGTACCACTTCAAAGGTCAAATGTCGCTTTTCGCTCATATACAAGGAACCTAATCAAACCCAAAGGGAAAATTACTGTTGATGTCTCATATAGAAATAAGATAATTTCAGGAGAACTACATATTGTTCCAACAGGGCATGCAGCATTACTTGGAAGGCTTTGGATCCGGGGATTAGGCATTGAACTCCAGGAGATAGATACAGATATGAAAAAAACACAGCAGTAAAGACCAGATCATGCTATTTTTTCTATAAATGGCTTATTCACTGACTTTGCAACAATTTTTGAAGAAAATATTGGTTGCGTCCCAGGCTTTGAAGTAAAATTACAGTTAAGGAAAGGAGCAAAACCTGTTTTTGTTAAAGAACGTAACGTTCCATATGCTCTGCGTGAACGTGTTGAAAAGGAGCTGGATTCTTTGGAGGCAGCTGGTATTATCACTCCAGTGCCCACTAGCAATTGGGGTTCACCCCTGGTGGTGATTCCAAAGCCTGATGGAGGGGTCCGTCTTTGTGTTGATTACAAGTGCGGAGTGAACGAGAAGTTGGTCAGTGCCAATTACCCAATACGGAGAATTGATGATGTGTTAAATAACCTCCGTAATTCCAAATATTTCTGTAAAATTGACCTGTACAAGTCTTACCTTCACCTTAAAGTTGATCAAGAGAGTAGTGTCATACAGACCATCTCTACTCATCGTGGTACCTACCGCATAAATAGGCTTAGCTTTGGCATAAAGACAGCTCCATCTGAATTCAACAGAACACTAATCCAGATACTGCGAGGTCTTCCTAAAACTGAACAATATTTTGATGATGTGGTGGTGAATGGTGAAACTATCTAAGAATGCTCTCAGAATTTATGTTCCTGCCTCCAACGGTTGTCTACTTACAATCTATATTTGAATAAAAATAAATGCACATTCTTTTTTGAAAAAAAATGATTATCTTGGTTATACGGTTGAATATAATAAAATCAGCAAGTCCCCAGACAAAGTCCGGGCAGTACAAGAAATGTCACGCCCAGCAAATGCTGATGACCTTCGAAGGTTCTTGGGTCTTGTTACTTATTATGCCAGTTTCGTTCCTCACTTATCATCAATTACATACCCGTTACGACAATTACTCTGCAAAGGACAAAGATGGTTTTGGTCATCACAATGCGAGGCAGCCTTTATTAAGCTAAAAGCTGAGCTTCAGGGCAATCGAGTACTGGTACCATTCAATCCTGATTTACCACTAGTGTTAACGACAGATGCTAGCCCTACGGGCATTGCTGCCGTTCTTAGCCACAATATTGATAAAAAAGAACGACCAATATCGTATGCATCTCGATCTTTATCATCAGCGGAAAGAAATTACTCACAGTTAGATCGTGAAGCATTAGCAATAATTTTCGGAGTAACTCATTTCTATCACTACTTATTTGGGAAAAACTTTACCTTAATTACAGATAATGAACCACTAACACGGATCTTCCACCCACATAAAGCACTCCCTCAGATGACCTCAGCTCGCCTGCTCTGATATGCGTCATTCCTCTCAGGTTTTGATTACACAGTTAAATTTCAAAAAGGAAATGATAATCAGAATGTTGATTGCTTGTCACGAGCTCCAGTGAAACAGTCTCACGTGTCAACAGATGGAAAACTGGGAGAAGAAGTTAATGCAATCTGCTCAAATGAGATTTTTTCAATATCTTCAGAACATATAACATTCAAGGACATTTGTACAGAAACTCGAAATGACCCTAAATTGGTTATTATTATAAATGATTTGAAAAACTCTTCGACTGAATCTCAATACATATTACATGATGGTGTTCTGTTTCGGAATGATCGAATTGTTATTCCTCGTACATTGAGAGCCCAGATACTCAGTGAATTTCACGATACCCACCTTGGGGTCATGAAAATGAAGCAATTGGCACGCCGCTATGTTTACTGGCCTGGCATTGACCAGGAAATAGAAAGATTGGTGAAAGGATGTGAAGATTGTGCCCTCACTAAAACCAACCCAACAAGAGCACCAGTTCATTCATGGGATGAGCCCAATGATAACTGGGAGAGAGTGCACATTGACTACGCGGGGCCGTTCGAAGGCCACAACTTCCTACTCTGTATAGATGCCAAGTCAAAGTGGGCTGAAATAAAGGTGATAAAAGATGCCCCATCCAGTTCAATTACCATTGCCCTATTAAATGACATTTTTTTTCAACTCATGGTTTTCCAAATATTCTAGTATCTGATAATGCATCTATTTTCCAAAGTGAAGAGTTTCGTGGATATTGTTCTTCTAATGGTATTTTTCAAAAATTTATTGCCCGGGTCACCCAGCTACCAATGGTCTTGCTGAACGAAATGTGCAATCACTGAAACAACGCCTACGTGCTGCCTCAAATGATCCTTCTCCTATTCGTGACAAACTTCGAAAGATCTTGTTCAAGTATCGAGCAACTCCACTTGCAAATGGGAAATCACCAGCAGAGCAATACCTATAACGCAAGCTGAGAATACGACTTAACGCAATTTTTCCATACCACCCGCACCCAAACAAGGTACCCTCTAGAAAAGCACGTACATTTACCGAGGGAGAGAGAGTTCAGGCTCGGTTGTTTTTAAACAATAAGTACATTTGGCAGTTTGGAAATATCCAGAAGAAACTTGGACATCGCCACTC